>JAYXIM010044819.1:0-65780 GCA_037575425.1 Anastrepha fraterculus | reverse complement strand
TGTAAATCTACTTGAGACTCGAGAGTTCCCAGCTTTAGGAACATGCATGCGAAACAGAAAAAATCGACCAGTATTAGATGAGAAATAAATAGAAGCGAGTCTTCATTCAGGGTCAGCACATCTGGCCTTCTTTGCGTTAAGTGGCAGGATACAAAGGAAGTTATGGTGCTAAGCAACTGTCATACGTCAACAATGACAACAGTTAATGAAACGTTGAAAGATGGAAAAAAATATCAGTATCATACCCTGAATCTATAAAGTTTAACCGGGAAGCAATGGGAGGAGTAGATCGCGCCGACCAAATGGCAGGAATTTACGAATACAATAGGAAGTCTACCAAATGGTGGAAAAAGGTTTTCTACCATCTACTAATGCTTTCCGCAGTAAATTCCTGGATAATTTACTGCGACCTTAGAAGAGAAAAACTTCCTCGCATCGAATTTCTAATAACATTAACTGAGTCATTAATAGCAGAAGGTAAGAAAACTGCAGCCGTCCGCAGATCAGAGACAGCTGAGAAACGTATCTTTGCATTTGCCGGTGCCAATTCAAACTCGCAGACATTGCTCCAAATGTGCGTTAGAAAAAAAGCAAACCAGAACAAAAGAAATTTGTCAGCAATGTAATATACCACTTTGCATGAATTGCTTCGCCACTTATCATACTGAAAATCAGTAGATTCCGTACATTTTTTATGAAGCTAAGATACTTTACGTTTATTTGGAATAAAAATCTGTTTGAATAAGAATACTATTTTTGTATAACTTGAATTTTTCACCATTAAATGATATAAAAATTTGATTTCTATACTTCGTTTTACTACTTGTCGATAGAGGACTGATGGTACACATGTAATACCACTCAAAGGTACTGATGGTACAATGTTGTACCACCCCCCTCTGCCCCTCCCATGACGAAATTGCGAAATCTTTAAATGCACACTTTTCAGTTATCAGTAATCCAATGAGTTGGAGCTAGTTAAATTATTTTTATTTAATAGGCTGAATGCCGGTTCGAAAGGGTTAAATAAACTTTTAGGCGTTTCTCAAAAAACTAAAAAAATAATGGCCGATCAATACTCTTCTTATAATACAATTTGTCACGAAATTTCAACTCAGATTACGGCATTCGATATGGGAAAACTCAAAACTTATTACAACACAAATCACCGTTTCATTTTATATCATTTAATTCAAAACGAGCAGTAATCACAAGGGGCCCGCAATCGCCGGTCTTGTATTTCTTAAGCACTTCTATGAGTTGTAATATTTAGAAAAAACATTGTGTGGGATTTGCAGTTCGATTATTGTTACAGAGCAAGAGAAGGCCTCAAAAGTTAAGTTTGTTTTTTTTTCACAATACAATGCAATAGCTTACAAGCACACATACATACATCTAAATATGCATGTAGTATATTTATACAATTTACAAATACACATAAAGGCAACAGATTTACAACAGCAGATTAGTTACGTTCAAGATACGCCATATTTTATTTTTCGAAGAGTAAAACTCGCAATTCACTTAAAAGCAGATTTTAGAAGTTGATATTGATGACTATTTTCTGATTGTGATCGTGGCACAAAATTGGTCAATTATTCTTCACTTCATTATTTAACAAGGTGCCATTTTCCATTAATTTTCTGGACGTAACATTTTTGTTTTTAGACGTATTTAGGCATATGCTTAAAGCAATAGCAAGCCTTATGATAACTATTTAGTTTATTTTTAATAAAGAAAAGTTGTTGAAGATAATACAGTTTTTTTATGTAAAGAAAATCCAAAATTATTCATTTAGATATCTAAAACTTTGCATTTATACAATTTATTTTACAGTCAGTTTGCAACCCTTTTGTAATATATATAATATATATTTTATTTAATTGCATAGGTTTTTAGTTACTCTAGTTGTTGAAAACTTGCACAATTCTATATGAACATTATTTAGTCAGTTTTTAAGCTTAATATTTATATTTAGTTGGCTATTCTTTTATGAATTTTATTTGCACGCCATTTCTCTGTTTACAAAAACAAAAAATGCCAGCTAGGCTTGTGAATAATGATTCATGAAGATGATGAGACAAATATCCACATTGCAGCTCTTACCACGGATATCGGGCCACATTTGCCTGATTTCATATACAGGGTGAACGATATGAAGTGTTACCAACTTCACACTGCTTGTATCTGTAAAACAGCTAATGACATCAACGTCAAAATTGTTCTAATGACAGTTCAATATATTGTTTATAAGCCATCAAAAGCATTTGCGTCTCAGTTTTGTTGAATTTTTTTGTCCTGTGATGGAACTCAAACGTAATAGTGTCGATTGCGTTATATTTGGCTGGAAAATCACAATCAGCCATTGTTCGTGAGCTCAGTCACCTCAAAGTGAATAAAATGTTTGTGTATCGCACTATAAAACGTTTCAATGGAGGTGGACTAAAAAAACCGCAACAACGCGAGAAATGGATCGGAAAGTGAAGGCTCAACCAGAACGAAATCCACGTCGAAATGGAATAAAAATGGCAAAAGAACTGAAAATATCGCAAGACAGCATTCGACGCATATTGAAAAATGAGATCAAGGTCAAGGCTTACAAGTTCCAAAACGCACACGATCTTTCACCCCAGAAAAAAGCAGTTCGGTGCAAAAGAGCAAAGGAGTTGTTGCGCTTGCACGAACGTGGCGAATTTCCTAACATTGTGTTTTCTGATGAAAAAAATTCCCAATTGAGTAGTTCATAAACACTCAAAACGATCGTGTTTACTTGACAGAACGCTCATACGAGAATTTGAGCCTACGTATGGCCACTCGAAGCAATTTCCCATCGCAAGTAATGGTTTGGGCCGCAGTGACCGCTGATGGACGCTCTCCAATCGTTTTTATCGAACCTCATGTCAAAGTGAATGCGACTTATTATCGGGAAAATGTTTTAGAAGTTGCTTTAGAGCCGTGGACACGCAAACATTTAGGTCGTAGACCATGGATGTTCCAAAAGTACTCGGCACCGTCTCATGAAGCTCGTGTGAATCAAGAATGGTTAAAAAATCATGTTCCACACTTTATTTCGTCCACACAATGGCTTTCGAATTCGCCAGACGCAAATCCGATAGACTATTCCATCTGGTCCATTTTGGAGAGCAAGGTGAGGACTAAAAAATATGCCAGTATGGATGCGCTGAAAAAAGCGATTATACGAGAATGGGTCAAAATACCTCAAGATCACATTCGTGCAGCATGCAACTCATTTTCTGACCGTTTGAAGGCTATAGTCAAGGCAAAAGGTGGTCATATCGAGCTAAAGTGAATATACATATGTTAAAATTGAAATCATTTTTGAACAATTTTGTCTTTGAAATCAATAAATACTAATTTCACACAAAAAAGTTATGGTGTTTTAAATAGGTAACACTTCATATCGTTCACCCTGTACTATCTGCCCTATAAGGACTTTTAGTGGCTTTTTACTTATAATTTTTTTCTTTTTATTTGATTTATTTAGCTGCATATCTCGTACATTTTACCCACAAGCAGCACTGAACAAAAACATTAAAAGTTAGAAAAATATGTAATAATGTATTTTGCTGAAATAGTTGCTCCTTCAATCACGTGATGCATCTTTCTTACGCGTGCTACAATTCTGATACTGCTCAGTAGCTACTTCTTGGCTTTCATAATTCCTTTCGTTTTATTAAATTTTTTACGTTATAATTCGCGCAAAATTTTCATTACTGCAAGAAATAAAACATAATTTAATAGTTGAAGTTTTTAATATTTTGAGCAGTTCATGCAGCATTGTTTTTTACAGCGTAGTTTTTTTTTTTTACTATTTGCACAATTTGAATTCGCGCTTTTTTATCCTAAAAGCAATTTAGTTATTCATAATTTGTTCTTAAATTTTAATTTCGCATTTTGCCAAGCATTTTCGTTGATAATTTGGAGTTCATTCAAGGTGTCATGCAGTCGAAATACAATTTTTGTGTTAGCAATACTTTTTTCTTTAATGCGTATAATTGATTTCATAAATTTGTTCCATTAAACTTTTCCTTAAAATATACATAATAAAAAAACATGTTTTCGAGTTAGTATTTCCTCCGTCTGCTTTTCTACATTCCGCTTCTAACATTGAAAAGCTAAACTGAGCGCATTCCGCAACTCATTCAACACCATCGAGCCAATCACCATTTTCTCACAGTTCACTATCAAAGCCAATTGCTCGCCCTGTGCTACCTGCCAGTCTAAAGTAATTAACACCAAACTTCTTGAATTCATAGTTTGCCCCACAAAATAAAGCAAATTATTGTTTGCCTCATTGCCTGCAATATGTGCCACATTAATAGTTTCGAAAATACGCTGCTTCAATGCGACTAAATCCACTGCATCACGTCGCAGCTGTAAGCGACTCTGATGTTCATTCATGCCGCGCAACTTGGTGCGTTCCTCGTTGAAGTACGACTCCGTAATTTGCACTGAACGCACCAGTTCACCAACCGGTGGCTTGAGTGTGACACGTGACTTGCCAGCGCTTGTAGTGATTTCCAGCTCTACGGCATGTGTAGAATCATTAAAGTCAATGCCGAGCACACTAGTGCTCATCTGTTGGGGTTGCAAGCATTGCATGGGCGCGAATTCATTGAGATTCATACCGGTTGGCAGCGTTTGCTGGCTGAGATGAATATTGGTTATTTCGGTGTTGGACAGATTGACAAATTGTAGTTCGATCGAAACCATGGCGGAGGAGTATAGATGTGGTGCGCGTGTAAAACGATAACTCACTTGAAGGCCATGCCCGGAGAGTTTATTAAGCAATTCGCGATGCTTGAATTCGATGTGTGAGGGACCGACCAGTTCAATGCGGTTGGCAGCGTTGACGGGTAGCAGACCAACAGCACCGCCTAATGGTGTAGCTGATGATAGGAAAATGTTAATCATTAGAGTTGTTGAAGATGAAATCTACATTAAATGCAACTCACCAGGTGTTAGAAATCCTCCAAGCGACGGTGTCATTACTGGCCCGACGGGCGGTATATCATCCAAGTCTAACAGCAGATCCAAGTTCATTTTCGATGGCGCAGCTGTCGCTGTCGCGTCCACAACCGTAGTATTTTCCTTCTCTTTAGCTTTCGCTTCCTTGGCCTTTTCTTTGACACGCTGAAATTTGCGTTGCTTCTCACTTTCCGTCTCCGATTCGGAACTTTCTGAACCATCTTCAGAGCCTGAACCACTGTCTGTGCTACTTTCAGATGAGCCATACGAAGAAGATTCGCTATCGGAAGTGCCAGTATCTTTGTTGCCATTATTGTTGACATTCAGGTGTACATTATTATTTCCATTGCTAGCTGCCGCATTTACCAGCACAGTTGTTGTAACCGACTTGCGCTCGTCTGTTATTGATTCCCGATTCGCATTGGAAGCAGCCGCATCATTTACTTGGTCCGTTTCCGATTCAGAGGATTCACCATCACTCGATGAAGAGGACGAAGAGCTGCTACTTGAGCCAGATTCTGAGTAGGCGGAAGACTTCTCTGATTCTGAAAAGAAGTTCTTATCATTGGGCGTATGCGCATTTTTGTTGCTTTGTTTCTGTGGTGTGCGTGTGGCCGCACCACTTGCAGCCCCGCCTGCAGCGCCCGCATTTGCAGTGCTGGACTCCTGCATGTAGCCTTCGATATTACGCACTGAAGCATCAGGCGCCTCAGTAGGAAATGGTGGCAAATCTTTATAGCCAGTGGCGCGCATATTCAGATAATGAGATAGTGAGCCAAGTTGGAAGTGATCACGCTCGCGATATTTACTCTCGAGCGCGGGCTTAGGCTTCGAAGAGAGAAAGATCTTGCGAGCATTTTGCGCGAGTACAGTAGTTCTGCCATTGGCTGGGAAAATAAACTGGCGTAAGAAGCGCGCACGATCGCGCACATCGTAGTTGGGATCGTAGCGAGCCAAAGTGAAAACGTACTGGCTGAGCAGCGATGTCTGTTGTGGATTGGTGAGAAAGAGTTTCACGCCGAGATTGAGAATTTGAAGCTTAACAACATCCTCCTGTAGGGAAAAATTAAATGACGTTACAAATTAGCTCAAAGAATTGTTTCCGTTAAATATATAAAAAGTATTGAAAACGCAACAAACCTCATCCACAAAAGTTTTTGCCATTTTGCGCAGCACATCAGGCGCAATCTTTGGCACTTTCTCGTTATATTCGCCAATGAGCCACAATATTGAAGCACGCGCTGCCGGTATGGTAATGTAGTCAATAAGTTTTGCCATCTGTGAGATGATTTCATAGTGCTCGGCTGATTTGGACTGCAGTAAATTTTTGATGACGACCACACTTTCCGCGACGACGTGTTCTTTATTGTAGAATAATTAAATTTCGATTAGTGAATTCATTCCAAAGGGTATATGAATTAATACTTACCATCGCGATTGGACAGCAAGTGAACCAACCCACTGAGGCAAGTTTCTGTTACTTCCTTTATGGAAGCTGCACAGCGTCCGATGGCTTGTATTGTGGCAGCCACGAATGAGCGATCGCTGCTGGAAATGTATGTTTGGAATTCGCGCAAAATCAGCGCAATAGTCGATGCCGAAGCCAAATTGGTCAGTATGTCCAATTTGAGCAATTTAATGTGAGTCGGATCGCTGGTACGCACAAAAAATGATTTGATGTGTGGTTCGAAAATGCCTTTGCGCTTTGTCGACATCGAGGCAATACAGGTGAGCACAACACTTTGCACCTCCTTATGCGAACGCAGCAAACGTATTAACGCTTTGGCAATTAGCTGTACTTCGTTGCGCGGAGCCACATGATGGTACAGTTGAGCCACAGCCATGACCACTGAGGCGTTGCGCGACTGTAACAGTGGTTTTGTTTGACGCAAGAGTAAACGATGATCCAAGTCCACATGATACGATGAGGATGATGAATAGGTGCGTTCTTTTGTGGTGTCAGACTTGGCCTTACGTTTACTTTTCTTATGTTTTTCCTTACCACTGGCATCGGAGGAGTCACCAGTTGAAGACTCTTCATAGAAATTTTCTCCTGTAGCGCCATCTTGTTTTTCTTTTAACTCGCTTTCGACGGGCTCGTCAGCATTGGGATCAACGAATTGAGTTCGAGCGTAGCGGGTTAGCATATTTATAATGATCACCTGACCCCATTCGTCAACATCGACAAGTAAATTGCATAGTTTGCGGTAATTTTTGTGTATGAGATCAACACGCTCCGGGCAAACCTGGCAAGAGAGATAAGAATAGAATGTGAAATTGACTTTACAATTACATTTTTTATTTTTCTTAATTTTTTTTAAAGTGATTTGCGTTTAATTTCCTTCCCGCCGGTAAGTATGCAGCCAGTTGAGCTTTTGGTTATCACTTCATTTGCCGAACAGATTGCGGCATCTCTCAGAGGGCTTATGAAATAGTAAATTGAAAGGGTACCCCGCAGCTCAATAAGTTATCAAATTATTTCGGGTGTTTGGCCCCCTGCTATTTGCTTTCCTCAATGGGAGTGACCTACATTGTACGCCGCCTCTGAACAGCAAATGTTTTTTTTCCCCATCACACTGATGAGCCCTAAAAAAGCCTTACGGTCTAGTAAACTATTTCTTAAAGTTTTGAGCTTTAAAATAAAAAATTAATATACAAAAAAAACATACAAACACAAACGAACATACAAGATAAAGTCCGCTATACGAGAGTGCATTTCATCAATGTATAACCTAGGAATTCAAATCCCAAAAACATCTCTTAAATTGTGTCAACAGGCCTCCTGGACCTTCTCCCCTACCTCAATAAACTCTGACCTCCACAAGTTCTATAAAAATAACACTAGCTCCGAACTGTTCAAACAACTCTACGGCGAACTAATCAACAGAGAAGAGTTCGCTAGTAGAGCTCACATATTTACAGACGGGTCTAAATCCGGCTATAGCACAACTTTCGCTGAAGTACACAATAATGGTGCACTGATAACAGGAAGCTTGTTACCAAGTTATAGCTCAATATTTTCATCCGAAGCAACCGCTATACTTAAAGCAATGGACTTTGCGTCGAATTCGAAAGGTAAATTTGCCATATTTACTGATAGCTTTTCGGTAACACAAGGGATATCCAACATTTACGGTAGTAGTCAAATTCTCTGCCAAATACGGGATTAATGGATACGGGAAAAATGGAGACAAAATACGTATCGTCTGGATTCCAAGTCACAAAGGCATTCTGGGAAATGAATCGGCAGATCTAGCGGCCAAATGCATGCATCAATCCCCAGTCTTTCTATTTACTCCATGTGTCTCTAAAGACCTTCAAGCCTACATAAACAGCTATCTCCTTCGACAAAAATATGCATCGTGGGCGCAATTCAGGCACCCGTATATAGCTTTTAACCCAGAGTGTGAAAAAGCAATATATGCACCCATATTATCAAAGAATCAAATTTCTGTATTCGTGCGTTTAAGGATCGGTCACTCCAGGCTAACCCATGAACACCTTCTTCTATCCACGTCTTCTCCCACATGTCCTTTCTGTAACGATCAACTTAACCTTATACACATAATAGACATCTGTGGAAATTTAAATACTAAACGTGTACCTATCTTTGTTTCCAAAAACCCCTCCGAACTTTTGAAAAATACCACAACAAAGAATGTCATTAAAATATACTCGTATAACTTTATTAAGGTAATCGGCCTAATTGAAAGCTTGTAAAATTGTCATCATTTATTTTAACCTTAAAACTTAAACATAACCTTATAATTACCAATTACCAAGCACCGAAGGCCCAAGCAGCTAGTGTGATCTTTTTTTTTTTTTTGTAAGTTAGTGTTATATTTTATATTATTCTAATAAATAATAATAATAATAATAAATCAATTAATTAAATTGAACTAAAATACAAAAAATATACATATATGGTCATTAAAATAGGTACGCTGCCTTTATATATCGATTTCCTTGTGCCGCTCCTCCATGGACACGAACGACCCATCCACGAAATATCTCCAGGCCTTCTAACCATCATGATTTAGAAGCAGTTAACCAAACGTAGGATGTCACAAAGAAAACAGCAGGTAATAGAATAAGATATAAATGTTTTGTTGAAGCCCTATGTTCTCAAGCGGAATAATAAATAATTTTGCGTATCCACTAAAATAGGTACGTTGCAGATAACTATTGTATTTTCACGAATTAAATGAACGTAAGTAACGAATTAGAAAGAGTTGGCTCACTGTACCGTTGAGGAATGGAAGCTTGTTTTCAATCTTCGAAAATGAAAAATATTAGGGGTGTGCGAATATTCGAAATTTCGAACTATTCGAAGCGAATCGAACCGAATTATTCGATCCGAGATTCGACTCGAATATTTGAATGGTTTGAACTATTCGAATTATTCGAATGGTTAAAATAGTTCGAACTATTCGAATAATTCGATTCGAATCGAATGGGATTCGCACACCCCTAAAAAATATCGTACAAATTTGCTGAGTCACTTGGACGGTGCAAAAATTAGGTTATAAGCGCCCTTAAGCTCAAAAAATCCACAGAACGATGTGGTGACTAAAAGAAAACGACTTGCAGAACCGGTGATTACACTACACTGACAGAGCAAAGTTACTGCTACAACAACAACAACATACTAAACACCTTTTCACATGCCCCATCAAACCTACTCACCTAACACCCCTCTCCCTCTGGATCCAACCGGTAGAAACAGCAAGTTTCTTGGGTCTACCGTTAGATGAGTTAAACGAAGACGACCGATAACTACATCGCACTGATAGGGTTTAGTAAGCTGCTATAACAACAAAGCGGAAAGTTTTTGTCCAAGAGCACAAGTTATGGTGTGGACCATGATTCAATTATTAAAGGTTTGCTCTCTAGTGACATTCGATTTTTGACACTCCCTTACAAAAGGTTGTATTTAAGAAGATGAATAAAGTGGAAAATATTAAATCCTTTTTGGTAAAAATGGTAGCAAAAAAATATTTTCTTACTTAAATGGAAAGAAACTGCGAACGGTTTAAGAAAATAACTTTTCTTTAATATTTGAAAGTAAAGAATGGTACAAATAGAAGTTATTAGCAGAAATTGCCAAGTCTAATATTAAAAAAAGAACTTATTTCACTTAATCAAGATTTTATTTTGTGAATTAATTTTTAAATTTAAAACCAATCGCGTAGTGGCGAATTTTCGCCAATTCGAAACTTTTTTGTTAAAAATAAATAAATAATTGGCACGTACAATTAATTTAGGTGTGTTGGCCGAGATCCTCCTCCTATTTGTAGTGCGCCTCTTGATGTTATTCCATGAATGGAAGGACCTACAGTTTTATGTGGAACTTTGTCATGCTGGTACTGTGCTTTGCTAAGCCTCCTTTGGACACTTCATCCATCCATGGGAGGGTGGGCTCATTGGAAACAAATTCCATCAATCCCACCTTTTTAACACACTTTTATTAGGTCGGGTTGTATGTATGTATGTATGTATGTATATATGTAACGGAATCTTTGAGCTTAATTTTCACTGGCTTCTAAAAATCTGATCGACTTGAAATTTTGCACACCTATCAAGGACCGATGACAATGCAATAATTTGATAAAAGTTTTCCATTATCCTTATTAGGATTGCCAGGATTAATATTTTCTTTTTTTTACTGTGGGCAAAAAGTAAGGTGAATTTGGTTGTAAAATGAAAAATCTTTATTTATTCTTGTAAATCAGTTTCTCAGGCTCCCTCCACGAAATAAGTTCTTCATCCCGATTACTTCTTTATCACGGCCGATAACCGCATAGCTTTAGACTCACAGTCGATAAGAAAGGAATTAAATATAACACGAATATATCGAGTCATTTATTCACTGACTGCAGTATTATGCATTTTGCTTCACTTTCATAACCCTCTGTACAGAGGCAGTTGCCAATAGAATGATTGTAATATTTACTATATCAAGCATCCCACGCTTTTAACTCTAATTTGAATTACTCTATTTGTATCTTAATTTTTGTTATAATTCTGTTCTGAGGTAGTTGACTATGACTGATCGTTCGATTTGCTATTACTTCATTATAGGTCTCTTTGTCATTAAAATTTATTTTCTACTTTTTAGTTCGATTAGCAATAAAAGCGTGTTTTTTAGTTTTTTAAACTATTTTTTATTTATAATGAAATCTGAAATGTTATCGATCGCGTCGGGATCATCCAATTATTCTCCCTGCAACTTTTTGGGAAATGCTAGCTGTGTGCAAAACATGAATTCCGTCTAAATCTCCACATCATAAGAAATAAAGCTTTGTAAATTCTCCACTCGTCGATCTCGGATTGCCTCAATTACTCTATCATGTCCTGACTTAAGTGGTATGTATTTCACGTCATAACACCATACTCCTGAACATACCGTTGAAAGCTCTTTAGCGAGTTGTTGCTCGGCAGCAGACCATATTGAAAATGAAATGTTTTTTCCACAAATTTTAGTTTTCCTCCACTTTTACTCAAAATTTCTAGAGCTAGCAACCCAGTGTCTTGCTAAGGGAGCCGATTTGTCAAGAGAGAACGAGAAAGCTGCTTACTGAGCAAACCTTTTATCATTGGGTGTATAACACACTTTGAGGCGATGAAACAAAAATAAATTTATTTAGAAATGATGCTGGATGAAATGTCAGACGTGCTAATGGACAAGAGTTCTTACCGCGGTTCACAAAAAATAAAAACAGTCAAGCAGGGTGGCGGCAAAATAATGGGATGCTTCTCTTGGTATGGAGTAGGACCTATTCACTTCATAACCAATGAAATGCACACATTTATTTACAAGAACACACTTCAAGAAGTGATGCTACCATTTGCTGAGAAGAACAGGCCATTTCGGTGGCTGTTTATACAAGATGATGACCCAAAACACTCCAAAATGTTAACCCTTTATTGGACACCCGGGTTTGGCCAGACGCTTTCGACTTTGGGCATAATAGCAAACGTTACAGCTGACGACTTGAGCTTCCAGGTAGCTTTCTAAAATTTAATTTTCTATTGATTTATGGATATAACCTTTTAAAAAGAATCCTCGAACAGGACGAAAAAAGACCAAACCCAGATGCCAAACCGAAGGTTTTAAAAAATATGCCCAACGGAGGGCTAAAGTTATGGATTGGCCAAGCCATTTACTTGCCCTAAACTCCATTGAAAACCTTTGGGGAGATTTAAAGCAGCGAATCAGGAAGAAAATATTTAAAAATAAAAATGACTTATGCTAAAATATCAAAGGACTGTGGTTTTCCATTCCCGCAGTAACCTGCCGTAGCATTATAAATTCTATGCCAAATCGAATACAAAAGTCATGGACAATCATGATGGACACCCACGATTAAATTTTGATGGATTTACCAGGATAGTAAAATTACTTATCTTAAAAATTTATCTTAAAAATTACTTACTATCAGAAAAACGGCTGATAGCTAAGTAAAAACAATGCTATAGAGGTATGTACTTCTGAACCACCTTTGCTGTAGTTCTCGAAATGCAAATCGAAAGCATTGGAGGCATCGTTTGAGTTTTATGCTTGCACTTCTTGGTTGTTAACTAATTTGGCAATATATAATACATACATATGATACATATATACATAGACGGAAGCAAGGAAAATATGAAGAAAGCTGTGATTGCCACAACAATACAATTGCTAATGGAATATTCTTCATCTGACACCGACGATGAAATCGAACAAATTATTGTGGACAAAATAAAATCATGTGATGCTAAGCTCGTTATTTTTCATTTTATTTGCTTAATTTTTTTTTTAATTTAATACGAGTAGCTCAACTAAAAAAATTTTTACTTTTCGTGATTTTTCCCGCCAACAGTTTAAACAGTTCGTAAAACTTGCAAATTTTTAATGGTTTGCGTTCATGGGTGTTGGAATAAGTTTCCGCCTCCGAAGAGGTGTCGCTGCTGATACTATTTTTGTGTTCGCTCTAGTAATATACTGCTGATTTGAAGGTGTATGAGTGAGGTCTCGATTGTAGTAATTGGCACTCGTTTGAAGCGTAAAGCTCCTCTTTCATCTGACGTCAAAAATGACTACGTTCTTCCCGACAAAATAGCATATGCGGGAAATCATGGTTCATTATTACCTTTTAAAGAAAAGTGCAGCTGAAACGTTTCGTATATTGATCAATATTTATGGTAATCATGCTCCATCAAATACAACTTGTAAAGAGTGATTTCGACGCGATCGCGAAGGGCACCGAAAAAATTCGAAGATACTTAACTATAACAATTATTGGATGAAGACGCATGTCGAACCCTTGATGATATTTCTTAAAGAGTTGGAAGTTGACTGATCAACCGTGGGTAAACGTTTTTACGCGACGGGAATGGTCCAGAAAGCAGGTAACTGGGTGCCACATCAATTAAAGGAGAATCCTTCGAGAGATATTCTGTGACGTGTGAAATGCTTCTTGAACGGCAGAAAAGAAAATTTTTTCTGCGTCGCAACGTCACTGGCGATGAAAAATGGATCTATTATGATAACCCTAAGCGTCGAAAATGTTGGAGCCTGCCAGGTGAACCATGTCCATCGACAGCGAAAAAAAATATTCATGTTCATTCAAAGGTTATGTTGTGCATCTGGTGGGATCAGACGGGTGTCATCTATTGTGAACTCCTTAATCCATCTGAAACCATCACTGGCGATCGTTACCATCAGCAGCTAATGCATGTGAATCGAGCACGACAGTCGGTTCTACGTTACCGAAACGACCCGGATTTATATCCGGCCAAGGACTGTCACTCCAGCAGCATTCCCCGTATGTAAATATGGGGAATGTTTATGCTGCTACAACAACAACAATCCCTCAAAGAAAAGCGGGCGGAATGGGGCGGTGCACGCGACAAATATTTAGATGGACTAAATTGGGCAATATTGCCTCACCCGCCGTATTCCCCAGACATTGCACCTTCGGATTACCATCTGTTCCGATCAATGCAGCCATCCCTTATTGGAGAGCGGTGCACTTCTTACGAGAGCATCCCAAACTGGCTCAATGAATGGATCACGTCAAAAGAACTCGAGTTTTTTCGTCAGAGGAGTCCGTATGCTGCCTGAAAGATGGAGTAAAGTTGTAGCTTCAAATGGCACATACTTCACATAATATCAGCTATTATTTAATTGATGAAATAATTCGTAACTTTGGTTAAGAAAGGACGAAAACTTATTCCCATACCTTTTATTTTTTTTATTCTTTTATTTTTTTATTTTTTGTCGGGACAGACTAGTAAGTACAGCACTCAGACACAATTAAGTCCATTGTACTCCACTCGGATTCCCTTTTTTAATTTTCTTTAAATCTACTCGACTTCCGAAGAAATCTGAGTAGATTTTGTGGTACCAAGGAGCCAAGGTGGTTGCTTCTTAACACATCTGTGCCAGAGACCTCAAGCCTGATTCAAGCGAAGGCCGGGCAGACGCATAGAAAGTGGTCCGCCGTCACATTCTCCTCTCCACATGCTGGGCAGAGTGCACTGTCTGAGATGCCTACTTTTTCCATGTGCTTTGCCCATAGAAAGTGGCCCGTCATCAGTCCAACCAGCCTCCTACAGTCCCCTCTGCTTAGTGTCAGCAGGAGCTGCAACATGAAAGGTAACATCAGTTTTGTCCATCTGCAGCCTCTCTCAGTCTGCCAAACTCGCTTGTGGGTTAGCCAATATTAATTTAAAAAACTTGCATTTTCCCTATGAGCGTACCTATTTTATTAACCATTTGTGTATATAATAAAATAAATCAAAAATTTGAGATGAGACAAAAAAATTAATTTATAATGAAAAGAATTAAAATTTCTAAAATAATTAAATAAATAAAACACATTACAAGGGTCAAATAAAATAAATTAAAACAAAACAAAAACTAGATTTTAATTTAAAAAATATATAATATTATATTAATAGTACGACAAAATGGAGGTCATGGTAATGGTAATGGTTGTACGGGTTAGGCTAAGGCCTTTATGCAGTGCGAGCAGATTGATCTATTGTGCGCCCCTAATTACTTAATTGTAATTATTTAGTATACCGAGGAATCGAACCAGCTCCTTAGGAGGGAGCAATGGTCTTCCTCCTCTAGTCCAGGATTCTGTATCTCCTGTGGCCTAATGCGTCACACTTGGTGATGAAGTGTTTCATAGACTTCTCTTCATTACAGCAGAACCTGCATAATTGTGTACTGGATAACCCTATTTTGTTAAAGTGTTTATTACAGGCTGCCGTAGCCGAATGAGTTGGTGCGTGATTACCATTCGAAATTCACAGAGAGGTCGTTGGTTCGAATCTCGGTGAAAGCAAAATTAATAATAAAAAAAAAAAAAAAAAAAAAAAAAAAAAAAACATTTTTCTAATAGCGGTCGCCCCTTGGCAGGCAATGGCAAACCTCCGAGTGTATTACTGCCATGAAAAAATATCTGCCGCTCGGAGTCGGCTTGAAACTGTAGGTCCTTCCATTTCAGGAACAACATCGAGACGCACACCATAAATAGAAGGAGGAGCTCGGCCAAACACGTAACAGAAGTGTACGCGCCAATTATTTATTTATTTTATTTATTACAGGCAAAGTGATCTGTAAGTGTTCCACAGAGTAATCTGAGGCCCTTTTTATCTGGGGTTAGAGCAGTTTTTGCTCTGTTGGCATTGAAGTTCAAAAACTTTTTGGAATGATTACGGCCGCTTGTGCCGTTCCAGTGCTCCCTGATTTTAGTTTGGATCAATTTTTTGGTTTCTTGTTTTATATTATTTTCGTTAAAGCCGAAAAAATGGGTTGGTCCAATAAAAAGCCCTTCTGCCCATTTTTCGGCATAAAAGTCTGCCTTCTCGTTTCCTTCGTGTCCCTCATGTCCTCGTACCCAAATCAGTGAGACCTGATTATGAGTGAAATGGAGGTCATATTTAGAAAAACAATAAAAATTGGACATTAAAGTGGCATTAGCATGCGTTTACAGAATCAATTAGAAGCTCTTTAAACGCACACTGCTACTGCATACTGCTCGGCAAAATTACATAACTTTTTTTTATCCGAAAACTAATCTGATGTAGTTGGCTCTCAAATTTCAACCATTTTAATTCATTTTATCTCCACTTACTGCATATACACACACCTATATATGTTATAGTTAATATTCGATTTAGCCAAATGTATTTTTAATTAACGTAATACATCTGTAAGTAAATGTTGCCTATTTACTTAGTACGCATTTAAATAGATTTCAATCGTTTTCTGGTCGCATAAACGTTAAGTGTTTATAAAAATGATTAAATGTGCGTTAATTTACGGGGCGTTACTCGCAATTGTTGTAAATGATAAATCGGTAAGTGTTTGGTTAATGCTTCTCAAACAATATTTATGTACAAAATTTCATAAAAAACAGGTCAATGCCGCATACAAATTCACGAATATGAAGTGCACAAGTCTCAACAAAACATTTATCGAATTCTACAATTGCAAAATTACACCATTAGATCGTAAAAGTGTGGCTATTTCGGCAGCGGCACATCTTTACGATTTGCCTGTGGATAACGCACAAGCAAGTTGCGAAAATAACGCCTGTATTTCAAAATCTCAGCAATGTATTTTCTTTTCTACAGATTCGTGTACGTTTTATGCGAAAATCAAATGGATATAAGCCTTTCATTTACGATGTAGTCATCGATGGCTGTAAATTCCTGAAGAGCTCACTGAAATCGACCCGAATACATCCGCTTGTGGATTTCTTATATCAACGATTATCTAATCACAGCAATTTAAATCATACTTGTCCATACAATGTATGTATAATATATTTATGTATGTATATATATTGAGGCCATAATGCCTTATTTTACAGCATGACATAATAATGGACAAACTGACGATAAACGAAGCCAGTGAACTCCAGTTGAGTGGATTTTTAAATGGCGACTTTGCCATATTCACGACGTGGTCAAGTAATAGCAAGCAGTTTGCTGAATTTGATGTTTATTTCTCTATAAGTTAGAAATAACGCATATATTTTCTATACCTTGCATTTGGAACCGCAAATAAATAAAATTCACATAAATCTTTAGGTAATTTCCGTAAATAGATATTAAAAATTTACCCAAATACCCTCACCAACTCACCTCATCAAATGCCATCACTGCCGATCCCACAACAAGCGTTGTGCGATCTGATAGTAATTTCTCAATCACCGTCACCAGCTCGTCTTTCTGCTCTGCATCAAGCGAGTATAATTTCGGTATAGCATGTGCTGCTGTCTTACGCACATATGGACTCATGTCCATAGCACTGTCACGTATGGCTAACATAACAATGGGTACAATCATGCTCACACGAATGGATGATAGCACACGCAAAGCGGATGCGCGTATCAATTGATTGGGATCCTTCAATGCACGTTGGAATGTCGATATAGACAGCAGTGCTAAGTCTTGCTGCTCTTCTGCATAGCGTACCAAATAAACGTACACCAATTTTTTCACTTCAATATTCTTCGAAACAACATTTTTCACCACAGCTGGAAATAAATCGCTTGCATCCCGACCACGTGCGATCATGCCTATAATGCGTTTCATTGCTTCTAGCTTGAGACCATCTTTATTGCTATCTAACATTTGTTTGAGGTCATCATGTTTGCGTCCTTCATTTTGAAAGAATGCGCCACTTGCCGGATCAGCACCAAACTCGACATCCAAGCCCATTTGTGGACTAGACGAGGAGGACGAGTAGGTGGCGAAAGGGCTGCTGCCGGAGGCGCTGGATTGTTGCTGCATATTGATGACACTATTGCTGTTACGGTTGTGGTAAACGCTTCCGAACAGACCAACTGGTGAGGCAGAAGATATCATTCACAGCGCTTTGGCGTATGGGCAAAGAGACAAATAAGCTGGAAAAATATGTGATGGAATTGGCTTTGTTCTCTGTTAGCTATGTGTAGTTGTGTGTGAGCTTACGTTTTAACAATCGCAATCTGTTTGGGGGCGTTTGAAGGTGCGGAATCAAAGCAAAATGTGAGGAAAATTGCAGTATTACTTTAACAAGCGGCTGTTCCTTAGCATTTGATAAAGATACGTTTTATTACACTCATCACAATTGTTTTTGCAATTATAAACTAAATTTGTTTGAATATTGAAATAACTTGAGTAAAGTTTTAGGCTCTTGCACTTTTTCTTCACTGCAAAATTGATGACGTTTGTGAACTGCTGTCACTCACAGAGAAAGCGTTAGTGTTGTATAGCGAAGTACAGACGGAAAACTAGTAAATATAAAACAAAACAAAAAATGCATTCACAAACCCATTTGCAAAATGCGTCAGGAAAGTTGCTAATATATTTTCAAAAATTATGTAATATAATTTCACACAATTACATACGCCAGCCGGTGTAGCCGATTAAGTTTTTGCGTGACTACCATTCGGAATTCGGAGTACGTAAGTTCGAATCGCCGTGAAACACCAAACTGAAGAAAAAGTTTTTTTTGTAATAGCGATCGCTCCTCGGCAGGCGATGGCAAACCTCCAAGTGTATTTCTGCCATGAAAAAGCTCCCCCTATTTGTGAAACAACACGCCACAAATAGGAGGAGGAGCTCGGTCAAAGATCCAAATATATTTAAGAGCTAGTTATATATATATTTTGATTTCTGACAGAGTAGGTGTTTAGGCTGCCGCTAAAACCCAAAAAAAAAAAATATATATATATATATATGTGTATATATAATATATATAACATCGAAAGAATTACCCTCTCATTGATAGTTTTTGAGATATTGTTTTTAAAATTGGTAAAATTAACCTCTTAACCTCTCACCATCGATATCTTTTATCGTTATATCATATCATTTTAAATAAGCACTTGCGAGTAATACAATTATAATTAGCATAAAATGTTCTACCTAACATCAGTTTTTTAGCGAAACGGTATTATTATAAATATTATGTGATACGATTCACTTGCCATGAACATGCCATGAACATTGACAAGTTTGTTTGATCACATAACAAAACAAAACACCACCTGCGTTACCCGAACCAGATATGTTAGCCTATGACGTTTATAGTACCAAGTACATTTACAGCACAATAATGTTTTTCTTTTTTGTTATGCGGTGCGAAAATTTGTTGTTTACTTGGCATGGAAATTAAGGTTAAGCGAAAATTGTCTAAATAGAAAAAATCGAACCGCAACAATAAGTACTCCCAACAGTAAAGCAATAGAATAGCAATTTGAATACGTAACAACTTACCACCGATTAACAATGAGCTTCCCATTGACGAATCCCAATAAGGAGACTATCCGCGCAGCCTGTAAGAAATGTGGATATGCAGGACATTTAACTTACCAATGCCGGAACTTTTTAAAGGCAATATTATTACTTTTCACAATTTGGTGCAATTAAAACAATTTTATTTTACTTTAACAGGTTGATCCCAACAAGGAAATTGTATTGGACGTTTCCAGCACAAGTTCGGATTCGGAATTGGACTACCTCACACCGTTAACAGAGCTGCGCATGAAGGAGCTGAAAGAAAAGGAAGCCGAATTGTTAAAGGCAAAAAGCGAGAAAAAGCACAAAAAATCCAAATCAAAAAAGAAGTCGGCGAAATCGTCATCTTCCCGAAAACGTAAAAAAGGCAAAAGCAGTGGAAAAAGTAAGAAGCATAAAAAACATAAAGAATCCTCAACGTCGAGTGAAAGTAGTAGTAGCAGCAGCAGCAGTAGTTCAGATTCCAATAGCGAAGAGTCAGAAACTGAATCGGATTCCAGCGATAATGAAGAGTCGCCCACCAGCAGCGACGATGAGTATGGCCGCAAGAAAAAGAAGCAGGGCAAGTATAAGCGCAAAGCTGATACACCGGCTATGCGTCGTAAAAAGTCGCGTGTGAAGTGCAAACGACGTCGCGCCTCTGCACGGCCCTCCAGCAGTGAAGAGGACGATACAAGCTCTGATTGAGATTGGTTGTGGCCACTGTGTGATTATGCGAGATTAGTTGGTTTGACAAGAATAATTAAGCAATAACAAATCGCTCATTCCTGGTTAAACATATATACATATATACTTGGGTTAATAAAATTAAATATACAATAATAGTATATAAAGTTAAATTTATTTTAAAACGAAAATTGTTTTTTTGGAATAATATTGCTTATTTAAGTATTAATAAGTTAAAGTGCCAAAATCGATGACCATCTCACACAAGCTGTAACCATGTAGGTATGTAGTTGCCTAAACAACCACTGCCCAATATTCATAATAGCTAATTATTACACTCGAACCTATTTAAAAAAAAATAATTGTAACAAGTCCTATTTTGTCATGACGTTGACCGTATGCAAGCAATGCCCATACATACTTAACAATACATATTTGTAAATATGTTTAATTAAATGTATGATTAGTTAAATTATAACTCTCAGCGGAAATTTCAAAGAATGTAGCCTAATTTTATGACACATCTTCATGCAAACTCGATTGTGGAACCTTTGCAAAGCCTTAGTGTGTAAATACCATTGTTAACGCAAAGACAAGACACTCATTTAATATTGTAAACAATAATAACAAAAATATAAACCAATTATGCTATAAAATAATAGATGACTGAAAAATTATGTTTGAGTCGCACTTATTGAATGTGTTGTTATCGTTATAAAGGCGTTAATTAAGGGGTTAGGGGTAGTCAGAGGCCCGAAAAAGTGATGATTTTCAAATTTTTTTGTTAGTCAGTTGCTTTATTTTACAAAAATAAAATACATAGAATTAATACAAAATGTTTCGACTTGACTTTAGCAAAATTAAAAAAAAAAAAAAAAAAATAGTTTTTGTTGTTGTTGTAGCCGCATAAACATTCCCCATGAGGAATGCTGCTGAAGTGACAGTCCATGGCCGGATATAAATCCGGGTCGTTCCGGTAACGTAGAACCGACTATCGTGGGAACGTGACAGTCCTTGGCCGGATATAAATCCGGGTCGTTCCGGTAACGTAGAACCAACTGTCGTGGGAACGAAAAATTAATTTTAAAAGGTATCGCTGTTTGTGTGGAGCCCGTTTCTCCAGAACTTCTTGGAGATTCATCTAAAATCAATCGAGCAAGAGAAATTAGTGTTATTAATAGATAATCTTGTGCCCGAAGCCTTTTTTTCAAAATTAGCAATATGGCGAGCTCAGGAAATATGTTTTAGATTTTCGAGAAAAAAACCAACAATTAATTGTTTGAAAAAAATTGAAATTTTTGAAAAAAAATCATTCGATCAGGCACGAGTTTTTGTCTTTCAAATTTTTACACAATATTTTTAAGATATTATGCTTTAAGGAAATGCGAGAAAAAAATTCAATTTTTTGAAAATTCTGACTTAATTCTCGCTAGCTGGGAATATTTACTGGAGTAGCAGTTCTTCTTTCAGTTCTCTCGGTCCTTCCAGTAGATTTTTCTTAGTATGTACTATGCAGAAAAATATAAACGCATGAACGCTCTGTGTACCTCATTATTTCCTTATTTTGCATACTACGCCACGCTAAACTATAATGCAGCTCAAATTGCTTAACCAAAGGTTTGAATCACCAAAGTTTATATTACTTATATCCATGTATGTATACGCACATACATGCAATGGTATTTTATTAAGAATGTATTTTTAATATGAAAAACGTGTAGCGCTTTTAAAGCTATTGGAATATTTTTATGTCAGCCCAATCACACATACACTAATACTACAGCCATCATTGCAATCATATCAGTTGCAATAACTATTGCTTTAATTCGTCCATTGTTTTGAGCGTTTCTTCTCGTATAGTTTTTCCTACTATGGCTATAACGGCATTCTTTTGCATTGGCACAACATTTTCCAGTTTTGTAGACAAACTTGCATATAAATTGTTCATTGTTTTTTTCAATACTGCTTCGATTTGTTGTTCAACGGGTAGACTTTCCTCATGCGGCATATCTGTATCCTCACCAAATCGGTGATGCTCATCCAATTTTCTCTGCAACTTTATATTTTGCTCTTGCAAATCCCGCACCAAAGCATTTTCAAGTGCTTCTTTTTGTCTGCTCTCTTCGTACTTTTGCCTTTGTTCAATGCATTCTTTATTTGATTCGGCAAGTTGATGTCGCAAATCGCTTTCCATTTTTTCTTTCTCTGCCAGGTGTTGTTGTAGTGATTTTACTTCGCCTTCAAGCTTTTCCTGTTGCTTTTGCGCAATGTCCTCCTTATTTGATTCAGCGAGTTCTTGTCGCAAGTCGATTTCAATTTTTTCCTTGTCTTTCAGGTGCCTTCGCAGTACCTTTACTTCCTCTTCAAACTGTTCCGCTTTAACTATAGTTTTTGCCAGCATATCCTGTTCATCGTCTATATGGGACTGATGCGTTTTTAATTGTACATTTTTTTCTGTCAAATCTTTCTTCAATTCTTCTAATTTCTCATGCAATGCAGCACGTTGCTGCAGCAAATCGCCCACTAACCGTTCCACGCTATCGGTATTAGCTAAATTTACATTTTCCAGCTCTTCACTATACATCTGCAAAATTTGTTCACAACTTGTCGTTTCTACATTCTTGTTTTTACCCTTGCTTGCCTGTCGAAGTCTGCGATTCTCCTTTTTAAGCTCCAGCACTTTTTCTTCGAGTGCCAGAATTTCATCTTCTTTATTAGTTTTATCACTTGAACTCGAGTGCAGTAGGTCGATTTTGTCAATCACCTTTTCAACTTTGCTCTCCAACCTATTAATGTTCATACGCAATTCGGAGCTATGCGTACGATTTTCGGAGAGCATCATTTGCATGAATGGCGAATCAAAAGCACTCGATACTGTAGAATTTGCGTAGTGATTTATTTGGCTAACAGGCAGTGGCTGCGTCTTTGCCAACATGCGGCTGTTGTTGCGCGTTGTTGATTGGTGTTTGAGAAGTGTCGATTCAATTGGTGTAGACACAATCTCCGCATCTGATGAGTCGGTAGCATCTGCACTACTTTCCAAATGAGGTGCTGCTGACAATTTCGGTAACTGCTGCCCCATTTTGGCCATACGCGTTATTAACGACGTCTTAGAAGGCTTAGTAGCAGCAACTACAGGTTTTTCGGCTCCCTTAGCATCGATTTGTTTATTTTCATGAAATTCTAAGTTCTTATTTTGTGTAATTTCTGTCTCTGAAATCACATCATATCGTTCATTCTTCTCCCCTTCGCTTACTTCAATTTTCAATTCAGCCAATTTGGCTACAAATTCCTCTGTATTGGCTTCTACATCGAAATAAATGCTCCAACAACGCAAATCATCATCGTAAAATTGTAAATAGTTATTTTGGCGATGAATTTGTGCCATTTCAGTACGCAAGGAACAAGTAGTTAGCACGTTCAGTTTGGCTTTGTAGATGATAATTCGGTACTCATTTTTCACACTTTGCAGCAATGCTACACCAACTTTGCCTATGGACACACCTTCTTTATAAGCCTGTGCAACCCTTGCTAATAACGTTTGCCAAGCTTGCACTGTTGTGACAGCGCCACCGGCAACGCTTTTTACGGCATTATCGGATGCTGCTTGTTTTGTAGGTTGGTATTTAAGAGATTCTTGCTTCTCACTGCCTACACCACGTTGGGTTTGATATTCGAAAAGGTGTTCCAAATTGGTGTTTTCCCTATGGAAAAGAGAGCGGCATTTTTGTGTGAATAATCTTAAAAAAAATAGTTTATTTTAGACTTTGTCACTTACCGTTTCAGCGCACCAAAGAAGTCTTCATCAGTTTTCGCATCCAAACTGAAATCCATTTTAATGCATAATTTAGTATACTACTATGAAATTTTAACAAACCAGAGATAACAAATCGGTATAAAATACAGAATAAATATCTCCTAGTGAAACAAAATTTTGTAAATGAAAGTAATGTGAAAGAACAAAATGATTTGCAAACAAATAACAGCTGTTGTAGCAGCTGATTGGAAAAGTGTATGGTGCTGCCAGAGAGATGTAAAACACATAGTAAATAACCAGCCGCCTTCATTAAAGTTAGTGGCACTACACCAACAAAAATGTTTTGTACGTTTGTTTCTCAAAGTAAAGTATTGGCAAAGTAGAAAACAATGAAATAAAAAATACTCGGAATAGGTGGAGTAAAGAGTAGTCAGTGTTTTCGCTTTCTTTCAACTGTGAATTTAATATAGTTATAATTATTTCTAAACAAATAGTACCAAACAGTTTTCTGACAAATTTCAAATTTGTAGGAAATCGGTCCAAATCCAAGGCGAATTGAGTATCTAAGGTGGCGCCATTAAAAAACTGTTAGTTTACTCTTTGCGATTTTGACAAGTCTGACGTCAGCTCCCTTCGCAATGCAACGCAAACGAACAAAACAAATAAAAATAGGAGAAATTACATGTTTGTGAAAAGTTAGTGAATGGCTTGGTAGTTTTGTGAGATTTAAATTAATCAAACTAATGAAAGCGAAGTGCCGTGTGTTAAATTTTGAAAGCACGAACGAATATAAAGCCTTCAAATGCCGTTTGTTTGCGTTTTTATACGGAAATATGTGTGTGTGCGTAAAATTTCTTGTGTTTGTTTGTTTCCATTTCTCGCGCATACTCTTCCCAAGCAAGTTATTCACCTCTCTTTTGTTTGTTCATTCATGAGCTCCCACGACACGGCGAATTCGGAAGGCGCAATGGTGAAAACAAATAATTAATTCGCCTTGCTTGATTCTAGGCCGATAGCCAAATGGACACGGCGAAAGGAAAAAAATCAGCTGATTTAGCGGTACCTCTTTTAATAGATTCGCCTTGGCTAAAATATTATATAATTTGTCTTTTACAATGCATTCAAAAAGATAAATGTATGTACATATATAATTGGCACGTACAACCTTTTTGGGTGTTTGGCCCAGCTCCTCCTCCTATTTGTGGTGTGTGTCTTGATGTTGTTCTATAAATGGAGTGACCTACAGTTTCAAGCCGACTGTTACTGTATTTTTATGAGGAGCTTTTTCATGACAGAAATACACTCGGAGGTTTGCCATTGCCTGCCGAGGGACGACCGCTATTAGAAAATTGTAGGTACAGCAGATAATTTGGAAATTCGTCTGTAGTTCGCAATATCGCTCCTATTGTCGCTTTTGCAAATTGGAGTGACTGAAGTTAGCTACCAATCATCAATAAATATTCCTGCAGCTAAGGATTTATTAGGGCCAATGTTTGATTAAGCGCTTAATCAGTATATCGATCAGAATTAACTCAAAATTCGGAGTTTTGCCGTTAAAAGCAAAAATCAACTACAGAGTTTATATATTTTTATCTGGAAAAGCGTCATGAGCGAATTTCGAAGCAATTCTGAGAGATGGCGTTAGTGTCGTTTTGTCAGGTGATCGAATTGGCGCGTCACTTATCTAGAAGACTGACCCAACTCTGTATTTTGTATTTTTGAATTATGTCACTTTTCTCGAAAACCATCGATATGGATAAACAAGCGATATCTTAATGTTTGGATAGCAAACAGCTATCAGTTAACTCTGATAAAGTTGATTGAGCTGCCGGTTAGCTGCTAACCGCAACATAAACTGGCAGCTGACAGGAATGAAAATTAATTATAAATAAAATTTAGTTTTGATGTATTTTTGTAAGATAATAAAGTTATTTTTTAAGGTTGCGCTCCTCCACACTTTCAATTAAAAATTTTTTTTTGTTTTAAAAATTCATTTACAAGCTGAAGAATATCTTTTCAATGTTTTAAGCTTAATAAAAAGTCTGAAACGTCCTTATAAAGCCAGTGAAGTGATGAGCGTCGAACGAAAGATGAGTAAGAATGAAAACTTTAATCGCTTTTTCCTCGAAATACGTTTTTTTCCGCGCTGTCGAATATAACTCAAAAAGTAATCAAAATGTTCACTTAAAATTTTACAGGTATATATTATACTTTAACATGTTGGTATGTACCTAAAATTGTATATTAATTATCACTAAAAATATTGTTTTGATAAAGTTTTTTATAACAAAAAGTGCAATTTTTTCCTTTTCAACTTCAAATTTTCATTCTTTTTTCATTAATAATAGGTAAGTGCAAAGCGGAATAACTTATTTTAATACAAATTTTTTGTCTGATTGATTTCAGTTGATAACAGGAGGATGTACACTCCACGGTCCCACGTTTGAACAGCTGTAGCGCAGCCATTTTTTTTTTTTAAGTTTTTTTTTATATTAATTTAAGCTTCAATATTAATATGTAATTTATTTTAAGATAATAAATGCTCTCCGTTTTATGCAAAATATGATTGAAAAACTCGTTGTCTGGAGCTGCCCCACTTAATAAACCAGCGCCCTGGGCAAACCGAATACAAACAAGATGGTGGTACTAGAGTAGTGTAGGTAAACCTGCAAAACGGCAGGACTGACTTAGAAATAATAATTGGTAACAACACTCAGCTGAATTTGTATTTTTACAGTGGTCTTTTGCGCTTTCTTTTCTAAAAATATGCACAATTATCAGTACTAGCACAATATCAGCTAATCAGACTTTGGGGAAAATTAAATTATCATTTCAAGCCACATTTCCTTAAGCTATCCCCGGTTAAAGGCAAGGCGAATCTATTAAAGGTGGTTTTGGTAAATCAGCTGATTTGTTTTGGCCCCCCTTCGCCGCGTCCATGTTTCCCAATAGTTTCCCAATACTTTGCTTTGACAATCAAACGTGCAGAACATTGTTGTTGGTCTAGTGGTTGGTCTTTAATGAATGCGACTTGCGTTAAACTATCCCCGACTAAAGGCAACATCGATCAGACGCTGAGAAAACAGCTCTTAGATGGAAGATCACTTTAAGATATGTATGATAGAAAAATTCTGTAATTTTTTTTTAACTTTTTGTGCGAACAAATAAATCACCAAGTTATGCAAAAAATCCATATCAACAACTAATCAGGGGCTATTTATGTAATATTGACAGCAAATTTGATTATTTATTAGCACAATTTATTTTCACATACATATGTACATACAAATATACGTACAATTTTGAAAACAAGAACATAAAAAAAAATTTATTGCCAATTTTTGCTTCAATTCGCTCTTGATTGTTATTTATAGTTGAGTTTATTCCCATTTATACTACAGATGTACATAAGTTTTATATAATAGTGATTGCTCCCACAGAAGTGATAAGCAGCGACGCTGCTCCTCATTATTACCTACCAGTTGACCTCCAAACCAAGCACGTAGCCTGTATGGTTGAGGCGCGATGGCTCATGAATCGTATGTTTACGAATACAAAAGGTACGAGCTACATATATATGTGTGTGTGTACATATGTATTAAAAATAAGAGATTAGTACATATGTATTTAGGAGTTGGCCTTTTAGCTTTTTTATTTATAGTAAACAAATGTCTGTCGCTCTGCTGAATGGATGAAAACAACTGGTGAATGACTGGTTGGCTTGTTCCGGTTTATGTATGTCGATATTTCCAGTTGCATATCTTTGTTTTTATTCTCACCATTATATTCGCTAAGTATCTTTTTTTCAATTTAATTTTTATCTAATGTTTTTGTCTGTGTGTTTTTTTTTTGGTTTGCCGTCATTTTTAATGGCTCTTATTGACTGTTCTGCTGCTCCATAATTTGTGCAGTTGCACAGTGGTACCTGTTATTTGGCAAGGCGGAAAAATATTTATTTAATACGGGTATTACATTTAGTAGTGAAGGACTAGTTTATGTAGTAGTAAATACATATATTGCCCTTTTATATAAGTGCATATCGCACCCTAAATACAAAAGGGGCGCAACTCAAAATTTTCCACACTCGAGCTTGACTTGTTTACAGTAGCACAGAAAACAAACTATGTGACATATCACGCTGAAATTTGCCATATAAGCTTATAACAGTCCTACCAAAAAACAAAAAAATTATTTTTGCCATATGTCATCCGCGGACCGTTTTATTGATAACGTCTCGTTCATATTTGAGCTTCTGCTCATTTTGAGTTGGACCCTTTTGTATTTAGGGTGCGATATATATTTTTTTATTTAATTATCATATTTTTGCACTTTTTATTAAATTATTTTCTTTTATATATTTTATTAAATTATAATTTTTTATATTATATTTTTTATTAAATTATTTTCTTCTATATATTTTATTAAATTATATTTTATTACATCATATTTTTAATTAAATTATTATTTTTTAAGTCTTGTATTAAGTTATAATAATCCTGCATAAAAAAGCATTTATCTGAAATGTTTACGATAAGTTATTGGGCTGTCTTTAATAGGAGTCATCTAAACTTCTTGCCTTTTCTTATGCAGCTGATTGAAGTCGAATTTTCAGAGTAATTTTACAGTGACGTAAATTTAGAGGAGCTATGAGAGAGAACGTAGCCGAATGGGTTGGTGCGTGATTACCATTCGGAATTCACAGAGAAATCGTTGGTTCGAATCTCAGTGAAAGCAAAATTAATAAAAAACAAAACATTTTTCTAATAGCGGTCGTCCCTCGGCAGGCAATGGCAAACCTCCGAGTGTATTTCTGCCATGAAAAAGCTTCTCATAAAAATATCTGCCGTTCGGAGTCGGCTTGAAACTGTAGGTCCCTCCATTTGTGGAACAACATCAAGACGCACACCACAAATAGGAGGAGGAGCTCGGCCAAACACCTAACAGAAGTGTACGCGCCAATTAAATTAAATTTATGGCAGACAAGGAGTAAAGCCGTTAGAAAAGTGGCAAAGCAGATGGGACTCGTCTGTTAACGGACATTGGACCTATAGACTTATCCCCAAATTAGCCAATGGGTGACCAGAAGACACGGAGACGTATACCACTATTTAACCCAAAAATTGAGCGGTCACGGATGTTTCTTGGCATACCTCCATCGTTTTCATATGGAGGACACTCCGTTCTGTCCAAGATGCAGTAGAAATCAGGGAGCACTTGTTCTTCTTCTGTGATCGTTTTAACGAAGAACAACTAACACTTGTGCTGCTGAGACCAGATAGCTTAATCGAAAACATGTGTGCAAAAATGTCTGTTGGAACACAGTTAAAAATTTCACAAAGAGGATAATGCTGCATCTGCTCTCGACAGGAGGTGGACTGTCTACGAATTGTCGACAAATCACAGACTCTCGAGTCAAGTGCTCACGACGGCATAAGACGGTATAATATTATTGCAACAACTGCCGATGTTTCTGTATTGCTGCAAATGCAAAAGAAACCTCTATAGCGTATAACCTCCATACGCCCATGTGAGAAGAACCTGGGAGCGTGCCCCACACACCACTGGTATGACGGCACAGAGACATTAGAAGACGAGCCTATAGCATGAAGCTAGCTACAAGTGTGTAGTACAAACGTGGGTGAATGTATTGGTCACATTTGTTTAATGGACACCATTCTGGGCCTTCCCGAAGTAATGCAAAAAGTAGTTCCGGGAAGGGAGTCTCCCCAGAAGAAGACGCAGTTGACGATGGTCGCTGTAAGTGCAAAGGCATTTTGAACCCTACCTCACCCACCACAAAAAAAAAAAAAATCTGTAAGAATTGTAAGTAAAGCCATGTAAAAAAACATTAAAATTGATGTCAGCTCAAAAACTGATGCTGTCAAATCCGCTGACTCTTAAATTACTAAAACGGGATTCATACGAATTGACTATTTGTGGGCGACATAAGTTCAGCTTCAAGTCAATAAAATAGTGCGCGAATTTCTCAGATAAGTGCACTACTAATCTCTCTCCAAAATTTTTTTATTTGTTCCTTAAAAAATTCAATTTGTGGTATTAATAGAGCAAATAATGAGAATCTTGGGACGAAGATTCAGCCTAATACTGCTGCATTTCAGCTAATTGTCAAGGTTATTATGAAGTCGGGTGTGAAATGAAAAACCCTACTTTAAGAGAGTTTTACGAAATTCATTAAAAACGTTCTCCTCTTTATCAGTCTTTAGTATCACAGTCCATTGATTCATTCACAACCTTGTGCCAACTTCAACTTCCACGTCTTCTACCTCTATCTAAGGCTGCCTCCTTCCACCACCGCACGTCTTCGAGCCATCTCTTTCTGTTTCTATCTAAGGCTACCTCCTTCCACTGCCGCACGTTTAGCTTTTCAAGGCCAACTTCCATGTCTTTGAGTCATCTCTTTCTGCAGCGTTCTCTTCTTCGGCCTCCAACAGGGCGTAATTCAACTGCCTTTCGAGTTGTTTTCTCCTTGGGCATTCTGAGATTTTATAAATTTTATCACAGTTTCGTTTTTTGCTAATATTTCCAGCTCACGATTATATCTAATTCGATAGGTACCGTCTTGCAGTCTTACAGGTCCAGGGCCGCAATATTTTTCTTTCAAATGCCATTAGCTGATTAATGTCAGTAGTTTTTAGCGCCCATAGTTCGCAACCATAGGAAAGCACGGGACGGATCAAGGTTTCGTGTGTCCTTAACTTTTGGTCGCGAGATAATAATTTAGACTTATGCAGATTCAAATTAGAAAAGTAAGACCTATTTGTTGAACCATCATTTATTGTCAATGATGTATCCGTATTGGGTGACATTTTGATACCCAGATGGGTAAATTCTTGTACGCTCTCGAATGCATAGTTTCCGATCAGCAGTTCATCATACCTTAAACAGGTCGTTCCTACAACAGTCGGTTCTACGTTACCGGAACGACCCGGATTTTTATTCGGCCAAGGACTATAACTTCTGCAGCATTCTCCATATATGCATGGATATATATATGTACATGCTACAACAACAACAACAACCTTAAACCGGTGCTGGATCGGATCATAAACTTAATTTTTTTTCTATGTTAATTCTTACGCCAGTATTTCGTATAATTTTTTTAGTTTTATAAACGCACTCTTTAATTTACTTCTGCCTTTCACCATAATAGGTTAGGTTAGCCTGGTTGGCAACAAGCCACGCATAGACCTTTTGGCCCCTAGCGATACCAGATGGAGACCGACCTCTATGAATACCTAAAGTAGACATCATGTAGAATGTCAGCGCTTTTGGCGAATCTAAGCAGCGCTGGGAGATCCGGTTTTGAGACGTCCCCCAGACTCTCAAACAGTGGGGCTCCCAGGCATTTTAAACGCGTTTTTGATAATGCCGGACAGAAGGTGTTCTAAAGCTTCCTCAACATCCTCTCTGCATTTCCTGCATTTGTCCGTGTTAGCAATCCCTATTTTGTACGCATGTGCAGCCAATAGATTATGACCCATTAGCATACCTATGATAGTTCTGCAGTCCTTTCGCGAGAGCGTAAGTACGAATTGAGTCAGTTTTTTGTCGTTAGTTCTACACATGACTTTTACTGTTTTGCATGTGGTTAGATTAGTCCACCTAGCTTCTACTCGCCTTTTCATGTAGTCGTCCATTTCATTGTATATTGTATTTAGCGGTTTTGGTATGTCGTTCTCTTGTTGAAAAGGTAGTCTAACAGCACTTTTTGCTATCTCAGCTACTATTTCGTTCCCCATAATGCCTTTGTGACCAGGCACCCAATAGATATGCACCCTACTGTTTGCGGCTAGTCTTTCTATGACCTCCCTGCTCCATCGAACATTTTTGGACTTAATACAATATGAGCTTATTGCTTTTATTGCTGCTTAACTATCCACGTATATATTAATTGTTGAGTTCTTTCTTGTTCTAGTGTAGGCTAGCTCCGCAGCTTTCCCCCACAGCAAAAATTTCCGCTTGGAAAATAGTGCTGTGATCTGGTATTTCGATAGGCTGCCCTAGGTATAAGGGATTTGAGTAGTAAATACCCGCTTCCACCCCATCTGAAGTTTTAGAGCCGTCTGTATAGACGTGAAAAGTTCTATGGTCAGGTACGGAGTCATCTAGTCTGTGCAACCTGAGCTCCACTTTCCTATTGAGCTGTGACCGAAGGTTCTGCAGGTGAATACTCCAGCAGCCACCAACCTCTTCGCGGATTTCGCTGCCAGGTTTTCCGCCATAAGGTCAATAGGTGGCATGCTGAGAATCATTTCCAGCGCCGCCGTTAGGGTGGTTTTCATCGCTCCTGTTATGCACAGAGCAGCGAGTCGTTGAATCCTTTCCAGTGGCATTAAGTATAATATGCCAATTTTCTTATCGCAGTTCACCATACTAAGACCCCATACAGCAATATCGGTCTAATTACTGCCGTGTAGCAACAATGCATCAGAGACGGTGATAGACCCCAAGTAACGCCCAGCATTCTTTTACATGCCTACAACCCGTTACTGGCCTTTTTCACCCTTGCATGATCTTTGAGAAGTAGTTCGTTGCTGCCTAGCTTCGGGAGGTTCCACGTCGGGACCTTGTACTTCCTGGTAAAAAGTACCATGTCCGTTTTTCCGGCGTTTATCCCTAGCCCTGCGCGAGATGTCCATTGGTGTACCATTTTAAGTGTGTTATTCATCACATTTCTGATGGTGTCCAGGTACTTTCCCGTAACTACTATAGCTATATCATCTGCATATGCCACTCGTTTTGGTGCCCCTCCGTCAAATTTCTTGAGCAGTTCATTTGCTACAAGTAACCATAAAGCGGCGATAGTACCCCACCTTGCTGAGTGCCTCTGCATGCATATTTGGTGACGCTCGTATCCTTCCATTCCGCTCTTATCTTCCTGCTACCTAATAGCTGCCTTATGCCTAGATACATCGCGGGTTGCACATTAAGTGACTCTATGCTATTTAAAATAGCATTTAGAAATACTCCAAGAGCGTACTCCTTATATTCTAACGCCTTTTCTATGTTTAGTACAAGTGAGTGAAGTGCAGTTTCAGTAGATTTGCCTTTGGTGTAGGCGTGCTGCGCCTTGGATAATACGTCCGGCGCAATTGTATCTCTAATGTATGTGTCTAGAATCTTCTCTAACGTTTTCAGGAGAAATGAGGTCAGACTAATGGGCCTGTAGAGAGGCTTGCTTTTTCAACTATTGGAATAAACACAACTCTCGCTTCTCTCCACAATACAGGAACATAGCTGAACCTCAAGCATCCCCTGAATATCGTTCTTAACCATGGTACCACAAGATGGCTTACCTTTTGGAGCACCATAATAAATATACCATCTTCATATGCACAAAGCTGGAACGGCTTGTTGTATATAGGTAGTCCCATTTGGATTTATTTCGGTTATTACAGCGTGTAGGACAACATAGGTTGAATGTCAATGTTGATGAAGCATCTCCCTCTTTATCTCCCGATATAATGGAAAATTATAATAGAAAAATCATCCTTTTTTGGGTACTTGGCCGAGCTCGTTCTTCAATTTGTGGTGTGCGTTTTGAGGTTGCTCCACAAATGAAGGGACCTACAGTTTTTTGCCGCTTTCGCAGATGGTTTTTTAATGGGTTATATACAGTTAGGAGGCCGAAAAAAGCGAATTTTCCAAAATTTTTTCTGAGAAAACTTTTAAATTTATTGATCTAAACAATTGTACACATATTATGTTATCTTTTAACTGTATTTTAAGACTTAGTATTAGTAAAAATATTTATTTGCAAAGGCGCTACAGCTGATCTCTGGAAGCTCCTCTCACAAAAGACGTTTTGCAGGGACCACTATATCTCTGAACTGGATCCTCTGAAATTAAAAACCCAAACAGATTTCGTCAAATCTAGTAATTAATTGAAGGAATATGCAAACTAAATTTTTTTTGACAAAATGGCGGTTTCTCAAAAAAAAAAATCGATTTTTGACCAAAATCTCGGCCTTAAATTGTTTATAAAAAAAAAATATTTAGCGGTGAGAAAAAATCTTCGATTAGTTACTAAAAATATATTTAAGAAGCTCGTGTCAAAATTTGAGACTAATCGGCTTAGCCGTTTTCGAGTAATGTTGCTCATCGACTTTGAGAAAAACGCGTTTAAAGTCTGAAAAACATTCTGAAACGCCTTTTCAAATTTGCGTGTAACGTCGAAAATATAATATTTACCGAAACAATACGAGGGGTGCCTTTTATATGTCGGGATTTGGCAACCCTGGAGTTGCAATCTGGCAACTGACAGCTGTATCGCAAAGTTTGACATTTTTGGCTTTTACGTACTCAGAACGTTTCGAAATACCAGCGCTATTTGTGTTATTTATAGTAACTTTAAAGATTCATCTCGGTCCAAAAATGGAATTAAATCGTGAACATTTTCGTGCGATTATTTTTTACAACTTTCGACGTGGATTAACTCAGCAACATTGATGGATGAACTTAATTCATTTTTTGGCGATGAAGCTCCATCAAGGACCAGTGTTTATCGATGGTATGGTGAATTCAATTGTGGTCGTAGTTCACTCCAAGACGAATTTCGTGAAGGTCGTCCAAAATCAGTTGTTGTTCCGAAAACCATTGATGCTGTGCGCGAACTGATATTGCAAGATCGTCATGTGACCTATCGTGAGATTGAGACAATCTTAGGCATTAGTGGGACCAGCATACATTCAATATTGCATAAACATTTGACTGTCAAAAAAATTTGTTCGCGTTGGATCCCACACAATTTGTCAATCGCTCAAAAAAAGGCTTTTGTCGATAGGTCGAAGGAAATGCTCAAAAAATACGATCGCGGGGCTTCGAAACACGTCTATGACATCGTGACAGGTGATGAATCATGGATTTACGCGTATGAGCCCGCAGTCCAGCAGTCGACTGTATGGGTGTTTCAAGATGAGCCAAATCCAACAAAAGTTGTTCGCGCACGAAGCACTTCCAAGCAAATGGTCGCCTTTTTTTTCGGCAAAACTGGACATGTCGCAACCGTACCACTAGAACAACGCAGAACAGTAAATTCTGAGTGGTACACAACCATTTGTTTGCCAGTTGTCTTCCAAGGAATTAGGAAAACCAATCGCCAAAGACGGATCACTCTTCACCAGGACAATGCCAGCTCTCACACATCGGCTCAAACAACTGCATTTTTGAGCACCCAAAACATCGAATTATTGGGTCATCCGCCGTATAGTCCTGACTTGGCACCGAGTGACTTCTTTTTATTCCCGTACGTAAAAAACAAACTGAGAGGTCAACGTTTTTCGACACCTGAAGAAGCGGCTGCGGCATTCAGAAGGCATGTTTTGGAGGTACCTCATTCAGAGTGGCAAAAATGCTTCGACAATTAGTTCAAACGCATGCAAAAGTGTATAGATCTTCATGAAGAATATTTTGAAAAACAATAAGGTGATTTTCGATGATTAAAATTTGTTTTTGTTCTCTAATCCCGACATATAAAAGGCACCCCTCGTATTAAATTTTCTGTAAAAAAAAATTAAAAAAATCAATTTTTTTTTAATTCTAACTGTATATAACCTCTTAAATACAAGGAGCTCTTTTATGGCAGAAATACAATCGAAAGATTGAGATTGCCCGCCAAGAGCGAAAAAAATTTGATATCATTTGGTGATTTATGCCCGCAGGGGGCCTCGAACCTGGGTCTAAACGAATGTTAGAGACGTACCAACCATTCGACTATGGCTGCATCATACGAGTCTAGCACTAACGCTCACTCGATGAGTTTAATAAATTTGACTTTTCACCATCTATGCATGCCCCACTGTGGCAGAGTGTAAGCTTACTTCTTGCTCGTTATCTTTTTTTGTTGGTCAATAGTCAGTAAGTGTAAGTTTCTTTATCATTACCCGAATTTTACTTTAGTCTGTTGTAAACAATACATATGGAAATATAATAGAAAGCAAAAAAAAAAAAATGTACTAAATAGGTGTTGCGTTTAGACTACGTTTTGCAACGCACGTTTGCCGCTTAACAAGAATACTACAATATATACATACATACACACGGGCATACATACAAACATACATTGTAAATACCTACATATATACATACTTAGACTTATAAAGTATTTTATATTTTCATATAATTTTTGCGGCGTAATTTTTCTTTATTGCTTTTAGTTTTATTCAATTTTGTTGTTGTACATTTTATTATGTATTTCTGGTCTGCCCTTTTAAACTTTTATTTCATTATTTGCTTACCAAAATTATTTATAATTGTAGGCATACCTAATTCACACCCTCCAATCTGCTTTTGTGCCCAACACTCCTTGGCCGTTTAATCTGGCACCGCTTAAGTGGTTTATGTCTGACGCGTGACGTATGGTGGGTGGCTTTGCTTTGATGCTTATGTTTGCACATAGCGGAGCATATTGATGTTTATTATGCATTGATTTCGACTTATCAATTTTTATGGCATACCACCGTGCATACCGAAAATTCGCGCGTTCGCCGTGTATGTACACATGTTTCTTGTTTACTAAACACGTGAATATGTAATTGTGTTCAGAATGATTTATTTTCTCGTTTCGGTGTGAACTTCACTGTGCACGTATACCCGAAATGATTGACGAAATTCATTGACTTGCAATGAACATTGTGACGCAAGCAAACTTATGCTGCTAAAAATCGCAGTGAACGACCGAAATTGCGTCTCTTGTTAGGGCTGGTTTGAGGAGCGACCAAGGTCATTGGGTAAAAAGTAGCATCTCAAAACTCATGTAAGCAGTTAACTAAAGTATACTATTCTGCTGGGTCTGGTGGATATCCGGAGACAAATCTACAATAAAAACTGGGCACACCAAGCTATATGTAGAGATCGACGTGCATCACGAAACCATACCTTTAACGCCAATAGAGGGGCTCGATACCTGACTTATCTTTCTGCCTATCGACCTACGCGGGTATCGAAAACTATCCTGGCACACTGTTAAGCAGCCCAATTCATTGCAGTAATAAAGTGAGGACTCTCAACAGTAACTCCCTCCAGGAGGAATCTGAACCAAGTCATGTTAAGGACCCAATTTTGGCTTTAGGAGCTCGCCAAACATAAGACCGAAGTCATCCTGATGGCACGAGCTCACATGCCACTCGAGGTCAGTAAGCAACTTGACGACACGTCCTTGATGACTCAAAACGCGGTTAAATAACCGGGCATTCAACTCGATTGCAGGCTTACGTTCTGGGTTCAGATACGGCACGCGGCTACTAAAGCAGCGAAGATAACGTGAATGCTAAGCAGACTAATGGCGAACATCGGTGGACCAGCCCAGAGTAAAATAAGGCTGATCTTGGCGATCGCAAAAGCAATTCTCCTGTACGGCAGCGAAATATGGGGAGATGCGATAAACTGCGAAGGCTGTACAACAAACAGCGGCACTCAGAGTTGCTTCAGCCTACCGCACTGTCTCATGCGCAGCAGTTTTTATGATCAGCAGGGAGATACCTAACGAACTTATGGCCCGGCAACAAGTGGTTGCGTGGGATTCCAGAAAAACCACGCCACCACTAACGCCGCGGAACGGAGATGCAAAACCATACAGCGGGTGCAAAGCCACTGAATCCAGTGGTAGATGGACGGCGAAGCTGATTCCTACATTAGGTAAATGGGTTTAAAGGAACTTTGGGGAAGTGGCCTATTTCATGACTCAGTTACTTTCGGGCCACGGATACTTCAGGAAATACCTATACCGCATGGTAAGGTAAGCGACACCAGGCGATCACGCTGAACACCCGTTTCTTAGGAAAAGAGAAAGAGATGCTCTGAGGGAGCAGATTGGGGACATCGCGCCGACCAATGTGATGGGCAAGATGCTTGAGCGCGATGATAACTGGAATGCGGTTGAGAAATACCTTGAAGACGTATTACGGAGAAAAAAGATGGACCTGGACAAAGGGAAGCCTTGTAGACATCGCGCCGACCAATGAGATGGACAAGATGCTTGAGCGCGATGATAACTGGAATGCGGTTGAGAAATACCTTGAAGACGTATTACGGAGAAAAAAGATGGACCTGGACAAAGGGAAGCCTTGTAGACAGAACCATCAAAAGACGACCTATAGCATGAAGCTGGCTATAAGACGCGTGAGTGAATAGAACTGATCCATTTCAGGGACGTCGTTCTGGGCCCTCCCGAAGTAATGTAGACAGTAGTCTCGAGAATGAAGGGATTGGTCTAAAATCAATAAGAAAGGATTTGAATATTTCTGCTACTTGGGCGCCCTCTACTTAAATCTTGGCTATATAATAAATATTAATAATAATTGGGGCATATATCCTGCATTAGATACTTGACTTGTTCTCTAAATGGATGGGCTTGTTCTATTTTAACCGACTCCCAAAGATGCTTATTCATGGCACAAAATTACTTTCTGCTAAGAGATGGCCACTATTAGAAAACAACTTTCTGCCATTTGATGTCTCATGACCACATTTGGCATCGACATCGAAATCTGAATGACTGTTTACCCACTCGGTAAAAACTTTCACCTAATATCAGTCGAAAATAAAATTCTATTGGAAAAACTTTCACAATAAAGAGAAAGAGGTAAAACTCATACTAGATGGGAAGCTAAACTAGGGACAGATGGAAAGTAAGCTATTGTACTATATAGTAAGCTAAATATAAATGGCGGATGGAACCCAGAAATTAGGGCCGTGGAATGCTCTTAAGAAAGGAAGCTATTTTAAGAATAAAGGTCCAAAGGGTTGCGCCAATTGTCATAACCGGTGAGACGACGATGACGATGGCAGTATTGAAAGCATGGGACACCATACTGAGCTGTCTTCGATAGGCCCGTATGTTACACCAACCGCAAGTAGTGCAGAAATTCGACCGACCCCTCATGGTAGGTTACTGACCAAATTCCCCGTGCTTCCCAAGCTGGTGGATTATGCACTACCTACTGTGATTTTTCTTACAATTTTCAGGAGAAGTTCGGGGCGTACGTCCAGCTCGGAGATAGAGAGTGATACGAAGCTTGTTCCATCTATCTTCAGACCTTTTTTTAACTTTCAGATCTATGCGTGTTACGCAGACTCTTCGAACTGATCAATCCGTTCAAGTTAATATTCGGCCAGGGTTCTGTTAATATCGAGCAGTTTTGTTAACGTTCACTATGTAGTACCAATATTTTTAAGGCTAAGCCTGCCGAAACTGTGAAATAATGAAAGCAAAAAAAAAATTAATTCTACAACATTGAAAGGCAAGGAAAGAGGAGATTGGGGTAGGTTAAAGTAAAAAAGAGTTCATTTGGGCGTAAATCCTAAATTCGTCCATTATAGTACCATTAAGACGGGAAAGGGTATGCAGAAAAGGGGGAAGGTTAAAGGAAAATACCAAAACTATGAATATTTACGGCGACAGTGAATGGTTAAGCAGTGAGTGCCAAGTTGTCTGAGCCTTGACCTCGCGAGATGACTCCACCTCATACTCCAGATAGCTATCCCAAAAGGGGCGCAAAGTAATGATAACTCTTACCGCATGGATGTCTAACAGTTAATGTGTGGTTAGTACATTTACCACAACCGAGAGTTGAGACTTTGTTAGATTTAAGAGTTAGGTAGGTAGGTGAAATGGTTGAAGTGCCAGTCTGGCACTCCTCAAGTAGCACTAAAACGCCGTTTAGATACCATTATGAGACCTCCAATAGGCAGATATTTACAGCCAGCCAGAGCTGTTTATATAATGGAGAAGATAGATGGGATTTAAGTTGACGCACTGCCCCAGGCTGTCGAAGAAAGGAGCACCCAGTGACCTTAATCGTCTAGCTACGAACCCGGGCGTTTACAGAGAAAATACTTACAGGTCCCGAAAGCAATGGGGGTCAAATGGTAACCCTAGCTTTTCCGTGTGTGTGCCGATCGTCCAGTGATCGGTAATCACAGCTACGAGTTTGGAAATTGAATGGCGAGGAGTCCAAAGGACTTTCTGCCCCAAAGGGTTTTCGAAATAGCTGCGCTTTCCTGAGAAATAATTTGTGCTGCTCCCCTTTAACAACTATCAGGGGGATGCCGATGACCGGGTAGGAGGCCTCTGAGGTCAATTCAGTCCCCTTCCTGGTAAGCTCATAAGCAGATTTAAGAGTTCACTTGAGCGCCCCCGATCCAGGCGTAGCCAATAGGATCTCACGACCTTATAATACGAAGTTCTTGCCCAGCACTCGCTCCGTTAACACCAAGCTTACCCTTACGTATGTAAGTACACCGCAGGCAGCCAAGCGAGTTACAACCCTTTCTTTGCACACCATCAGCGACCGCAAGGCCGTGAGTACAGCTTGGCTGTCGGAGCTGAAATTGATTTCCTCGAAAGTTTTTGCACTAGTGGGGAGCCGCTCAATTGCACCTTGGATAGTAGGGATGAAAGGAATTATTGTCACTCCATTTTACCTTATAAAAGCGCACAGTTGACAGAATTGGTCCGCAAAAGAGCAAGAATCAGTATCGGTCTATGAAAAGTTAATTCTGCGTTAGTTCGTTTCACCGCAGGTCATTTTCTTCACTGCTCCAACTTTCTAATGAATACTAGCTAAGCAATTCCAGGCACTTGGCATACAAAGAGGCCTCAATTTTGGTGTTTATGTGCGTATATATGTGTGTATATATGATAATGCGCAAGTGTGAGTGCATACACAATTGGCTCGATCAAATGCGATTGCATCTGCACAACCCACCACACACACCCACAGCCAATTAAATTCAATCTGTATTCATATAAATTTGCTCCGTACACACACATATAAAATTTAACTTAGCTTGAGCGCGAAGTCCGGTTCGTGGCATCACAGAATGAGACCGGTTTATTGACCGTCATTGGATACATCGTCACTGACAGCGCCACCTCAACAGCAACAACTACAGCAACAACAATATCTACACATACACTGCACCCACAATCGACAGCAAAAGCAAAGAGCAAAACGTCGCTACAATTGACTATTTATACTCTCGTCTATGCACAGCCCGTTTTGCCAGCGCCAGCGCTAAGCAATGCGTCGTTTACCCCAACAAACAGTTGCAGCCGAGCACGTCATTATTGTTTACTGTTGCTTCTACCGGCAAGTCGGGGGTCTCGTCGTCATCAACTCGATCATCGTGAGCAGTGAGCAACAGCAGCAGCAACAGCATGCATATGCATGTGCGCCGGCATTTGTCACGTTCCACTAGTTGTAGCTACTTACTATACATACAAACATACATACACGCATATGTAGGCATGCAATTGTTGGAATCTGTTGCTCGGGTGCTACGTGTATAGTTGCCAGTCAGAGACAATTGTGCTACTTGAACAGCTGCTGTGCACAAACACACAAATTACCACTGTTGCTGATGATGATGATGATGATGCAGGCGGACGCGAAGTCTCTCACGAAGGCGGAAATTTAAGATTTGTATTCAAAATTTAATATTTGTGCTTTATTTTTGGTATTCAACTCAAACTTTCGCAGACTCAAGAATTGGTGTACTCCAACTTTGCCACGTTGGCTCGTCGTGGTACGTCGACTCGCTGATTGCTTGGCGTAGTTTTCTTCGTGTTCGTTCGTGACGCCTCCGATGATCCCAAAAGTGCGCTGTGGAAACTTGTAGTCAGGGTCGCTTAGTGATATTCTTACTAAGTAATGAGTATGTATGTATGTGGGTGTGTGTGTAAGGGGGCATGCATGGATGCACACTTATACGCACTTATACGCACTTACGTACACCTCCTATACATGCATTTGTTCCGGTTTGCTTGTGTGGTAGCGCTTCTTGCTCAAGCTTCATTTGGCTTATTGAGATGATTTATGTGAATAAACTGTTACGATTGACCTTCGGACTTGAGAGTTTGCTATGTTCATTTCCTCAAAATAAATTTGTAGTAGTTTTTGTAAGTTAAGTCAATAAAATTTATAATTTTATGTTAAAACAAATACGAAATGTGGCTATTACAGGGTCCGGCACTCGAATGGTAACCAATTAAAAAGGTCATAAATTTAGTTTGGTAATTATTTTTATGCAATTCAAAGTAAAAACTGTGTGAAAATAATACAAAATTAAGAATAAATTTACTTTTGCTCGATATTACCACTTTTTGCCTTGACTATGGTCTTGACACGGTCCAGAAACGTATCGCAAGCTGACCAAATGTAACTTGCAGGTATTTTGGCCCACTCGCGGGCAATGACTTTTTTCAGCGCCTCGAGACTGGTGAATCTTTTAGTTCGGATCTCTCTCTCCAAAATGCCCCAAAGAGAATAAACCATCGGATTCGCGATGGGTGAATTTGAGAGCCATTGTGTGGATGTTATGAAGTTCGGAATGTTGTTTTTTAAACATTCATGATTCACTCGAGTTTTGTGAGACGGTGCCGAGTCCTGTTGAAACGTCCATGGTGTTCCACCGAAATGTTTATCTGTTGACGGCTTCAAAGCAGCTTCCAGAATACTTTCCCGACAATATTTCGGATTTACCTTGATGCCAGGCTCGATGAAAACGATTGGAGAGCGCCCATCTGTGGTTATAGCGAACCAAACTATTACTGTGGCGGGTACTGCCTCCTAGTGACCAATCGATGACTCAAATTCTCGTATGAACGGTCGATCAAATAAACCTTATCGTTTGGAGTTTACGAATTTTCGATTTTAAAATTTTTTCGTCAGAAAACACAATGTTCGGAAATTTACCGCTTTCGGCCAAGCGAAGCAACTCCTTCGCTCTCTCAAGACTTACTTGTTGCTGCATTGTGTGAGATCATGCACCTTTTCGATCCGTTAGGCTTGACTTTTTTATGTTTACTCTCGGCCAAATACTTCCGCGTGATTGTAAACAATACTCTGGACTGTTATTTGGTCAACTAACAGACAGCTGATGCCCGTGTATTAGCTGCGCGAGCGGTCTGAAGTTGGTTACACTTCGAGTTCCGGACCCTGTAAACAACAAGAGTAACGCTGAAAAACATTTGTGTTTGGCCGAACTCCTGATTTTATTTGTGTTCTGCGTCTTGATGTTGTTCCACAAATGGAGGGACCCACAGTTTTAAGCTGACTCCGAACCGCAGATATTTTTTATGAGTAGTTTTTCAAGGCAGAAACACGCTCGGAGGTTTGCCATTCGATGCCGAGGGGCGACCGCTTTTAGAAAAACTTTTTCTATCATTTTGGTGTTTCATGCACAGAGATTCGAACCTACGCACTTCCGAATGGTAATGGTAGTAACGCAACAACCAAGTCGCCTACGGCAGCTACAGAAACAGAATATATCATTAACAAAAAAATAAACTAAAGCGGACTAAGGACAAAACTGTGCGGCACACTGGAGCTTACAAAACAAGACGTGGAAGAGTTAGCCACATTACTTTTTGAGTTTTTCCTGAAAGGTAGCTGATAATAAGCTTGGCAGAGCTTTCAAAAAATCCAAAAAATGCTTAAGCTTTTTGCAAAAGGTAATAATTAGCGAATCAAATGTCTTAGAGAAATCCAGAAGGCAAAGAACAGATAGTTCACCGTTGTCAAACTGAATCCTTATGCCATCAAGCATTATTATCATAGCAGTAGACCCGCTATGCTCAGCTAGACTGCAGTGGGCACAATACAGGTTTACAATTCCAAGAAATTGAGCCTCCAGCGAATCAGTAAGCAGGATCAAGGCTTGGCTAGGGTCTATGATGTTGGAAGCAGCCTAGGACTGCTGCAGAAAGATAGTAGTAAATATAAATGTAAGTATTGGGACTGTAACTGTTAGTTCAAAACCCGCTATTAAATACCTCGAAGTGATAATTGACAGTCGTTTAAGCTACAAAACGCACATGGAATATGCTGTGAACAAGGCATCGAGTGTGCGGTCCCGTCTGTCGCTAATAAGGCCAAACAACGGCGGTCCTAGCCACAGCAAAGAATACTATGTTGCAAGGTAGTCAGCTCGGTTCTCTTATACTCGTATGCCGCACCGATCTGGGCTGATGCACTGAACACAAATAGCTACACAAAAAAAGAGCTTGTCTGTAAAGTCGGTTTACTGACGATAGTTTAACGTGATAACGTCATAAGAAAATACTGATTGAATGGTTGCATTTTTCAAAAGAAAATTTTAATTTTATTTGTTTGATAGATATTTTATATGGATATAGAGAATGAGTTAACATTAACATTAACATAACATAATATACTTAACATAACATAACATAACATAACATAACATAACATAACATAACATAACATAACATAACATAACATAACATAACATAACATAACATAACATAACATAACATAACATAACATAACATAACATAACATAACATAACATAACATAACATAACATAACATAACATAACATAACATAAGATAACATAACATAACATAACATAACATAACATAACATAACATAACATAACATAACATAACATAACATAACATAACATAACATAACATAACATAACATAACATAACATAACATAACATAACATAACATAACATAACATAACATAACATAACATAACATAACATAACATAACATAACATAACATAACATAACATAACATAACATAACATAACATAACATAACATAACATAACATAACATAACATAACATAACATAACATAACATAACATAACATAACATAACATAACATAACATAACATAACATAACATAACATAACATAACATAACATAACATAACATAACATAACATAACATAACATAACATAACATAACATAACATAACATAACATAACATAACATAACATAACATAACATAACATAACATAACATAACATAACATAACATAACATAACATAACATAACATAACATAACGTAACGTAACATAACAAGAACGCTGTACCCGTTGCCAGTGCTCCGAATTACAACCAAACTTTACGAAACCCATTTTCAATACTTACTTAACAATGTGTGTAAGTTTGGTTTAATTCGGTGCAAAGACACGGCGGGTCCACGTTTTGGCATATATTTCGAGACCCTAGTCATCAATAGGTATGAATTACCCCGTATTAAAGCACTTATCAACAGCTTTCATTTGATACCCATATTGTACGTACACAACCAAAGGTTACCCGGGTCCACGTTTTGACCTATATCTCGAGACCCCAGTCACGGAGAGGCATGAAAAATACTCTGTACTAAAGCATTCACCAACAGCTTCAATTTGATATCCGTATTGTACAAACACATTCTAGGGCCCACGTTTTGGTCTCTATCTCGAGACCCTAGTCACGGAGCGGCATGAAAAATACTCTGGACTAAAGCATTCACCAACAGCTTCCATTTGATACCCATATTGTACATACACATCCGAAGGTTACCCGGGTCCACGTTTTGACCTATATTTCGAGCCCTATTTCCAAAATAAAATATAATCCATGTTACTCGTGGATGATGTAGCTTTCGAATGGTGAAAGAATTTTTAAAATCGGTCCAGTAGTTTTTGAGCCTATTCATTACAAACAAACAAAGTTTTCCTCCTTATAATATTAGTATAGACAACATATCTTATCAGGTACATATGTATATGGTAAATATTACCATACATTTTTTCCTTCATATACATATAATAAAAAAATTAATAATAATAACATTAAAACAACAGGTATTATTAACAAACTTGGTTTTATTTTAAATTCAAATGAATCAAATTAATAATAATCAATAAGAAGGCATATGCAAATACAAATACGTGAATTTATATACTATGTACATATGCGCACATACATACACATATACGCTCACTTAAGTAGGAGAGAGCAAGATGTCGAACGTTGCCGTTCGTTTGCTTTGTCGTTCGTTCCGCGCTCTCGCTTGCAGTTCATTCAATGCAATGAGCAAGGTAACGACAAATGAGCAAGGTAACGGCAATGAGCAAGGTAACGAATTATAAGACGTTATCACGTCAAAAAACTGATAGCAGCCTAACGGCTAAGCGCTTTGCGGACTATCTGTGGCTTCCGCACAATTTCGGACGATGCTTCGTTCGTTATAGCTGGTCTAGTCCCTGTAGACATTTTGGCGAAAGAAATACAGAGAGTGTATTTAAGGTTATCTGAGCCCGACGGTGGAGCAAGTTGTAAAAATATTGCATAAGAAAAAAGGCGTCGTTCGATCGCCCACTGGCAAGACCGGTGGAACAGATCACCGAATGGTAGGTCGGGTCGCATGGGCTAATACCCATTCTTACGTCGTGGTTAGAAAGGAACCATGGGGAGTTCCTATATTTGGTTGATGCTCACAATAAATTTGTGAATTTGAGAAAGTTTCTAAAGGTTCTTCCTTATAAGCCCTTATGTCTCATTACAGAGCTTTTTCTAAAATAAATACAAATACCACTACTATAGTGAAATAATCGCTTTTTCAATTGAGCCTTTGAAAAAAACATATGAAAAAATAAAATGAGATCCTGCTAATAATATTTGTTATGTATCTATAATATCTAATTTGGTTAATCATTCAAGGTAAATTAATTCACGAAACTATCGAGAGACTATCAAATTGCTGCGCTGCGATTTCAATTAACGAACTCCCGCTATATTTTATTTACCAGTAAATAGCTAAAATACCCACCACGCAAGAACAAATACTACACAAATTTCTGAAGCTATAAATAAACTCTTTTCAGATTGTGAAACTAAAAAGTAGCGTAAACAAAGCTATCAATAAAACAGTTTGTGGGCTATTTACTTAACTTGTTATCGGTTTTACAACGAAATGAGTTATTGTAAAAATTCGGGGTCGCTTTGATAAGTTGTGTGATCAATAATGGCGGTCTAACTTATAAGCGGTGGAAATAAGCATATCCTCACATGCCACTTGACTTGTAAGAAATCATTACAAATTAATGAATTTCTTTAAATTATATAAATTATTTATTGGCTTATCATGTGACTACCTCAGTTGAACTCAATTATGAGTGAATTTGAGCTGCGTTTCTTTGATGTTACGCTAGACTTCGCCTCTAACGCAGTGTGACTTTTGGCTTCTCACTCACAGACTTTCTTTCACTTGAGTTACTAATAAAAATTAACAAAATTGCCAACGGTAAGCGTCTGTTTGTAAACGAGAGCAAAACCAAATATTTGCTGAAGTCAAGGGAGCCTACAAAGGGTCGAGTGGACCTAGGTGGAAAATTTTCATGTAGGAGTTTATAGTTTTGAAGCAGTACAAAATTTTAAGTATTTTGGAGTTATGTTCGCAAGTAGCGATGATTCAAATTCTGTAGTCAGGGATCGCATTCACGCTGCCAACAAAACGTATTATGCCCATCTTAACTTGTTCAAATCCCGGCTCTTGTCTAAAACTAGAAAGTTAATTATGTACAAAACCCATATCCGACTAATCTTAACGTATGGACGTGAGGTATGGACTCTTAAAGTCACCAAGTGCGCCTTGATTGCTAGCAAGGAAAGAAACATTTTAGATTTTTGGCCCAATAAGAATGGATGATGGCATCTATAGAATCCGCTAAAACTCCGAACTGAATGATCTCACTCAGAACGAGATAACAAAACGAACGTTAAAACGTAGCGCTTAAAATGGCTAGGTATTATTATCCGTATGTGTGCTGACTGTGCCGTGAAAAAAGCCATGACAGGAAAGCTAATGGGCGTAAAGGCCAAAAGCAGAGCGAGGAACTGATGGATAGGCGCAGTGGAAAACGATCTCAAAGACTTGGGAATACGTAACTACGAAGCAAAAGCTCAAGATCGACCGCTTTGGAGGAGCACTATGAATGAAGCTTTGACGCACCCCGTGGAGATGAAAACCTTTGCACTGTAGCATACAGTAGAGAAGGTGATTGAGACCTTTTTGTTTCGTACCTCAACTGAGTTATTTGAGCTCGAACTCTGATCAGTATCGCTTAAGTGAAATGCTCAATCACGTCACAGAACGTAATCCCAAATCAACCTTGTACGAGAACTAATCTATAGGCACTTACTATATGCATTTAAAAAATCGATCGCCAATAATTTCCTCGTTTCTTTTTAATTTTTCTGCAGTGTGCACACCCACTACCAACCCAATTATTGGGTTGGCGAATAAGTTCGTAGTGTTTTTACCGAAGACTTTTGTTTAAACAAAAAAACAGGAATTAAATCAATAAGTTAATCAATCGGTTTACAACCTCTTCCCACCTCTCGACCAATTTTTTGATGCCGTTCCGCCAACAATCGCTTGGTCTGGTGTCAAAGAAGTTGTTGAGCCAGTTTTTAAGGACCTCTTTATCTCTTATCGAAGGTAACGCCCTTCATAAGTTTTGACAGTGAGCGGAAAAGATGGTAATCGGTTGCTGCAAGGTCCGGAGAATACGGCGGATGCTGAAGGACCTCCTATTCGGGCTCTTGGAGTGGGGGCTTTGACGACTTGTTCAACATGGGGCCTGGCGTTGGCGTGAAGGAGTATGGTTTAACCATGTCGATCTGGTCTTTTCAGTCGAATAGCCTCATTCACACGATGTAGCTGGGCAATGTAGAGATCCTTGTTGACCATGGGATTCTTTTCGAGCATTTCCCAATGCACCATGCCCTCCCAGTCTCACCAAGCACATACCATAATTTTCGTTGGATGAAGATCTGGCTTAACTCTCGGCTTTGACGTATGTCCTGGAGCTATCCACCCACTCCTTTCTTTACTTCATATTAATATATATGCACCATTTCTCATCTCCCGTGAACATTTATTACCGCGAGTTGCTCAATGGCGGGCGAGATGCTCAGATGCAATTTGAAAGCGACTTTCTTTGCTTTTTTCGCTCAGCTCGGGAGGCACCCAGGCTCCAATTTTTTCGGTAAATCCTATTGAATGAAGTGGGTTGAGAACCATTTTATGATCACAGCTCATTTTTGCCACCAATTCACGACTGCTTCTTCTTCAAAAGTGATTTGAGACGTTCTCCATCGAATTCAGAAGGCTTTCCGCTGCGGGACGTGTCATCGACGCCATTTTTGAACTTTGCAAACCATTTCCGTGCTGTCGATTAGCCTGTGATACCTTCTCCATACATGTCACAAATGTCTTGAGCTGCTTCCGCAGCTTTTTGCCTTCGATGAAAAGCAAAGAAGAGCAGGTATCGAAAATATTGATTTTTACGTCCTGGGTACTCCATTTCTAAACCTCAAAACTAATAAGAAATTAAATAACTCAAAAATACAATTAACATAGTTTTGTAGTGCAGGAAGAGTTATGTCGAATGAATACTTACCCTTTGCGAAACAGCAAACAAATCGTTGTAAAATGAAAGAAAATATAAAAATGCTAAGAACTTATTTCCCAAGCCAATATTTAGTTAGATCAGTGTGTGCAGCAGACAGTTAAATCCGATGAAATAGTTGGCCAACTAAAAAGTCTGTAGTGTGCGGTGGCTCTTATGCTTTGTGCTTTGTTTATACTCATGGCGAAATAAAAATTGAGGGGAAATTTCATAGATAGGCGCTTCAGTTGACATGTGGTTGGAGTTCTTAGGAGTTCTGGTATTTTATACATAGATTCGGAATATTAGATAAATTGAACCATAAATAAAGGGTTTTCCAATAACAAATGTTAGTTTGAATAGCTCGCTATTTGGGTAGATGTCACTTTTGAAGCTGTCATTTTTTGATATTTGACAAGTAGAACCTACGCCATTAATAAAAATGGAACGAAGCACGCTTAAACAATGCACTGAAATTATTAAAATTCTCGATAAAAATGGTGAAAATTTGGCTGAGACGGTTCGTAAAACTCGAACATTTTGGGTCATCGTGTAGCACTTTGTCGGACCGCAATACAGAAATTGGTGAAAAAATTCGAGCTGTTGGGACAAGTACTGATGTAAAGAATAAAAACCGTGCACGTCGCTCAAGAACAGCCGAAAATATTGCTGTTGTAGCCGAAAGTGTTGAAGAAAACCCAGGTTTGTCCATTCCTCGTCGTTCTTTGGAATTAGGCATTCCACAAATGTCATTACACCGTATTTTGCATAAAGATTTGGATCTTAAGACTTATAAAGTCCAGTTAATACAAGAACTCAAACCGGCCGATCATCAACCACGTCGTGTCTTTGCTTATTGGGTCGTTGAAATACATGAAAATGATTCGGAGCTCCATCGAAAAATCATCTTGAGCAAAATTGTCGCCAAAACGCAAAATTGTCGGATCTGGGGCTCAGAAAATCCAAGAGTTATTGATGAAAAGCCTCTCTAACCTACGTGCCACACAAGCAACGAAACCATTGATCTTTTACGAGAAAATTTTCCGGACCGTGTTATCTCTCGAAGAGGTGATCACGATTGGCCACCGAGATCTTGTGATTTAACACCTTGTGACTTTTTTCTTTGGGGCCACGTGAAAGAGAAGGTCTACGCCAACAGCCCAGGGTCGATTTAAGACCTCAAAGATGGAATTCGTGAGGCTATCGAGGACATAGGGCAGACACTTCGCTACTTCCTCTTTATAATGAAATAAACATCCGATTATTTATATTAAAAAATAGCATTTTTTTTGAATATCAAAATAACACCTCTTATTGGAGAACCCTTTATCTTTGGCAGTAAAAGAATATATGCTCCTCAATTTCATTTGCCTAACTCTATCATCATGTCCATACTTGTGCAGATATTCTCTGAAACAACCATGTCCCGTCAGAAACTGCATCATAGAAAAGTCGACATTACCATGTTTTCTATCGACCCATGCCTGCACATTTCTAATGAGTCGATGTGGCCATTCCCCTTTGGTTGTTATATCCCAACGACTTTGCCATTTAGAGAGACTCTCGTATCTGATTTCTTTGCGCTCCTCAGCTTTAACCGACCTGTCAAGACTTCGGTTTTTTTTCTTACTTTCCAGAGCCAGTATATCTGGAGGCATTATCCCAGAAATTACCATGATAGCTTCATGGGATACAGTGCGATAAGCGCTTGCTTCTTTAATAGCGCTCAGTCGAATCAGAGATTTTGTAATCTTGCTGTATGCTTCGTATTTTAACGCTTGCCCCCACGAAGATGGGCATGCGTCACAATGGACTGGTTAACTTTTGCCAGTAGTAGCCTTCTGTTCTGACTTGGTCCGCCTTTGTTAGCCATTATTCGAGATAGCGCCGTATTTACCCGTGCTGTTTTCTCACAAGCCTTTTCAATGTCCACTTTGAAGTTTAAACGTGCATCAATCATGACTCCCAAGTATTTCAAATACGGTTGGCTGTTGATGTTATGCCCGGCTATGTATGCTTAGTGTGATGTTCTCAATTTTTTTCTGCTTGAGATCAAAAGTGCTTCAGTTTTTTGGCCCGCAAGCTGTAGGTTTGACGATGTAAGCCAGTTTTTTAGTTGGTTTTTTACCGTCGAGGTAAATCCGGAAAACATTTCGAAAGCTCTGGAGCAGTAGCGTTAAGTCTAAAACCGCTGATAAAGGGACATATTTTTAGTGTATTGTTTCCTGATTGATGAGTCGAGAGCAGGACAGAAGAGCTGCGATACTAGGTAAAGAAGAGTCAGGCTTGGCTCCAGAACAACCTACCCTACCACTGGTCACCAGATTTTTGGCCACCTTCAAGCCCAGACTGCAATCCTCTTGATTATTACTTGTGGGGCACAGTTGAAGCAAAAGTTAACGCGAAGCCTCATAACACTAAGGACGCTCTGAAGACAACCATCGAGGAAGTGATGACCACAATGGACAAAGAGGAGGTAGCTCGCGCATGTGGGCGCTTCAGGTCCCGGCTGGAGCAGGTAATTGCACGAGATGGAGGTTACATTGAATAATTTTCAACTATGATATGTGTACTCACATTATACAAAGTTAAGTGCAAATAAAATAATTTTTGAGTAAATATCCAATAGTTTTGTTTTTAAGTTCAACATTCCGGATTTACCTCGACGGCCCTGTACATATATTACTGTGAGCAGATGTCGAATCCTACACTAGTAATTATTTTGGATCCACCTGCGATGAAAGAAATTTACTCATACAATGGAGTTACATACATATATTAGTTTTCCAAAGACTTCTGTCAAGATCTGCGGATCAAAACTGCTTTGTCCAACCCCCGATCTGTTCAATATACATATGTATGTACATATGTAGATTTCGACAACTGTCTAATCGCCCTAATCTCTCGGATTATGAGATCTCAGCTGCGCATAGATAACTACGTATTTATGTACATATGTATATATGTATGTATGTACGCGTGCAACTTGTTTCTCTACAATGAAGGGACTGCATCGCATTGAAAACAATGCAACAAATTTAGTTCAATTAAGGCCAATGCACCGACCGCCAATTTATTTATTTATTTTTTTTTCATTTTCTTTTCAAGCCGGCTTCACATCTTTCTTTTGTTATTTTCTTTGTACAACAAACTCAATTATTGGCACGTACAACCATAAATTTACATACTACATAAAAATATGTGCATACATACATACAAACATGTGTACGCATACTTTAAAGTGAGCAAATTTTTGCACTTGCAATTTTGCAATATTTACGTTGTTTATTTTTGATTTGTTGCTGCATCATAGCACAGCCAGTCGTCGTTACAAAACTCACGTAGGCCATAGCAGACTGCGTATGACTCTATCCATGGAGGAGTAAGTCGCTTATAACAAAAACAACAAGACCAAAAAACGCGACCAAAGCAGAGATGTGTCGCTACAAATTTAACCCCCGGTATGGGTAACAAAAAAAAAAAAAAAATTTGTAAATGCGCATAAGAAGAAATGCATGGATTTATACACATGCAACATACAACATACCCTGCAGGGAAAGTGAAAGGGACCTAGTGAGACATGCATTTTTTTTAGCTCAAGTATTATTTCGTGCAAGGCGAAGCACTTCGTTATTCAATTACTTAGCATCTTTGCAGAAAAGTAGTAATTGAACAAAATCTCACTTCGGGCAAGCTGTCTTCAAGCGCCTTTCTTTGTGAAAGTTGGTTTTCTGTAAGTAAGTTATTGGCGAACGAGACACACTTTTGTTGGATGGACATTTCAAAGCCATTTACAGCATAGGTTATTGACCTACAGGCTCTGCAGAGTTTCGGAAAATTAGAAAGTCTTTCCGAGGAAGAGAGAAAAAGGAGTCGGAAGCATATCCGAAAGAATGCTAATAGGGTTCTTATGATTAGTATTCTTCTTCTTCTTGATTGGCGCGATGGCCCCTTGCACAATTTTGTTGTTTCTTTCTCGTGCTAACCGGCGCCAATTGGAAACTCCAAGTGAAACTAAATCCTTCTCCACCAGATCTTTCCAACGCTGGGGAGGTCTTCCTCCTCCTCTGCCACCACCAGCTGGTACCGCATCGAATACTTTCAGAGCCGGAGCGTTTGTATCCATTCGGACGACATGACCCAGCTAACAAAGTCGCAGAATATTTATTCGTTGGGCAATGTCTATGTGGTCGTAAGGCTCATACAACTCATTGCTCCATTGACTACAATACTCGTCGTCACCAACGAGCAAAGGTCCGAAAATCTTCGGCAGAATCTTTCTCTCAAACACTCCAAGAGGCACCTCATCGGATGTTGTCGTCGTCGTCGACATAGCGCGGGCATGATGAGAGCCTAATAAAGTGTTAGATTTGTTCGCCGAGAGGCGACTTAGTGATTAGTATCATCATGTACTGCAACCACTAATGTAGTCTATTGTGCTTGTCCGCTAGCCTAGGAGGCTCTTTCTGAATTTGAATCAGGTTTTTTGTTCCATATGTTTAATGGATTTCGAGTCGCACCACCATCTTGCACATCTAAACAACTTGTTGCTACTAATTCTAGTTTCTTGAAATGACAACAAAGCCTACAAAGGATCGTGTAATATATAAGTCCTCTCACTTCAGGTTTAAGAGCCTTTTCGATGTTCGTCTGGAGGGAAAGAAAAATGTTTAGCCTGCCGCTGTCCTGGACTCTCCATTCCGTGTCTCGTGAATTCTCGGCCTTTCCAGTTTGTTCCTCCTTCCTTCTTTTATGTGAGCTGTGGTGAGCTCATGGTTCATAGAATTTTGAAGTAGCTCTTTAATAAGGCACGTAAATTTGAGTTTCATGAGGGATCCGTCAAAATGTGTTTTTTTATAATAATCTCTAGCAGTCCCACTGCGGTAAGAGTCAAGAATGATAAATTACAAGGTTTGGCATTCCGAAACAAAATTTTGAGAGTAACTTCGGCTACCACGTCATCGGAAATTCGGTAGCAGAATTCTGCCCGCTCATATGTTCACACACTCATCCAATCAGTCGCTGTTTACATGGCAACGGAGTAACATGAGTGTATAACCAACACAATCTCATTTTCATAACCCCTATTATGTCAGCATATCAGCTTTTGCCTTTACACTCGCTGAGAGCCAGCTAACGGTCTGCTGCTGGGTACCCCAGCGTGGACATTCAATGTCGAGTTTTGGGTTTTTTTTTATTAAATATAATGCACAACACGTATCAAACATTAACATTATATTTTGTTTATTAGATTTCGTGCGTTTCATTCCTAGTATTAAATTTTAAGCAAATATGCTCTAATATAAATTTTCTCACGCCTGCTGATTCAGTTTTGTGGCCGACCAAAAAATGAGAGCAATGCAGGAGAAAAAAGTTTTCTATGATATTAATTTTGGCCAAAGATAATATCGATCCTAAAAATATCAGCTGAAGGAAAAAGAAGGCAAGATGACATAAACACTCACACTTTGACAGTCAGGCACCAATGAGGTGATTATTTTCAAAAATAATTTCTATATATGTACATACATTTTTCTTCCGAACTACAAACAATCCAAAAACAATCGAAGATATGGCAAGCCGATTCTCTTGCCACTCTGAATTTACATAAGGCCGACACTTAAGAATCTAAAACCTACAGCTTCTTAAGTTTCCTAAGTTAAGTTAAGTATTAACTAGGCAGTTTGGATAAAATATTAAGTTAAGTACTAAATGTTCTTCTATTTGAACGAGAAAAGTGCAGTAAAACATTTTGACTATTTTTATACCAAGCTGAAGTACAGTTTTGTTTTTAAGAAGGCATATTTTACTTTTCCAATCACCAAAAAGTTGATATCTTTGCATTTCCACATTTTTTAGTTATATCGGAAGAAAAAATCATAAAATTAAAATTTTATTATATTCTTTGTTTTGTTTCTGATAAGCGCTGCGACTTTCTACAAATTTTCAAGAGAACCAAATTGAACGAGATATTTTAATTGAAAAATAAAATTCTTTGTACCTTTAAAACACACAAAGAAATGTTCAGAGCTTAAATATGTTTTTTTTTTAAAAACCTCTTTTTGAGACTTCTTCATACATGTTTAATGGCATCTCAACAAAGGTTCTTGCGAATTTCCTTGTGAAAACCAGTAACCGAATAGACAAGTGATAGATTACAAGAGTTTGCCATCCGATGTAAAATTGTGAGAGTAACTTTGGCTGGTGCGTTATAGAGAACGTGATAGCATCATTCTGCCTACTCATTTTACATGTATTATTACGCTCTTCCAATCAGTCGTTATTGTTGCCTGACCAAAAAATGAGAACACTGCCCCGTTTTCAGCAGAGAAAAGTAAGAGCAGATAGCAACGAACGCTGCGTTAATTTTATCAATCCAAGTTTTTGCCGATTACCGGTTCGATGTTGCCCATACCTTTAAGAGCGGGATAGTGGTTCGCGGACGTTGTATTGTCTTCAGCGTAGGTCGCACTGCCCAATTGAATTATTCTCTTTCTAAGATCGATCTGTAGAACCTCTCCTTATAAAATTTAGTCGCTGCATTGTATTCATGAAAAATAAAAGGAATGCGAAATAATAGTTGATTATGATAATCAACTCGCTGAGAACGCATGGGTTGAGTATGATAGGATTTTCCTAAAGAGTATGAAAGTACCAACGTACAGTATACAAAGTACCAACGAAATGCATACACATATGTACATATGTATGTATATGTGCCTATGTTCTATTGATTTATGTACATATGTATGTATGTTATCGATGTATGTAATTATATAGCAGGCTCTTAAACTCAGAGTGTTTTTAGAAAAAAGAAAAAGCTATAACGAAACTGTTGGCGAAATGCATCAGAAAAAATCCGAAAATGCCGTAAAGAAAATCTATTAAAAACTAAAACTCCCCAAATTTATTTTAAGTAAAGCTATTTTTTGTTTTTCTGTGGCGTATGAAATAAATATTCTTTTGCGCTTCCGGCGCGTGTTAATGAAAACCGCTTGCTGGTTGTGGAAAAACAAAATATTTTAGAAGACAAAACTACTTGCCCAACTTCTGTGCCTTCTTTACCATTCTAACAGTTTAAAATAGAAATAATTTAAAACAATTTTTTTATAGATTCTTGTGCACACAATTTGGAATAATTTATTTGCCAAGCATTGTTTGTTTTGTTCTTTTAAAATATGTATCCACATGAGTATTTATTTACAAATAATTTCAAGTGACCTTACCAAAGCTCATAAATACAGTCACACCTTTGTAAATGTACATACATACATACATACATATGTATGCTCGTGTATTTTTCCAGCAAGTCATCTTAACAACGACAAACATAAGTGTATATACAGAGTATGTATACGCGCTCTCAACAATAACCCTTAATGCTTCACAATCCACGGCGAGACCAACCTAACCGCTGGAAGTTTTGTTTTTGTTTACAACTCCATTTTTCCAGCATTCCAATGACCAAAAATATAGCGGCGTATTAATTTCTGCTTCAATGCCGCCGGTTGTTGGTAAACAAAGTCACAAACAACCCTAAACAGCTGGCGTTCTTCGGTTTTGTGTATTTATGTATGTATGTATGTATGTATGCACATATGTATATGTTTATGCGTCGCAAAAGAAGACGAACGTGCGTTAATGCAATGCGCCACAAACATAACAAGCAACAGCTGCTGTTCCACCACTGCTGTTAATTAACAGTACCACTTACATCAATACATATGTACTATGCATGTAAGTGCATGGCGCTTAGTGGTGGTAGACGACGTCAGTAGCAGCGTCACTGAAATCGGCTGAAAACGTAGCAGCGACGTCTACGTGTAAGATCAGCAGCAGCAGTGGCGCTGTTGTTGCCTGTTCACAGTGGCCACCATAGCTCCACTGGCTCCACCACCTACAGCACGTCTACCAGCGTCATGCACAGCTGCTGCGCAATTTTCTCAATGTAATGTAAATAAATATTTGTCAAAGCCGAAGAAAAGTAAACGTGAAAAATACACGTTTATAAAAGGGCGCATTTTATAACTGCTTGTATTGATACCTAGTCACTGTATGTATGTATGTGTGCTTATGTTTAGCTACAGGATACGCCTGCGCTGGAAAATTACGCAAACAAATGACCCAATGCAAGTTGGACAAGCGATTATCGGTTTTATTTTTATTACTTGCAGTCCTTTAATTATTCCCGCACACTTGTGCCCAAGAGTATTGTAATTTGTTCAAATAACGGTTGTGAGTAACAGCATAAAGGCATCAAAGTAAAGATATGTATGTACATACATGCATACATATGTATATTAAAATGCTCAGAATGATTTAACCATGTGTGCCCATCAGTATACACGATAGCTTGTGCAAAAATCAATGTGCAAATTTCAATGAAACTTGATACACTTTTTACTACATTTATTTTATACATAGGTATATTATACATACACACATGTGTACATACATATGTACATATTTATATTACTTTAACGAAGGCCACCAGTTACTAGTGATAGAAATTAAAATTTTAAATTTGTGATTTATTTACTTTTTTAAATGAATAATAATAAAATGCGTAATATTATGGCCCAAAGTAGTTTACGTTAAAAGTAGGCGAGAGCTGTCAGTAGCCATGCCCATCTCTCATGTAATGATAGTTTCCTAAGCCAAAATAAACAAATCAAAATTACTCAAATTTGGTGTAAATGATGAACTCGAGAAAATAAATTCAATGCAAGTAAAATAAAAAAATGGGCGGTGCCACACCCACTTCTGGGCATATGCGTGCATTTTGATAGCAACTTATAAAACTCGCTCAAACTTCGTTTATTTATTGTCCCCCCCCTCATTTAGATTCGACATAAATATTCTTGAAATTTCCAATATGGAAATTTTATTTATGCCGATGTGGAGCTTAGAATAGGATTTTGTGCGATCTGCTGTTGTCGTCATAATAACAGTGTCATCAACAAAAGTACCGGGTAGAACACGGGTCGTGTGAAAAAAAGTTAACCCTTTTAATTCCAGGGACATAGCCACAAAGGACATAGGTTTCAGGACGTAGGCACATAGAAGAAAATGAAATTGCAGATAAATTTGTCTGGAAGGGGACTGAATTAATCGTAGAGACCTCCTACCCGGTCATCCGTATCCCGCTGACTGTTGTTAAAGGAGACTTGCACAACTTATTTGTCAGAAAACCGCAGAAAAGATGAAGCTCCATTTCTTCACGTGCTATTTCGAAAGCACCTTGGTCCCAGTACAATAGACGGAGGACTCAGAAAGTCCTAGGGACTTCACGCCATTCAATTCCCAAACTTGTAGCTGTATTTACCGGCACGGCAAATACGCGGAAGAGCTCGATTTACAATTTAACTCTAATTGCAGAAGCTGTGGGGATCTTTCGGAGAAGGAGACTGTTGAGCGCTTTCTCTGTCCATGTCCGGGCTTAGCAGCTAGACAATTAAGGTCACTGGGTGGTCCTTTCTTCGACAGCCTCGGGTAGCGCGCCATCAATCTTCTTCATTACATCAATAGCTCTGGCTGGCTGTAGATATCTGCCTGTTGGAGGTCTCATAATGGTATAAAAACTGCGCTTTAGTGCTACTTGGGGAGTGTCAGAGTGATATTTCAACTATTTCACCTACCTACTCTTTCAGTATCGTGACTTACTGGATCTGACGTAATATATCATGATGAGTTCCCTTGAGGAGCGACTGCATCTCGAACAATAAGAAGAGTTAGCAGGATGCGATCTAAGGGCTATGAGCTGGGTGCAGCAACGTGGAAGTGATTTTTTTTGTTGGGACCTCTTGCACAGTGAGACTAGAGGGTACACAGAATACGCCTACCCACATCAGCTCCTGGACGTCAATATAGAATTGTCCCTTCACTATTTGTCCGACAGTTTTGATACATACCCACGTTCAATAGTGCCGTAAATATCAAATAAAGGATCAAAATTGTCTTCAGTTGCGACTTGGATATCCTCGCTTTCGTTGAGCGCTCCCTCCCCTTTCCATCCTCTGTTGATGTGCGTAATATTTCATTATATCATTCGTGTCAGGAAATCGTCATTATAAATATTATTTTCAATCAAATTAAACACAACCTTGGCAATTAGCCGCGAAGTGTGTTTACGCTGTATCTGAGATTGATGTTGATTAATTAATATTGAGTTTGCTTAAATATCTATTAATAATGATATGAAATCAAGGCATAATAATGCAATAATTAATTAATGGCACCACTGGCCGTCTGCTGTGAGCTGGTGGCAGATATACTAAAAAGCCGTTAAATGCTTCGGATGTATGGTTATTAGTTATTTTAATACCGTTGTACATTTTTCTTTGCCGTTGTACATTTTTTCTTTGGAAGATTCTCCTCTACTTTAAACCAAGAAGAATCGAAAAATAATCAATAAACACAGAAATGCCCACGAGAAGCTGTCGTTATAATCTAAGATTGAGAAATAATCTGTGAATGCAAGTTTTTATATCTAATTTAAATTTCTTTTAACTGCGAATCGAGAAACTAAGCTCGGAAATAGAGATATTCTGCATACGAGGTGTGCTGAAAAATTAAGGTGAATTTTCATTTTTCTCAAAAAATATTTATTTACTCATTAATTTCTCTTTTATCTCCTTCATGGAGCCTAAGACACAATGAATTCGTAAGGCGTAACCTTGTATTCTATCATCTTTGACTGATTGCACGAGTGGGCAAATATGTGGGAAATGGGCGGGCAGAATTCTTCAGTCGAAATTACTCGTTCAATTTCATTTTTCCCATAGCTAAAGGCCTGCTAATCTATCATCCTTTTCATGGTGAAAAGAGTTTTACAGGTGTGTTCTTTAACAGAACGGCGGATGTGCTGACTTCACTGGGGATGTGTTAACAAAAAAACTGAGATTGTGTTGGGGATGTAGGAAAAACATAAACCAATGACATTTCGTTGCTATCTCAACAACGACTGATAGGACGAATGTGTGAATATACGTGAAATGATCGTGCAAAATTCGGCTGCCGAATCTCCCAAGTGGTAGCCGAACCTCTCTTTACCTTGTAAATCTATTATTCGGGCATCTGATCACTGTATGGTGTAAGCGACATGAGCGGAGATACAGTTGATTTTTTTTGTATGCCACCAACACAACCTCAGTTTTTTCGTAAGCAAACCGTTGTCATGACGTCAGCCAATCAGCTGATTCTTTCAAATTCGCTCAGAGCCGAATATCGAATAAAAAGCACACCTATACATTTTTTTTTTATATTTGGCCTTCATCTATGGAGAAAAACTAGATTGAGTGAGTAACTTCGACTTCAAAATTCTGCCCGCACATTTCCCACGTATTCACTCATTCGTCCAATCAGTCAAGGATGATAGAATACAAGGTTGTGCCTTGCGAATTCGCTGCGTCACACAGCGCGTGAAACCATCACTTTATTTCTTTATTAGCATTCAATTTCGGCGACTTAAGAAATGCCCCCCTTGATCGTCCGTTTAAGTTACTTGTATTATGAATATTTCTTTTAATTCGTTCAATTTTCTCTCACCGCCTGAACTCTTTAAGTGGTCGCATTCTTCAGCTGTTTCTTAAACGAAAATTGGAAATTACGCAACGCCTCTTTTAAGCTTCCTGGGAATTCCACTCATAGAAGTCCCACCGGACTTATAAGGTGAAATTTGCGCCTTTCAAGCTTTTTTATTATTAGCTAATAGAAAACACTTGTTCGAATATTTACTAGTTAAAATACCTTCAAACTTTTATTTGCGTTTTCTATTATATTTATTTTAGAAAAAAACTGGGGCGCGTGGAATGTTTACTATTTCTACGCTTAAAAAAATAACCGGTATAAAAGTGGTATTCAAAATATGAAAAATATTGAAGTACTTTTTAAATTTTTTGTTTTTAACATTAAGCTTCTTTCTAAATAGAAATGCTTGATATAGTAAATATTACAATCATTCTATTGGCAACTGCCTATGTACAGAGGGTTATGAAAGTGAAGCAAAATGCATCCCACGCTTTTAACTCTAATTTGAATTACTCTATTTGTATCTTAATTTTTGTTATAATTCTGTTCTGAGGTAGTTGACTATGACTGATCGTTCGATTTGCTATTACTTCATTATAGGTCTCTTTGTCATTAAAATTTATTTTCTGCTTTTTAGTTCGATTAGCAATAAAAGCGTGTTTTTTAGTTTTTTTAAACTATTTTTTATTTTCTACTTTTTAGTTCGATTAGCAAAAACGCGTGTTTTTTAGTTTCTTTAAACTATTTTTTGCTTATTATGAATGAACATTATTGTTATCATTGCAGTCAGTGAATAAATGATTCGATATATTAGTGTTATATTTAATTCTTTTCTTATCGACTGTGAGTCTAAAGCTATGCAGTTATCGCCCGTAATAAAGAAGTAATCGGGATGAAGAACTTATTTCGTGGAGGGAGCCTGAGAAACTGATTTACAAGAATAAAAAAAGATTTTTCATTTTACAACCAAATTCACCTTACTTTTTGCCCACAGGTAAAAAAAGAAAATATTCATCCTGGCAATCCTAATAAGGATAATGGAAAACTTTTATCAATTTATTGCATTGTCATCGGTCCCTGATAGGTGTGCAAAATTTCAAGTCGATCAGATTTATAGAAGCCAGTGAAAATTAAGCTCAAAGATTCCTTTACATACATACATACATACATACATACATACACCCCCCAGCGGGTCAGGGGTTAGAATTTGCCCGAGGTAAGGTATGCCTGTCGTAAAAGGCGACTAAAATCCAGGGTGACCAGTCCCTGAGTAGGGGAGCTCAACTGGTAGTGTCCGCGGGCGCAAGGTCTGACCAAGACCTAATCTCAGTACCAAGAGGAACAGAACCCCTCAGAGTCTGCTCCTAAACTAAGCGTTAAAAACGGAGAGCGCGGCATAAGAGATCGCGTGTATAAAATGCTATCTCGATGTGGTCTCTGTGTTAAAGGCGATTCGACACCGCCCTTAATAATAATAATAACAAAAAAATAAAAAAAAAAAAAAAAGAAAAGAGGAAAGAAAAAAAAAAAAAAAAAAAACAAGAAAAGTGTCCCCATCACCGCATGGTGAACAATAGAAAAATCCAGGAGCGACTGACCCACAGTGGGCGGTTACCTGGTCAGCGTCTGTTCTCCATGTTAGGAGCGGCTGTCCTTTTTATGATGTGGAGTGGCTTGCGAGCCATCAGGATTGACTCCAGTAAGATCCTGATTATGGCATACTGGAACTGAAGCAGATTGCGGTTGGGCTGGGGTATTGAATCTCTGTGATCTTAGTAAGTGGAGTGGAATCCAACTGAAACGGCTCACAGAAGGGTTCGCTGCCTCTCCGTCCTACTAAAACTTGGCAAGTCTCACGATACGTTCGATGCCTGTTGCCACCTTTGGTGGCCACGTAGGTTGGGTTGAGATGACTCCCCATTAGTTCCGGTCTGAAGTCTAGCTCTGAACACTGTACCCCATAAAGGGCAGTGTCAACCCTCGCATGGCCTCCCTGAACTCATAGATAACCATGGGACTTACGGAAGCTACGTATACTAGCGGAGATAGCGGTCGTGAGTTGGGACCCTTACAGCATGGAAAAACACTTCAAACCTACAAATAAAAACGAAGAAATAAAAACAGCAGGTGGCATCGAAGCCTTTAGGAGGAGCTCGGTTATTCGGAGATCCCCGGAGGAGGCACAATCGGTACGTAGCAATCCTCTAATAGTTACTGCTGAGGAAAAGAAAGGGACGCCCCAAGTGCAACCGGAGCTATGCAGCACGCCGTTAGTAAAATGCATTGCCAGGGAACTAATAAGGGCCGAAGACGTAACGTCCCAAAGCAGCGTGATAACGCCAACAACACGGCATACAAGAGGCTCAGACGGAGCAAAAAACAAAGAGAAGGAAACACCAGTGGGTGGGTGCTGCATCGGAAAACCCGCTGGAGAAGGAAAATGTGCAACTGAAAAGCAGAAGGCACTACAGGTAAAAATGATGAGTCTAGGAGAAGCTATTGACTCTCTCCTGGCGTACTACAAAGGCCGTCACAATGTGCATCACGAAATAAAAAAGATCGGTTCACTTATAAAAAAGAGGCACACCGAAGCTATTATGTTGATGGAAGAGTGTGAGAAACAGCAGACAACTCCAAAAAAGAGTACGTCAAAAACCTCAGACGTTAACAATATTAGAAAAGAATGTTCCGGTATAATTACACAATCGGTTAAAAGGACGAGAACAAGAAACAGTCCTAGCACGCAAGGAGCTGGCAACCCGGTCGTGAACGCACTATCGCCTGCGGCAAAAAAAAGGTGTGCAACGGCAGCGATTCATCAGACAAAACCAGTACAGGCACCAATTAAAGGCCAAAATGCCGGCTGGACGGTTGTCAAACCAAGAAAAGAAAAGAAGCCGCCTAAATCGGTGAGGACAAGGCCTGATGCTATAATCATATCCAAGTCTGAAAATGCTACGTATGCTAACATTCTGCGTAAGGTAAAAACATCGGACTCTCTCAAGACTCTCGGAGAAGATGTAAAAGCAATCCGCAGAACAGCTAAACAGGAATTGATCATAGAGCTTAAAGGGGCACCGCACGGAAAAACATCAGAATACCAGACAGCGATTGAAGATGTTCTGAAAACCGCAGCAAAAGTGACGGTTAAAACTCACACTGTAACAGTACAGTGCAGAGATCTGGATGAGGTAACCACTGCAGAAGAATTGTGTAACGCGCTTCATGCCCAATGCATTATTAAACGTCCAGATACAGCGGCGGTAAGAAGCCTAAGAACGGTGTGCAACGGTACACAGACGGCCTTCATTGTCCTCCCAGCCGGAGATGCGAAAAAGGTGTTAGAGGCTCAACGTGTGCGAATTGGATGGGTGTCCTGCCGGGTACGAAAGGTCGATTCTCCTAAGCGTTGCTTCAAGTGCTGGGGTTACGATCATGTCGCTCAAAAGTGCAAGGAGCAAATAGACAGATCGGAACAATGTGCACTGTGCAAGGGGAACCATGCAGCTGGCAGCTACAAATGTCCGTTAGCTAAAAAGGCGCGAAGAGAAGCCATCCAATGAGGGTTTTACAGCTTAATCTCAACCACTGTCAAACTGCCCAAGAACTCCTGGAGCAGTCCATGCAAGAGCACAAAATAGATATTGCCCTTATATCCGAGCAATACAAAAACATCGATGGTTATTCCTGGACGTCGGATGGTTCAAACAAGGCGGCGATTTGGACAATGGGACATATTAAGCCGCAGGACAAAATGATGACTGCTAAACACGGCTTTACATGGGTTAAGACGAAAGGCATCTATTTCTTCAGTTGTTATGCTCCACCGAGCCTCACCGCAGAAGAATATGAACGAATGCTGACAGCCTTGGCATTTGAGGCACGTGGCAAGCACCCAGTACTTATAGCCGGCGATTTCAATGCCTGGTCTACTACCTGGGGAAGTACGCGTACTAGCAGACGTGGCAGAGTGCTTTTGGAAAGCCTGGCACCATTTGACCTGGAATTGCTTAATGTGCCTGGTAAATTCACTTTTCAAACCGAAAGAGGATGCTCAATAGTGGATCTCGCCTTCGCCCATAATACTATAGCACGCAACGTAACATGGACTGTAAGCTCTATCTACACGTACAGCGATCATAAGGCAATGGGTGTAGAAAATACCGATTTTCGCCCTCAAAGAGCACAGCAAAGGGGATGGAAGAGACAATCTTTTGATCCCGAAGTTTTCAACATGAGCTGGAACGCTTGCCTAACTCTAGATAGCGCTGGAGAAATGAAAGCAGAAGGCATGACGGCGGTCATAAGCAACTGTCTCAGCAAGGCCTGCGACGCGACCATGCCTAGGGTATCGGCAAGGCCACACAGAAAAGCAGTATATTGGTGGAATAGTCACATCGCAAAAATAAGAGGAGACTGCAATAGAGTGCGCAGAAAGCTGAAGCGAGCTCGTGGTACACCAGCCATCGACGCATTATTAGCACACCATAAAACCTGTAAAGCTACGCTTAAAAAAGCTATAAAGGCTAGTAAAAATCGCTGTTTTAAAGAGCTTTGCGACAGCGTGAACGTCGACCCCTGGGGAATGGGATACAAGGTTGTAATGAGAAGTATCAAGAATCCAAGAGCACCACAGCCAACGTGCCCAGCCCTATTGCGAGTAGTGGTCTCCACATTATTTCCATATCAGGTGGAGTCAAACCCACGACAGACACAATGGGTGATGGCGGCTAACATCCCAGAAGTCACCACACAAGAAGTGCTTTCCACCGTACAGCGCATTGCGGATAACAAAGCTCCGGGCTTAGATGGCTTCCCAAATTTAGCTGTGAAAGCCGCAGTTAAATCAACACCCGAGGTTTTTGCTAAATTGTACAACACATGTCTCAACGAAGGCGTTTTCCCAAAAGTGTAGAAGAAACAGAGGTTGGTACTACTACCCAAACCAGGGAAGCCGCCGGACCATCCATCGTCATACCGTCCACTCTGTATGCTAGATACACTCGGCAAAATACTAGAACGCATCATATGTAACAGAATGCAAGAGTTCCTAGAGAAACCAACAGGGCTTTCCCCAAACCAATACGGCTTTAGAAAAGGCCGCTCACCCGTGGACGCAATACAAGCTGTAATGAGTATTGCTCGTCAAGCCACTAGCGGCAGGAAATGGAAAGGTGGCTCGAAGAAATACTGCGCTGTTGTTACCTTAGATATAAAAAATGCGTTCAACTCCGCAAGCTGGCCCCAAATTATGAGTGCACTGAGAGGATTCGCGGTGCCGAAATACCTGCAAAAAATCATATCAAGCTACTTCGAAAACAGGCTCTTGC
>JAYXIM010044803.1:0-11694 GCA_037575425.1 Anastrepha fraterculus | reverse complement strand
ACCACCTTCTCTAATTGCTTTACTTGGAAATACTACAGAGAAATCTTTAATGAAGTGAAAGCCTGGTGATAGGTAGTCGATGGTGGGTTTTGTCGTCGTAGCAGTTAACTAGGCCTTACCAGTGCGGTGTAGTGACCAATCGTCATCCTCTAACTGATCTAACGGGAGGCCCAGAAAGCGTGCTGCTTTGACAAGTTGCGTCCAGAGGAGAGGGATGTTATAATAGTGGCTTTAAAAGGGTATGTTAATAGGTGGTTAGTATTGAACGGTTCCAAGATGGAATCGGGAGTCGGAGCAGAGTTCCAAATCGCCAATTTATCTATCTCCTTTAAACTGCCTAATACTGCTAGGGTTTTCAGCAGAAGTCTTTGCGACCCTACAGACATGCAAAATGCTTAGGAACGCGGGGGCGAGGAGATATTAACATTTTCTCCGATAGTCAAGCTCTGACGACGCCATGGTGCAGAACAAAATTCATAAACTCCTGTAAAGAGGAGATCAAATCTCTTCACTGTTGGGTTAACATTTGTCTGATCTAGATTCCAGGACAGGAAATGAGGGAAATGAAATTGCGGATGAGCCTGCTAGGAAAGGGGCTGAATTTTCCTCAGAGACTTCCTACCCGGTCATCGGCATCCCCGTGACAGTTGGTAAATGGGAACTGTACAAATTATTTCTCAGGAAAGTGCAGAAAAGATGGAGCTCCATTTCCTCATGTGCTATTTCGGAAACTCTTTGGCCCCAGTACAATATGCGGAGGACCCACCAAGTCCTTTGGGCTCCTCCCCATTCAATTTCCAAACTCGTAGCTGTGTTCGGCAAATACGCAAAAAGCTAGGTTACCATTTGACCCCATTGCAGAAGCTGTGGGACCTTTAGAGAAGGAGACTGTTGAGCATTTTCTCTGTATGTGGCCGGGTTTGGCAGCTGGGCGACTTAGGTCACTGGGTGCTCTTTTCTTCGACAGCTTGGGCCAGTGCGCCAACCTAAATTCCATCAATCTTCTCCATTATATCAACAGCTCTGGCTGGCTTTAGATATCTGCCTCTTAGAGGTCACACAATGGTATCAAAACGGCGCTTCAGTGCTACTTGAAGAGTGCCAGACTGGCACTTCAACCATTTCACCTACCTACCTATCTATTGGGCGGTGTACTTTCACATGTCGGACATACATATAGTATATTGGTTATGTTGGGGTCGATTCTGGATAAGTAGGAGTTTAACCTGCTGCAATATCCAGAACGCAATTGAGCCAAAGTTACGCGAGTCTAACTAGGCAGCTGGAGTTTTTATTGATAAATGATGCTCTTTATTGAAGGATCTTGCTGTCATCATAAGTTCTCGAGGTCCAGTCGCTTTGACTCGAGCATTATGTCTCTGTTACGAGAGTATATGCCAGCCTTTTTTTCTTCCTGGGTTTGGTTGGTTTGTTGCCCTCAGTGCAGATCATCGAACGAGTGACCTATAAAACCCACAATTACAGTGTAAAACTAGAGTGAGATTTTTAGTCGGAGACCGCACTTCTTACTTAGAATTCTTTTGCTATGTTTGCTCTTTTAACTCTGCACTCGATATTGGATTTCTAACTGAGTTTGTTGTCGAGAATCACGAAAATATTTGGAGTGGTGGCTCATAGTGCCACTTTGACACCATTCAGGTGAAATTGTAGTTTAGTAACAAGGGCAGAATAGTGAAGAGTAGAAGCTTAGTTTTACTGGGGTAAAAGCCATATTTGTAAGAAATTTTATGTAATCAATTAAAATCGCTTCTTAGTAAAAAGCCTCAAATTCCGACGAGTGATGATTTCGTAAACTTAAATACTTATTCAGAGGAGTGGAGAATGTGAAGCGAAGCAGGATTTTGGGAGATAAGCGCATATGATGCAATTCCTTTCCTAACTCAAACAATGTATTTATACAGAATTTTTGTTATGTTAAGTCGTTTTACCAGAATATAGTTCAGTAGTCGGAAGGAACTAAAAAAAAATTAAAAAAGATGTTTGCAGTAGATAATTCAGTATTTGTACATACATACATATATATAGAACTTTTACTCTCATTACTTTTTATTGTAAAAAATCCTTAAGAAACACACCTTGTATTTCCTATTCTATTTACTCAACATCTTCATGGCCTTCCTTGGAGTTTCCCAAACGCCTCGAGTATTTCTTGTTAATTTTTCACACACTCCTTTCAAAGTTTTCCGAATGAGTTTGTGTTTAAAAATGTTTAACTTCTTTTTACCGATTACAAATAAGCTGTCAATTAGGCGTGTCGACGTGCCAACGACCAAGCAACACCTGCTGCACGCCAAAGGCAAACAAAGACGCATTGAAATGCGTCACATGCTGCTGCATGCCACATGCCACATGCCACCTGCCACTTGATATGTACACTGCGTGCGTTGTGTGAGCCGAGAAATCGTGGCTGCCGATGGCTCTGGTGTGTACCCTTGACTGGATTGGCAAAGTTTTTGCGGCTTTTTCAATATTTTATGAGACCAAAGGAGCTAAAGCAATAAGAAAAATAAACGAAGAATAACATACAAAACACAATAACAGGTCTTTGCGTTCACGGCATAACGGTAAGGCAAAGCTAAAATCTTAAGGTGAGCAAAGTGAGTTTGAAAGCGGAAGTGCGGCAGGAAGCCCAATGAGGGAGTGTAGACCAGGAAGTAATCTAAAGTTGTGTGCGCACATAGAAACATATACATATGTAGGTACTCATAGGTTTATAAGCACACACACACACACACACGCGTACATGCATGCACTTTCCACAAGGCGCTAGGTAGCAGCTGCTCTCACGTATGGCTGCATGGCTGTATGGCTGTCCGTCTGCTTGTTTGTTTCTTTGTTAGTTACTATTATTTGGTTTTGTGCTGCGCTGATGTGTTTTTGTAATTGCCGCTCTTGCAATGAGGCATTGAATATTGCAAAATAAACGATTTATTTGCCAAGCAACAATCGGCGTAGCGCAGCTTTTCTTTTACACGCTGCCGCTACACCCGCTAACTGCCCACACATTTCCGGTATAATGCAGCACACACTCACAGGCGCATATAAAAAGCAGTATTTTACATTGTTTTCACACCTGTTTGTTGCGTTAACCTCATAGCTAGAGAACTCCTAAGCCTTGGTGGTGGTGGTGATGGTGTCGATGTGAGGTTACGTATACGCCGCTTATGCCCAACCAAACGCCAAAATTGCGGTTTTCCTGTTTCCTATCGTTACCTGTTGTAGTTGGCACATATTTTTGCTGTTGTTTTGTTTATTTATAAGAAGAAAGTAGTGTTTATATGTACATATGTACATTAGTGTGCATCACTCTTAATGAAAAAAATTGGAAAAACAAAAAATCAAAATTGGTACGGTAAAATTTATTATATGTTAGGACCTCTGCCAAAATGTTTCGTAAAATATTAAGATTTACGCGTAAGAGTGACTCATACAAATTTTCAAAAAATTTAGAATCAAGAAAGGAACTTTTAATCCTAGGTTAAATGCTCTTGAACAGTAGATATTTTTGCAAAGCCGTGCTTAAGATTTTTTGATAAAAATAAATTTTCTTTATTAAACATTTTTACCATTTTTGTTATTAAAAACTTATGTTTATTTTATTTGGTTTATTAAAAAAATGTTTAATAATTAATAAAAAAATAAAATTAAAAAATTTTGTAATAAAAAATTAATTATACATTTTATTATAAATTATTTATAAAATATATATAATATATTAGGGCGGGTCGATTTAAAAATCGCTCATTGCTCTGTAAAAATCGTATTCTACGGATCAAAATAAGAAACTTTGCCGAAGGAACCATACCTCTAAAACGAATTCTGATGTCCCCCAATTTGGGTCGAACGAAAAATCCCACTTTGACCCATTTAGAGTGATCCAATCGAGTCCAAATGTATGACCGAGCCCCCCCTAACTTTGGACGGCCGATCCACCCATGCCAGTGACACACCCTCTGGAACTCCCCTGCGGGGTTCCCCATACAATCATTTCAAAATATCACCATTTTTGGCCTTTACATGAGAAAAGAAACTAAAAAGTTCGACCCAAATTGGGGGACATCAGAATTCGTTTTAGAGGTATGGTTCCTTCGGCAAAGTTTCTTACTTTGATCCCTGGAATATGATTTTCGCGGAGCAATGGGCGATTTTTTTGCCCCCCCCACAAATCGACCCGGCCTAATATATATATACACCTTTGGTTTTTTAAATCTTCGATATTTTTATAAAGCCGAAGCCATGCTAAAAATTTTTTGCAAAAAAAATAAAAACAAAAAGATTTTATTTGGCTTTGTAACACTTCGCTATTTTTGCAGAGCCATGCTTGAAATTGTTTGGAAAAAAATTCGAGAAAAAAAATTTCATAATTTTTATTAAATTTCAGTATAATTTTATTAAATTAAATATTTTTTTAAATCATTTATTATAAAATTTTATTTATACATTTTATATTTAGACATAAACGCTTATGCTTTTAGCCCGTCGCTATTTTTGCAAAGGTATGTTGAAAAAGTTTTGAAATATTTACTTTTCAATAAAAAATTATTTATATATCTTATGTTAAGACATATAACTTAAGCTTTTTACACCTTCGCTGTTGTTGCCAAGACATGATTAAGATTTTTTTTTAATAATTTAAAAAAAATTAAAAACCCAAAAAAAAATTTAATAATTTTTTAAATAAAAAAAATTTAATAATTTTTTAAATATTTTTTTAATAAAAAATTATATACACATTTTATACTAAGTTGTATGCCTTTGGCGTTTAATCCTTCGCTATTTTTGCAAAGCCCTGCTTAATATTTTTTTTTAAGAATTTAACATTAACATTTTTTTGAAAATTTTAAAAAATTTGTATAATAAAAAATGGATTTAACATTTTATATATACTTTTAGCCTTTTAAATTTTCGCTATTTTCGCAAAGCCATGCCTAAGATTTTTTTGAAAAAAGGTTTTTAATATATTTTTAAAATTTTTTTATAGCTTTTTAACTTTTTGCTAATTGTGCAAAGCCATGCTTAAAATTAAGAAAAATAATTTTTGAAATATTTTTTTTTTAATTTTTCTTATAAAAAATTATTCATGTATTTTATATTACCTTTTGAACCCTTATATTTGATAGAGTTTTTGAATTTTTTGAATGTTTACCAGCTTTTGCCATATAATAATTTTTAAAAATATTTTCAGACAGTATTCAGCGATGGTCTTTAAAAGTCATTAATTGAGCGAAGAGCTGGGATATCTGACTGTTGTATTCGATAGAAAATTTAACTTGATTTTAGAGATAAGTCAGATAAGTCATAGTTTTAGATTAATCATAGTTCAATCAAAATTTCGCTGAGTAATTCAAATTCCCTGTAAATCTATATTCCAAAAACAGACAAAAGTAGGATGAACATTTCACTACTTTGATTCTACTGATAAAGTTTTTTAACATTTTCTCTAAACTCTTCTATTATCTGAGATTTATTTTTGAAAAACATTTTTTTAAAATTTCCTTATAACAACTCGATTTTTGGAGGCATTTTCAGGCAAAATTTTCCAAAATATTTTTTTGCTAATGCCTTAAAATTTTTTTTTCTTTTTTTTTTTGATGAGCCACCCTAATGTACATAGGCACATATGTTGCACGTAAGTTGTGTGCTTATGGCTGCGTAACTCAATGAGCCAAAATTAAACAATACAAAAGATTAAGTGCAGATTTGGGACTTTATCTGCTTGCTGCCATAAATTGGTATTTAAAGGATACCACACAAGTGCATAAACACCAATGAAAGCAACAATAAAATAGAAGCTGATAAATAAGCTGCCAATAGCATGTATGTAGGCATGTGCATGTGTATGTGAGCTTCTGAGTAGCTACACTCCTGTCTTCGTATGTGAGCGTAAATAAATACTTAGGTGTCTAAAAGTTGTTGTGCTAGAAGTTGTGAGCTGCTTTTGATTTCAGCTGCCGCTTCTGTTGCTTTTCTTGTTGTTTTGATTGTTGTAATCGTAGTTAGTTGCTCTTAGTTGTAGTATGCGATGTATTTGTTGTGAGTTGCTAGTTTTTGTGGTAGTTGTGACAATACAATTTATTAATTAAAGTGGTTTATTTGGTTAGAACTTCGAGTGAGATGTTGTGAACGGAGAGTCTGCTTTAAGAGATAAAAAAAATGGATTTTTTCACTTCAATCGATACGTAATGTTGTTGGGAATATACACACAAAGTTTATGAGTGTCATTCGCAATGTTGCTGTAGATATAAAGCCAAAGCATCAAGCATCAGGTAGTTGCGCTGCTTACCAAAAAGTTTGACGCTCGTTTACTCAACTTTTCACCTTTCAAGACTTCTCTGAATTGGCGGATATAATTGAAAAAACAAAAAAAAAAGTTTGATATGAATCAAAGTAAGAAAAGCAACGTTTTAACAATTTTTTCAATTTTGTTTTTAATCCAAGTCAAGGTACATTTTGAAGGAACGCCCCCAAAAATGTTGAAATTTTTCAATTTATACCCAAGGTGTCTAAGCCAGGAAAACCCTTGGACATGACGTCTTCTTATAGACCAATAATCTAAAGCCTTCGAAAAACTTTTACTAAATCGGCTCAACCCTATAATTGCACAAAGAAATCCTATCCTACGCACCAGTTGGGATTCAGAAAACAGCATTCCAAAATCAAGCAGTTGAAATTTGTATAAAATTTCGCCAGAGAAGCTTTGAAGAGTAAGGAGTGCTGTGTTTATCTTTCTGCTAGATATAGCACAAGCATTTGACAAGGTATGGTGGAGGGCCTGCCATACAAACTAAAAATGAATCTTGCAAATAATTTTTTTATGCTCCAAAATCACACTTATAAAGCAGACATTTCCAATATCTGTGAAATCAATGCCGATATGCCGCAGGAAAGTGTCCTAGAATTAGTACTTTATACACTTTTCACTGCCGACTTACCTTTAACAGTAAGCGCACATACAGCTACATATGCATATGACACAGCAGTAATGTCTAGAAATAGTCACGATTCTACTGATGCTAATGAACTTCAGCAAAACCTTGACAGCCTTAGAACATGGCTGAACAAATGCCGTATAAAAGCCAATGACGCGAAACCAACGCAAATAACTTTCGCGCTCCGCAAGGAGACTTTTCCCCAGCGCATCTTAGCAACTGCGAGATACCCCAAACGGTAGTCGCTAAATACTTAAGCATTCATTTGGATCGACGTCTCGATCTCATATATTTTCAAAGCGGTAGTCATTTGAAATAAAACCTCATTCCCTTTATTGGCTACTTGACCAAAAATCAGAGCTTCCCCTGTACAATAAGTTACTCACATAAAGCAATACTGAAACCAATATGGACATATGGAGTGTAAATGTGAAATGTTTTACTCTGTTTGCGTAGAACTGTTAACCAAAGGATGCACCATTTTGGTGAAAAAAAAATTATATTTGTCGGAAGTGCATCACTAGATAGCTTCGACCTCCTCTGAACTCGAAATCCGTTGTCGAGAGGTGATACACGCAAACTTCTTCGCCTGCTTCCAATGACGTGCCACAAGATTTTATCCAATATTTTCCTTTAACGCCCTCTTTTGCTCACGTTTTGTGGTACAAGAAAAATAGTATTGCTAACTTTTTTCGCAAAAGTTTTAATGTCTATTCTTTTGAGTACTTTTTCTTTAGAATTTGCTCTGAAATAAAAGTGGCTTTTCCAAGAGGACATCACGGATTTATTAAGCAGCTCAAGGGTGAAAATTAGAAATCTCACATCACTCTTAATTATTGATTCATACCCTAAACCTAAGGCAAGTGAACCAAAAGCTTTCGTCAGCTAGCATCTTCTTCTTCTTTATTTGCGTCAAGCTACTCAAAATCAAATTTGCATAGAAAAATAAAAAAATAATTGGCACGTACGCTTCGGTTAGGTGTTTGGCCTACCTCTTCCTGATTGAATATTCATAGGTGATCATATAACATATACTTTTTGAACATAAATTATATATGAGACGTAATTGCAACAAAATTATTAATACGAAAAATTAAAACAAACCAATTTTTTACAAGTTTTTGACTATTTCTCCGTATTACCCTCTGTCCCTTGCCATGTCAATGAGGTTGCCAACATTTTGTATTCCGGACCATTGGAGCAATTCGTATTTGGGATTTCCCTTGATATGTCACAGGCATGATGCCTTACTCCTCTATGTGGTTGCTCGATCACCATTTATTCTCTATAGAACCTCAGTACTCCTAACATGAACTGTCTACTGCATTTGTAGAACTCGGCGCTATACCCACAATTCAGAATAGATTTTACGATTTGTACAATCAGACGGAGGATGAAGATTTATTTCATTTTGTTTTTTTTTCATTTATTTTATTTCTCCCACACTTAAAATGTTCCAAAATATGTTTATATTTGGAGTCGATATCGCTTAATGCGACAATGTGTATTGCTAATGTCCAATTAGGCATCTGGGAAAGTAATTGTGAAGAGAAAGGTGGCACATCTTGGTCCGAGCGGTACTGTGATAGAGACAGTATTCAAAACTCTCAACCTCCTTTGGGTTTCAGCAGCTGCGCCAAAAATTTGCTGATGGTAAGCCCATCTCTTTTGCAATTATGCCCCCATTAAGCAGTGCCTGGTTATTACTTCTAATACTGATCTTAAAAATATTAGATTAATGTAGATTAGCAACAAGTAGGTACAACTTCTGACGGCCTGCATCTGAATAGAAAAGAGTGCAGTGCTTGTGGCTTATGAGGCGATAACGAAATAGTTAAGTTAGTACCGTGAAGGGATTGGTTAAGGATGGTAGGTGACTTCGTTCAGGTTAAAGTTCTACACTGACAGAGTACAAGCATTTTTTTGCTTCGTCCTTTGCAAAAACAAACACAAACACAATTTTCACACAAAACAGAGGGTTATAGCAATTCAATACACATACATATGCACATATAAGTAAATACAAGCAGACAAACCGCCAGCCACCAAAAGCGTTTAATTACCTTCTTAGGCAAAGCAGAGTCAGCTAACATATGCCAAACATAACCAATGGCAATTAATCTTCAACATTCCTAATACAATAAAATAAAGTGCCCAACAAATACTGCACAAATCACTTACTTACTTATGTACTAACAAATGCATGTACACACACATACACATATACAAATATATACTCTCGTATGTGCAGATGTAAAAGTTATATATTTACTCGTAGTTGTTATTTTTGTATAAAGGGATTGTCTTCGAAGAAATTTGTTGTGGCCGACCTGCTTGTGTGTGAGTATGTGTATTGGTGTGTGTATTTGAAAAGCAGCTGTGGTGCATGGATGTCTTGTAATTGTGGTAAACAAAAGAAAATATGCGAAATGTTCAAAGAAAGCGATTTCTTAGATGAGCTGATTTTTTTGCGAATGGAATATACGATTATGGATAGGTAAGTGCAATAGTTAACTGCTTGTAGTAGATTTTTACCAGGGAGGGAATGTGGTATTTTTTGTTTTGCAATTTAAACCTCGAATAGCTCGTAGTTGAATGTAAGAAGCAGTATTCCGCCCCTAGAAGCTCCCTATCAGATTCAAGTTCAGGTCACTTTTGTTAACAGTTACGATATATTCGAGTGTATATAAGTTGCATGTGAACAACGTGTTAGCCCTTCAGGAAGTTATTGGGAATAACCAATTATGTATCTTAGGGGATTTCAACTTAAGCAATATAAATTGGTCATATTTAGATAATAACGTATATCTAACGCCCTCAAACGTCAATAGTCCTACAGAATCTTACTTTATTGATAATTTACTGGGCATGGGTCTAACTCAGATTAATGGGTTAACTAATAGTATGTGTCGTTAACTAGATTTGATTTTTATAAGCGACAACATTACTTCTGTCGTATCACAGCCTTTTTCTTCTATATCGCCGATCAACGTTCACCATATTCCTTTAAAGATAGACTTGGAATTTTTAGAACTTTTTGAATTCAGTCCTGATAGTGCTCATCCTTCCTTTAATTTTGCTGGGTGTGATTTCCAAACTCTTGATAATGCCTTACATGAAATTGGTTGGGAAGTATCTCTAGGCTATATTGAAGTTGCTGAATGCTTTAAGATATTTAAAAATTTAGTTCTAGGTATAGTATATGTTCTCAACATGTTCCAATTTGAGCTTAATATAAAAAGTAATCCGAAGAATTTTTGGCGATATATTAAAAAGGCCTCTTCTATTCCTAATTCTGTTTTTTAAAGGGACGGCTCTGTCAGTGAGGCAGCGAATGTATTTGCCGATTTCTTTTCATCATTTTTTGTGTCTGATGAAGATATTCAGGAAGTACATTTGGCAGCCATTCGCCATAATTTCTTGGGGAAAGTGTCTTCTTCAGTAGACTTCGGTACACTTGTTGTATCAGATGATGATATCATTGAGGGATGTAGATGGGCTTCGGTAACTTTGCTTACAAATTGTCGCTCTTTGGTACAACCTCTTAAGCTAATTTTTAACAAATCTTTGGCCGCAGGAATATTTGTTGATGATTGGAAGCTGACTTCAGTCACTCCTATTTTCAAAAGCGATATTGCAAATTATAGACCAATTTCCAAATTATCTGCTGCTGTATCTAAACTTTTTGAATGCATTGTGAAAGACAAGTTATATTTTAGCATTAAAAATCTAATTAGTCCCCGACAGCATGGTTTTGTTGCTGCAAGATCTACGTTATCTAACTTATCCGTTTTTACTGATGATTGCCACACAGGCTTCCAGAATGGTTTCCAAACTGACGCGATTTACACGGATTTCTCTAAAGCTTTTGGTAAAATCTCCCATACGATTTTAGTAACTAAATTGGCTTGGTTTTCATTCTTCGTTCCTTGATTGGATTCGATCCTATTTAATAAAGAGATGCTGTACTGTAGTTATCGATGGAGTTTCTTCGAAACAGTACACTGCCACCTCTGGTGTACCTCAGGGTAGTATTTTAGGACCTTCGTTATTTGTTTTGTTTATTAATGATATTTGTTCGTCCTTTTCTTTCGCCAATTTTCTTCTCTATGCTGATGACCTAAAAGTGTACGCTGAAATAAGAAATTCTAGTGATTCAGCCGCCCTACAGTCGGAGTTGAATAATTTATTTTCCTGGTGCCTTATGAATCGTCTATTTCTTAAATTAAAAAAATGTCATAAAATCTCATTTTCTAAGCTTCAAAACCCCCTCTATACCTCTTATCACATCAATTATACATATCTTGCTTCGTCTTATGTGATAACAGATTTAGGGGTCTTCTTTGATTCTAAACTTAATTTTATCGCGCACCTAAATTATGCCAATTCACCTTCTATGCTCGCTTTTGTTAGACGTCACTTATCGCACTTCACTGATCCGTATACTCTTAAGATTTTATACTCTGCGTTTGTGCGGTCCAAATTAGATTATGGCTCTTTTATTTGCAGACCTTATCATGCAGTCCATATAAATCTCAGACCCCAAACCATCATACGACTCACGCTGTCGTTTGATTAGTCTCTGTCCATTAAGTGACAGAGGTACGTTTCAGGCAGTTTCCTTTATTTTCGATCTCGTTAATGGACTAATTGACTGCCCCTTTCTTCTAGAAAGAATACATTTTAATGTTCCTTGCAGGAATTTTCGCCGTTGCAATATTTTTCATGTTGGCTTTAGGAGGAT
>JAYXIM010044795.1:0-17369 GCA_037575425.1 Anastrepha fraterculus | reverse complement strand
CTTGCCCATTTTTCTCTTACTAGAAACGTGTTTGGCATGCATATTTGGAATTATTTTGAATAATCGACAAGCCAATCGATGTGCATCGCCAACCATCTATCCTTAGCCATTCCTTGGTATCCGTCATCTAAACCAAAATGCTGTTTAGTGCCCTTTAATTTTAGCCTTGCATTGTCTTTCATGAGCAGAGTTAAGCTTGCGGTCGGTAGAAGGCAATTGCTAGCCAAGCGATTAAGCATAAATGCAACATGCTGCATAAAGTTGCATGCAACACATGTGTACCCTTACTATACGCACTCACACCTGCCACAAACTGGCATTTAATGACAATCATTTGGTGCGGCGGAATACTCACTCGCTCGCTATACCACATGCATCCTTATATGCCGTTCTTGCCTCGACCTTTGTCTAAATGCATTTGTTCTTATTTCAGTACTGTTGTTTTTGTTGTTGCTGCTGTTGCAAATGAACGATATGAAGTGCAATCATTTTGAAAATTTCAAGTGTCTGCTTGCCTGCTACCTGTCTACCTACCTACAGACTTGCCTACCTTTTCGATCAATGGAATCGTTGGGAAGCAGCACATGTTAATGAATATATGTGTGTATGTGCGTGTGCATGCATGTGCTTACAAATATTGTGTTCATATTGCCGGCGGTTATTATTCACACGCTATTGATTTCTAATTGAGTTGACTTCAAATCTGTCTGAATTGACAGGCAGCCAAGTGGAGCGCAGACGAGCCGAGTGCAATCCAATAGAAGCATACTTTTTGGGGACTACTAAATGCCATGTACGCACATATGCTGTTGCTTTTGTAGTAGGGCGCCTTCGATTGCCAACTGCTGCCATTGCATTTGATCGCACTATTGTTGTTATTGTTGTTGTTTATGTATTGGAGTATCTGTGCGTTGGAGGTATTGATGTGTGCACACATTGCTGCCGGAAGTTGACTAATGAAATGCATTTATGCGGAGTGTTGAAGCGCATGGTAATCTCTGGCTATGAATGGTACTTGTGCTCGTTTATCTGATTTTTGAATGGAGTGATGGAGTTGAATGCTCTAAATAGTCTACAGGAGCAGTTGATTCCAAATTTAATTCATTTCATTTCATTTGGTGAGTTGGTTGGGTCTTTTATTTTTATTGTCACTATACGAATTAAAAAGGGTAATTGCTAAACCGAGGGAGCGGACATGGAGGCAGTGATAACTCCGTCGAGTTCATTGATCTGTACAAGTTTCGTGTATTGCGTAGCAGTTCTTGTTTCAATTTAATTCATGTTGTTTTGATACCTAAAATCGACTTTGCGGGATATAAAAGTACTCGGTGTAGCCATGAGCAACATCAATTGGCGGTTATTGGGAGCGTTTGAGAGAAAAACGCTTCGCAGGGTGTATGGTTCAATTTGTATGAATGATGATGGAATCATAAGCTGTTCGAAATGTATGACGACATCGCCGTAGTGAAGCGCATTAAAGTTCAGTGGCTGCGCTGGTCTCGTTGAGCGAATGGACCATAACGCTCCTTTTTCGAAATGCACTGGTGGAACTCGCAAAAAATGACGTCCTCAATTACGTTGAAAAGACCAAGTCGCCGACGTCCTGACTTCTCTTGGTGTTTCTTGACGTCAACGCGCGCAATGCAGAGGCGATTGACGTAATATTTTGGTAGCGGCCAAGACCGAACATCGGCAGTAGTTGCCTGTTGAGTAAGTAAAAGTAAAGTTAAGGGAAAATAAAATTGGATGATTAATTTTGTACCACATTGCGTATACAGAAAATTTGCTTTTTTTAATTCTATATATATTTACATATTCACATTTTCAATATACAACCCTTCTTCGGTGCTTACAATATTCAGTGCAAATCATCCATTGCTCGAAACAGAGCTGGAAGTGTTCTTCTTTCGGCTTCTTCAGTGCACGTGCGCTCTCTTTTTTCATAGACTGAAATCGTATTTCATTTAAAACAGATTACACCTTCGCGTTTCACGTGAAATGGCTGTCGAAATCCTTTTAGATTGCATTGCCGTGAAATATGCGTGAATTTTCATGTGTAACTCAGAGGCGATGAGCGTAATATTTTGGTAGCGGCCAAGACCGATCATGTGGTGCCACCTCCATGAACTTAAAGGCGGACGAGACCCAACAGATTATCGACCACCAACCATCAATATTCATCGAGTACCCGAAAAACGCGTCATATCTCACTTCATTCACCAAATGAAAATTAAAAAAATAATTTTTGAAATTCCATGTTTCTGAGAGCAACATTAAGTCGCTAGTGATAATAGCCCATCTAGGCTGTCCGCGCTATAGTGTATGTACTTATTAAAGTTATATACGAGGGGTGTTCAAAAAATAAGGTGAAAATTTTAATTTTTCTTAAAAAATATTTATTTATTCATCAATTTATATTTTATCTCCTTCAATCTATATCTAGTCCCACTCAGATATATGTAATACACTTGTGGCAGCGTTTTTTCCAATCCTCGAAGCAGTTCTGATATACATTTTTTTGGTATGCTCTTGAGCTCTCACAGCGATTCGGTTTTTATCTCCTTAATTGTAGCAAAACGACGTTCTTTCATGCATCTCTTCAATCTTGAGAACAGGAAAAAGTCGCAGGGCGCCAAATCTGGTGAATACGGTGGCTGAGACATGATAACAGTGTTGTTTTTGGCCAAATAATCGCGCACAAGCAAAGATGAGTGAGCAGGTGCATTATCATGATGCAAAAACCATGCAATTTTTTCCGGGCGATTTTTTCGTATTGCTTCACCCAAACGGCGCATGCCTTCAAGGTGATACTCCTTATTTGCCGTACGACCTTGGGGTAAGTAGACCTGCTGCATTATGCTAAGGTAATCGAGGAAAATAGTGGGCAAAACCTTGGCATTTAGTCGAATTTGGCGAGCTTTTTTTTGGTATTATCTCTCCTGGATTCTTCCATTGGGACGATTGGGCTTTGGTTTCGATGTCACAATCATATACCCCCATGTTTCGTCACCAGTTATGACGCTTTTAAGCAAGTCTGGATCATCGTTGACGTCATTCAAGAAATCCCGAGCGATACTCATGCGACGTTGTGTTTGGTCAAAGTTCAGCAATTTTGTAACGAACTTCTCTGCCACACGCTTCATGCTCAAAATTGCCGGAAATATTGCATGGCATGAACTTATCGATATGCCGATATCTTCAGCAACTTCTCTAATTCGACGATTCTCCATAACAATTTTCTTTACTTTCTCAACATTTTCATCGGCTGTTGATGTGCTGCGACGTCCAGTGTGAGCGTCGCTATTCACATCTTCTCGACCTTCTGTGAAAAGCTTGCACCACTTGTAAATACTTTTTTGACTCAGAGTACTCTCACCATATGCCACTGTCAACATTTCAAGTATTTTTGAGCACTTAATTCCATTTTCACAAAATATGATGCAACTCCTTTGATCCATTTTTTTCGATAGCAGAAAATCGCCGAACACGCAAAACACTTGTCTTATTTATGCCTCTCACAAGCAAACTGAACATGCCATATTGCTAAAATCGGTAACATGTGTTCGATTCAGCATCTCGCAATGCACAGGTTAGCGTCATCTTTTTAATGAGTTAAGTTGATGAAAAAGTTGATGGCGATGGTTGTCTATCTCGCTCCAGAGCTCATGAGTGCCTTACACGTTTTAGAGATGGTTGTGAGGACAAAGTGCCAATGAATATACGAACGTCAAAGTGCCGAATGGAAGGCCCCAGACGAGCCACCACCCAAAAAATCGCTTTTGGAGAAATCAAAAATCAAGTCGATACTCATTTGTTTTTACGATTCCAAGGGAATTGTGCACAAGGAGTTCGTGCCAATGCGCCAAACCGTCAATGCAATTTTCTATCTTGGCGTTTTGAAGCGTTCGTTGCATCGCTTTCATCGAATTCGCCCTGAATACCGCGAAGGACGAAGCTGGCGTTTATTACATGATAATGCAATATCTTTTCGATCCACTTTTGTGACTGATTTTAGGAATAGAAATCGCAGGGAACACGTTTTGCGTCCGTCGAGGACATCCAAAAGGCTTGTACCGATATCCAGAAAGACTTTCCGGTCAGTGATCTGAAACACTCTTTCGAAAAGCTTTTAGATCGCGCAAAACAATGTATCGAGGCCAGAGGAGACTATTTTGAATGAATAAAGAAGAAGTTATCAGAAAAGTCGTTTCTATTTTAGCTCAGTCTTCTTTATTTTGCACTTCACCTTTAATTTTCAAAGAATGCTGTTAGAGTGCCCGGCTTTGGTCATGTATAAATTTGGGTTGTTTCGGTAACATCTAACCGCAAGTCGTAGCAACGGCCTGGCAGCGATTTTGTGAGGTGGTGAATACACATCTATTCTGGTTTCAGAAGGCCACTTGAAGGTGTCCCGCTACCGCAACGCCTGATGCAAATATTTATAAAACTCTGGAGACTCTGAATGGCAGCTAGTTTTTTGTAAGGAGATGGCAGAAATGTACTCGAAGATTTAACTTTATTCATTTAGTAAGTCAAAAAATACAAAGTTTCTTACAGACTACATAGAACTAAGAGTATGTGTAAGAGTTATATATACATACATGTTTCGAAGCTATTTAAAGAAATTATTAAGTGATAAGAAACTTAAATATAGATAACGATAAATCAAAAGCCAAACAACTTGAAATATGGTTGAATTCATTCAATGTTCTTATCATAGAGGCTTTCGAGGCATAAACAGTTCTATCCCGCTCTTGGAAGAATAAATCATTACTCCAAAAATTTTTCGAGGTATGTAAAAATGAATGCACTCTAAAAGTATAGGCGAGTCAACTGTCCCATTTATAATATTGAAAACAAAGCAGAGTGGCAGTATACTTCTTCTACTCTGTAAAGATTTTAAGTTTACTAATGCACACCTTGCATTATAAGAAGGAATCGGATCAGTGAAGTTCAAAGATCTGAGTGCAAAACAAAGAAATTTCTTTTGAATACGTTCAAGTCTATTGATGTGGCATTAATGACAAGGCCTCCAAATAAAGATGGCATACTCCAACTTGGATCGTTCGAGTGAAGTAAAGATTGACTTCAAAGTGTAAGGATCTGTAAAATCGGAAGGAAACCGCCGAATGAAGGCAAGTGTAGAATACGATTTGGCGATGACAAAATTTAAATGACTAAGAAACTTAAAGGTGGAGTCGAAGGTTACACCCAAATCAGTAATTTCACTAAGAATATTTAGGCGCGAGTTCTTTATAAAATATGATGTGGAGATTAAATGCTTTGCCTTAGAAAATGACACATGAGAGCATTTCTTAATATTTAATTGAAGTAGACTCCTACCGCACCATGCCACGTCGTTGTTGAGGTCTGATTGAAGATCATAAGAATCAGACAGGTTTCGTACAGTTTTAAATAAACTTTTAAGTCATCTGCATATAAAAGAAACTCAGAGAAATGAAAACACTCAGATATGTCATTAATAAAAATTACAAACAACAGAGGGCGCAAAATTCTGCCCTGAGGGACTCCAGAAGAGGCAATAAAAGGATAAAAAGACACATTATTAATAACAACTTCACATTCACGATTGAAAAGATACGACTTTATCCATTTAAGGAAAGCAGTGAAACCCAAAACTTATTAGTTTAAAGATTAAGGTTGAGTGGCAGACTTTATCGAAGGCCTTGAAAAAATCCATATAAACTGCATCAACTTGAAGGCTATTATTGAAAGTCGACGTACAAAAGTCTGAGAAAACAGCAAGTTTGGTGACAGTTGACCTACCAGCCATAAAACTGCTGATTACATGATATATTACGTTTTACGGCGAAATATAATTTTTGTTTTACAATATACTCAAAGAGCTTTGAAACCGTTGAAAGTTTGGAAGTTTGCCTCTAGTTGGAGATCTCGCTTTTATTGCTAGCTTTAAATATATAGGTGTGATAGAGGTAACTTTCCAAGTATCTATGAATTGCCCACAAGCTAAAGATTTATTAAAAATTATCAGAAATGGATAGGCAAGAGCCGAGCATGTTTTGACAAAAGAAGATGGTAGGCCATCAGCATCGACTTGCCATGAACTTCGGATGTGCTGAATACCATCCCAAATATTATCAACAGTTCATTGGAGAGAACCAAAATTAACAGAAGAAGCAGTATCTGTTCTACCAAAAAGGGAAACCCACAGTCACAGCACTGCACACACTCGTTGTCAATATAGAAAAGGCCCTTCATCAAAAAGAAATAGCCCTATGTTCATTTATGGACATAGAGGGAGCCTTCGACAACGCAAATTACAAATCCATGAAAACAGCACGAGAGAAAAGAAAGGTGTAAACCCTATACTAACACATTGGATGAGCCAAATGCTTAATCAGAGGATTATTAAAGACTCGTTAGGCCAAGCTGAACTTAATGTAACAACAGTAAACGGATGCCCGCAAGGAGGAGTTCTTTCTCCACTGCTATGGTCTCTACTAGTTGATGACTTGGTGCAGCACCTAAACAATAAGGGATTTATAACCATTGGTTATGCAGATGACATATCTGTTATAATAAAAGGCAATCATGAAAGGACACTAACAGACTTAATGCAAAATGCCTTGCACGCAACATGGAAATGGTGTAAAACGGAGGGGCTGTCGATCAACCCTAACAAACCCACAATTATCCCCTTCACAAGAAAAAGATAGTTGGAGTTTCCAATATTAAAAATAAATGAAACAGTGATAGAACTAAAGGAAGAGGTCAAGTATCTAGGTTCAACCTTAGATAAAAAACTCACTTGGGAATCACATATAAATAATATAACAAAAAAAGCCACGAAATCCTTGTGGACAACCAAACAATTACTAGGGAGATCCTGGGGCCTCAGCCCTAGTATGACCTTCTGGATATACACCCAAATGGTTAGACCAATCATACTGTATGGGCCACTAGTATGGTGGAGTAAATCTATCCAACAACCAGCGATAACCAAACTGGGAAAAATACAAAGGCTTGCTTGCGTATGCATCACAAGGACATTGAGAACTACCCCAACAGCTGGCATCGAAGCACTCCATAATCTCCCACCACTTCATATAGCAATCCAAGAGGAAGCAGCTATGCAAGCACTCATGCTTCACATGAAAGAAAATTTCAAATTAGGCCACCTCACCGGTCACCTAAGTATCCTAAATAAAATCAAAAACACCATAAGCATGGCTCAAGTCTCAGACCACACCTCTGTTTCACAAAAGGATACACAGTTACCTTTCCTGAGAGGATCGAGTGGAAAACAAACCCAAAATGGATGAATGATGATTCACAAAAATGGTGCACTGATGGATCAAAAACACCTTATGGTGTAGGAGCAGGAGTAGTAGGGCCCAGAATCCACAAATCATTCACTCTCACCTGGGACACCACCATCTTCCAAGCGGAACTATACGCAATAATGGAAGCAGCAAACATCATGCAACGTAGAAACCACAAGAGAGTAAAGATTAGAATACATTCAGTTCTAAAAGCTTAAGATAGCTATACCTACAACTCATAAACTCTCTTAGAATGCCACAAGACACTCAATAACCTGGCATCCAAAAACAATGTTTCATTAATTTGGGTACCAGGACATGAGGGATAGACGACAACGAAAAGGCAGACTTTCAAGCCAAAAAAGGGGCAGATGTAAAATTCATCGGACCTAGTTCCATGTTCGGATTCAACAAAAACAGCCTAAAACAAAAAGTAAAATACTGGGCCAAAATTCTATTAAATCAGCATTGGAACAACGTAGAGGGTCTTAGACACTTCAAAAAGTTCCTAAGTTTCAATGCTAAAAGAGCTAACACGGCCCTCACGTTAAACAAAAAGAGCATTCGCACTCTCACAGGCGCCCTCACGGGTCACTTCACCTGCAACAAACACTTACATCACCAGCACCTGCAGATTTTGCTGCGAAGTTGAGGAGTCTATAGAACATCTCATCATCGAATGTCCGGGGTTGACGCATAGAAGGAAAAGGTGTTTAAACAAGTTCATGCATACAGATGAAGACCTTCAATCACTCCCTCAGAAGGAGTTGGTACAATTCATAAGCATACTTAACAGTCAATAGACAGCATAGGGTGCACAATAGATCAATATGGTCGCAGTGCTAAAGGCCCTTACCTTAACCCTTTACTACCATTAACCATTAACCATCCGTTCTATCATACTCGTATCTAATTGATCCTGACGCTGGTTCAAAATTGGAACTAAAAAAGTCCGCGAAAAGTTCAACAGCCTCCTTGGTAGAGGAAGCGTAGTTTCCATTGAAGAAGACATCTGAGGGTATGATAGAGCAGCACTTCCTGGATTTTATGTATCTCCAGAATGTCTTAGGATTTATTTTGATTTCATTTTCAAATCCTCGCTCATAATTATACTGCAGAACTTTACTTAAGTACTTCAATTTTTTAGCTAAGCGGAAATATTTATCTCTGTGAACTTTGGCATTAGATAATTTAAATTAAAAAAAAACTTGTTTCTCAAATTCTTAGCTTTTTTAATTTTAGTGAACACCAATGAATTTTATAGCTCTTACTACTAGTACAAAAAATATCATAAATTTTCATTTTAAAAATAGCAAAGCAAGTTGACAAATTAGATCCAGCAAATAGTGAGTCCCAATCCAAAATCGAACTTTCGTTATTAGTAACACTCAAATTACACCGTTTAAGGCAAAAATTTTTGTTAATTTTGTTAGAACTTAGTCTCCTATAGTTATAGAATTCTAAGCAGTAACAAATGATGATTACCAGCATACGAAAGTGGGTCAAGACATCCACTAAGTGAGAAATTAATGTTGCGTTTATGAAAATTAGATCTTGAATTGGAGAAAGCTTATATATACATATAACAGTTATTAATTTGCATAAGATCGGAACTTATAAAGCTATCAACTAAGCCATTGATCTTACAGTATGAAATTAATATAAAAAATCTCGATTCGGTTCTGCAGAAGTTATGCTTTGTCTTTATCGAAAACCTCTGCACTCAGTATTAGCAGCAGAAGAACTGTAAAATAATTTTGTATTTTCAAAGGAAGCAAATATTGTGGCTTACACGCGTTTTGATTCACTACATACATATACCATATATAGAAATTGTTGGAATCTCATGTTTGTGTGCCTAAAAGTATACATATTTATCGTGTTTTGCCACACTGAGCTCTTCAACGATTTATTACTTTGGAATTTCAATCTTAAATTTTGCCATTTATTATCCAAAATAGTAACAAACTCAAACGAGTGGAATGAGTAACAAATGCAGCAACAAATTCGAAAAATCGCTAGACAGTAAATAGGCAGCCACACGAACTGAAAGTAGTTAGTAGTGGAACACCAACTCAACGAAACTCACTGTGCGAAGCAAAGAGCGGCAAACTATCAGTCAAACAAATAGCACATACATACACACATACAACAACAAAATATGTACACACATACAACAACAAAATATGTACACTCATACAACAACAAAATATGTACACGCATACATACAAACGATTAAGTCAACTATGCAAATTCAAACTGAAATGAAATAAAACTGGAAATATGCTGACCGTCAAGAAGGAGCTGAAACCAATGACTGCAGACTTTCATACGAATGGAAATAGGATTGGCATAGGAATGTGCACAGCAACAACAAACGATGATAACTAATATATATAAATTACCTTTTGATAAATCTGTGCCATTCATATGCGCAGAAACAAAAGCAAAAACAAAAACAAATAACACAACCAAATAATAGAAACTATGCAAACACACACGCGCCAGCCCCTAAAAGCATGCTATGTATAAATATATTCAAGCGTTGCATTTGTTTATGTAATAAATTCTTATATGTTCTCGTTGTTGCTGTTGTGATTTCTTGCACATATCACTTTGGAGAAAACCAAACGAAACCAATTTCGGAGAAAAGTACTAAGCAAAGTGGTAGTGGCAGCACCAACAGCAGTGCAAAGAGCTGCACCCTCCTTACATACAAGGCTGGGATCAGTCAGTTTGGCAGGCGAGGGTTTGTTTTGAGGACAGCGGCTAGCGTGCGGACATAACAAATATCTACGTATTTGTCCAAAAAGTGCACAGTTGCATTTTATTTCTGACATATTTGTGTGTGCTGTTGATATTTTTACTTGACAGTGTTGTTGTTGTTGTTGTTGTTGTTATTTTAGCGCTTCATATACCACATACTCGTATGCGTTTTGTTGTTATTTGCCTTTTATAAAATCACATTTGCCTTACGTCCAAGTATTTGGTTTATACTTTCCTGCTCCGCTACTGCGCTACCCCCCTCAGGGCGAAATCTAATATTTTTCCTAGCGTCACACACGCTTGAGAAATCTATTCGAACGTAAATCAATCCACATACATCAACGTGCAGGACATGCAATATAATGCAATGCAATGCAATGACTCCAATGGTGTGCATACACATACATGCATACACAGTAACGAAACTGCCCATTGAATGGTGGCCCAGCGCCTCCTATGCTCTCTACAGTCGCCTCAAGTGCGCCCACTCGCTGTAACTGGCCAGCTCAAAATTGGCGAGCACGTTGGCTGAAGAAAGCTTGGTATAACAATTTAACTAATATCATACCTCCTTCAGATTCCTACCATCGCTGCAGCTCCTTCTTCGTCATATTCACTGCTCCTATGCAGTTCAGCAATTTCTTTCCGTTTCTGCTGTCAACTTCAATTTAGTATTTTCTTCGCCAACACCCTTCTGCTTGCCTACTGGTTGGTCACTGCATTCCTTTTTTGTATTTGTGTGTGTGTGTATGTGTGCATGTCTGATGGCGCAGTTATAGAATGACTTTTGCTTTGTCGTATTTCATTTCACTCGTTTCGAAATTGAATTTTGTTTCCTTCTTCGCTTTGCCCAAATCCATTTAGGAGTACTCGTACAGCCTTCAACTTCCTCACAAGCACCAGCTATGCTCCCTTATCGTTTGCTGGTCACGAAAATTCGTTTGATTTGTCCTGTTGCCAGTCCACTTGACTGGATGCTCGTTGCGGCGCCTACCAATCGAAACCTTTACTTAGATTTGCAACTGCAATTGAGTTACGCTGTAGGGGGCACAGTGTGGCATTTTACACTTCTATGATGGGTGAGTATTTCAAATCGAAAAGCAATGTGTTGGGGTAGGGAATCCAACGTAGAATCTCTGCTTTCACCAAGTGCTACTTTGGACCAAGTAAACAATTAAGTAGTAAAGTCTTCTCTCGCCGAACAAAACTAATACTCTACACGGCACTCATCAAGCCCGTCCTACCGTATTGCGCAGAAGCTGGGACGATGACAATAATCGATGAGGCGTCCCTTGGAGTGTTTGGGAGAAAGATTATGCGTAAGATTTTTGAACCTTTGCACGTTAGCGACGGCGAGTATCGCAGGCGATCAAACGATGAGCTGAATGAGCTTTACGACGACATAGACATAGTGCAGGGAATAAAGATTCAACGACTACGCTGGCTGGGTCATATCGGCCGCGTGGATACAAACGCTCCGGCTTTGAAAGTATTCGATGTGGTCGCAGCTGGTGGTATCAGAGGAAGAGAAAGGTCTCCTTTGTGTTGGAAAGATCAACTGGAGAAGGGTTTGACTTTACTTGGTGATTCCAGCTAGCGCCGGTTAGCAGAAGAACAAAACTACTGACGCGCTTTGTTAAACTCGGCCAAATCAAACATTTTAGAATATCTCTGATTTCCACAGTGCTGAGATCTTCACAATCATTAAACAATTTTCTACCTTAAGTGGTCAATCTCTGTCTCGATAGAGCGGCACAATAGTACAGAAGGTGCGAGGCCCTCTCTCCTTTTTCTTCGTTTAGACAGTTTCTGCAGAAGTCATGTTTTTTTTTTTTTTTTGTGTTTCGCATAGGAGATTAAAATCGAAAATGTCAGAAACATCACCAGAGTTGTCGTCACACCAGTGGAATGAGGGGTTTGCTCTCACTAACACTATAACATTCCTTCCTTTCAGCTGATTCCATCCTGGGACTGCTAAGAGTATTTTATCAAGGCAAGGCCGCGTTTATGCTTTTAGGCACACCAGATACCAGCGTCCAGGTTTCTTTCCTAGTTGCGTATTGGGGTTATACGCCATAAATTGCCTCCATTACTACTTTGTGATCAATGGGACATCGGAAAGTTGCAATATCGTTGCTCGATATCGAATTGTCGTCTCTTTGGGTTCGTCTTGAGGCTTACCTCAGGTTTTCGTACTTGTCGTCTGTTTGTAAATACAAACACCCCCACAGGAGATCTAATTCGTATGGCTTCTTTGGATGGCGCTTCTGTTGAATGTTCAAGCTTAATCTCATTCCCTTGCGTTTTCTTTCCGCTTCCATTCTATATTTCGGAGGGTCATTACAATCCTGGCTGCAAACTTTTTTATTATCGGGCTCACCATTTGCTTTACCAGGTTTTCTAGTGTGAGAATGACGCCAAGGACATTTTTGAGCTCGGAGCGCTCTTCGTAAATTCTGGCGCAGTGAGAAGCCACGTGTTCCGCACTCCCATCTTCGTTGTGGCATTCCGGATAGGTCAAAGTATCTGCTAGATTAAAACGGTGGAGTTACGCAAGAAAGCTACCATTCCCGCTGAGAATATGTGTTAGTCAGAAATCTTTTTCTCCGTGTATTCCACTTATCCATTCATATAGTTTGGGAACGAACTTATACATATGTCCAGCGGCCTTTGCCACCATCGAAAATATGTGCTCTGTTATGTTGCCTTCGGTCGTCGGTTTGTATCCTTATTAGTGAGATAGTCGCTTAAGTTCCTCTTCTTGTATATCAAAGGGAACTTTACTCGCTATAACGCAGTCCTGCAGGCAGCCTAGCCTCTGAGCCTGCAGGTGAGTTCGTTCCGCCAGCTTTCATTCACTTTTTCTTTTTAATTTCATTTCTTAAAAATCAGTAGCTCATATGTTTCTAAGGGTATACCAATATTATTTTAATATTCTCGTTAAGAAGTGTGATATCGTGCCACGTGAGCTCATCGGCCACACCTCGATGACAGAACGGCCAGGAGCTCATGTTACATTTGGGTGATATGACTCATTGAACTCGTTAAGAGATGTGCGGCATTCCATGGCTACCTTGGAAGTTCGCGACTGTTTTGCGAATGATTTCTCGTCGTCGGGCGGCAATTGAAAATGTAGATGTCGTTCCCTGTATCGACCTTAATTATTGCCATCAGAACAGCTGGAAGAACGCTGCAGTAGTCGACGATTCAAAAACTAAAGGAGATCCCCAGATGTTCGGAATATACGCCTCCGCTCACCGAACTCGAGATTTCAGCCATATGTGTAAAGTATACATGGATGGCCTCGCCCTATTTTGCAACGACCTGTTTCCATTCTTTCCATGAGGGTGGCGAACGTTGTGGTGACAGTTGTAAGCAGAAGTGCTGTATCCACTCCCAAATATGTTCCCACAAAGGGAACCCAAAATCTAAGAAAACTATTATTCAATTTCCTGCCTGTCTGTCTGTTTGTCCAGATTAACCGTCTTGTTGGGATCTTAATTGACAGGTAGAGAACTTTTCATGTTATTACACAATATATAATATTTCAAAAACCGCAGTGGTGGCGCAAATTGTTGCTTCATTCCGAAAAAAATGTTTCATATACCTATCTGCATCTCATAGGAGAGTAAGTGAGAGAAAATGTTTCCTCCAATATCGATGTCAGTTGAATTACCTGACATTAAGAGCAACTAAAGCTCTACAAACTTGCTATCCAAGATGATAAATAAAATACAACGATTGGTCATCCGATGAAAAATTTGGTGAACAGCTTTCGTTGCTACATCACACGGGATTTGGCAGAGATAGAAAGAGAGGTGAATAAATAAAAATAAAAATGTGTAAAGTGAGGTTAGTTGAATATAATCAACCTTCCAACCAGTCCTTCTAGAGACGGCAGCGAGGTAACATCAGCAATGGCTGCGTTCATTCTTTCGTATATCACCAACTCTACTTCAGTTTTTGCCGACCACCGTCGTAAACAAACCGCTGTCACACCCGCTGTTACGTTGGCAAATCAGCTGATTCCTACAAACTCGCTGAGAGCCGATTATCAGTATGATGTTGGCCACATCTTCTGTATTCTCCCCATCGTGCTTGCCAACGACTACACTCGACTATAATGGGCGTAGAAAAAGTGTATGGAGCCGTAAAAAATTTAAAATATGACTCTGGCTGTTTGAAATACGATTTCCAGATTCTCTATTCAATATTGAATACATAGGCGGGCAAAAATTTTACACTCAGAATTTAACTATAGTTTCACAAGTTTTTTGATGTGTTGAGCCCGAGACTCGCTCGGCAACCGCTAAGTGCATTTCTGCCATGAAGTGTTTCTGCAGTTCGGCGTCGGCATAAAACTTTAAGTAAATCCATAGGAGGAACACGCACCACAAATTGAACTAAGTGTAGCAAATGGAATGTGCGCCAATTATATACATATTAAGGTGTTTAAAAAATCTCGAGCAGTCCCGAAATCTCGGGTTCTCGAAAATTCGGGGTTTACATAATTCTTTGATAAAAAATCTAACAAATTGAATATGCACCAATTATATATATATTTAATGATGTTTAGAGAAATCTTGAGCAATCCCGAAATTCGGGATTACCATAACGGTCCGGCCAAAAATTTAGCAAATGGAGTATGTATATATGTATAATATCTTTCAAAAAATCTCTAGAAGTGCCGCAAAATCGGGATCCCGACATTCGGGATTTACGTGATGATTCGGTCAAAAATTTAGCGAATGGATTATGTATATATAATGCTTTTTCGAAAAATCTCGATAAATCGCGAAGTCTCGGGACACCGAAAATTCCTGATTTACATAAAGTTTCAGTAAAAAATCGATCAATTATATATATGTATATTTATTCATGTTAAAAAAATCTCGAGCAATCCCGAAATCGCGCATCCCGAAAATTCGGGACTTACGAAGACGTGCGGGATTGCCAGTTTTAGTCACCTCATTAGTGAATGAAAAAAATAAGATGAAAATTCGGAAACACTGTAGCGCAACTGCATTTGTGGGGCTTTTCGATTAGAAATTGCATTTGCGCTGTTAGCAACTCCCAAAGTCGCAGAGCACAAAAGAAATCCAAAAGATTGTTAGGCGCTTAAGGTTGGGCCAAGCGGCTTGCGAGTTTCGGATGGCAACTACTGAGTGCTACGACTGGCATGCATTTCAAACTAAGTCAAATTGTTTGCAATTTGCCAAACGGCACACAAACTGGCGCACTTACACAAGTACAATATATGTATGTAGGTGTTGTTGGTTAAGCTTGTTGTCGTGTGACAAAAGTACCAACCGGAGCCAATCTCACCAATTTCAATCTCCACACAAATGCAGCTGGCCAACCACAACTGTTTCGCCTTGTTGGCTGCCTTAAATTTTTTTCGCTCAATACACCTACAAATTTGTATACCCAAGCCAAATCAAGATTGCATTTATTGTACGGGCATACACACACTTGCATCCATACATATGTACGAGTATATGTAAATGGGTACGTGTGCGTTGTATTTGTGTGCGTGTGGACATGTAGGTGTGGGTTCTACTTTAGTGCAACTGCAACTGCAACTGGAGACAATCGTTAACTTCCGTTTTTGGAATTTTTGCTCACTTCTTCTCTGATTTGTTTCATTTCTCGGTGCGTTGGAAATTTCCTATGAATTGTAGATGCAATCAACAGTCCAACTAACAAACAAACAAATCAAGTGGAGGGAAAAGAACAAAGCAAAGCAGCTCAGCTAGTCAACTAACGAAATCTACAAATCAGTAGGAACCTCCAAAGAAACAAAGCGAGCGATGCCGTTGCACTCAGTACAGCTCAGCTCAGTTTAACTACGTAAGTCAGTAGCAATTTTTGCTGTGGGTTGCGACTTTTCTACACCTATGAGTGCCACAGTGTCCGATGATTATTAGCGTTGCTTGTTGTAGCTAATGTAGCTTGTGGCAACAATGTAGCATCTCAACAAACAACAAAAGGCAGCCAAGGCAACTAACAACGCACCTAAATAAACTAACTGCTGGCATAGCTTGGCGTTGCATAGAAGTTGCAAAATGGCATAGTTGCACTGTAAGTGTACAAAAATCTTCCACTCACACGCACACTCACAACAGTTGTTGCGGCAGCTCAGGCTTTGCCGTTATGCTGCATTGCTTTAGTAATGGTTCATGGCAATTTGGACAGCGCTAAAATCCACATAATTCAACATGAAAATTGTTTCGGCCAATTTTTCAAAATATTTTCGTATCTTTGAGTATACAACAAAGCAAAGAAGATTATGGCTGCACATGAATGTATGTGTGTGGGTGTGTGTTTACTTACTGGTGCTTACAGTCTTCTGTTGCACAAATATTAGGCCTTTACTCAATACTAATTGGGGAGTGATGCACAACAATACGAATCAGCTGGAGTGCGCATATAAACAAATGATGGCCTCACACAGTTTTTGCGCTTTAAAAAATACACAAAATACGCAAAATTAACCATCCAATTTTGTTTTTCAACAAATTTTTTACTAAATAGAAAATAATAATTTTGAGTGATGGAAATCTCTATTTTGACCTTTACGCGCTCCATTACTTGTATGTTTGCTTCCGCAGCTGTTTACTTCACAAGCGTCAAATATGATTGGCGTACGACGCCATTTGCAAAGATTATAAATATTCATATTTTTTTATTAACAGTAGGCGTAGAAGGAGCATTCTCGTTTTATTAAATTTTTCAAATATAGGAAATTGAATTAAAATTAAATTAAAAAAATGAGTAAAACGACGAAAAGCAATACGAGTACAAATACTCATAAAAGCAACCACAACTACAACGATTTAGATGCTAACAATGATATGTCGGATGAATTGAGCGCGTACAGCTCGGAGGAAGACGAGGTGACATCACGAAAATCGCGAAAAATACAGCCAACTGATGCTGCGGATTACAAGGATGGGGGCGGAATGTAAAAATGTAAATTAATTTGTATGCAAGTAAATTACAAGTGATATTTTCATATTTGAGCCGTAAGCCCTGGCAGCTAGTGTTCCATTTTTTATTGTAAAATAATAATTTATTGTTATTTTCCATATATTAAATTAAATTAATTAATTCATATAGAGTGATTAATTTTGTGCCACCTTGTATTTAGCACTAATTGCAATGAAGTTTCAAAGCGGTTTGAAATAGCACACTTCCATCGTACATGGTTCTGGCCTATTGTTTTTGGGCCGCTTCATCAACCTTCTTCAAGTACAGGGTGAACGATATTAAGTGTTACCTATTCGAAACACCGTAACA
>JAYXIM010044791.1:0-19555 GCA_037575425.1 Anastrepha fraterculus | reverse complement strand
GAACCATCCTCCATTTTTCCCTTAAGTCTTATTAAATTCTCATTAGAAGAATACCAAAAGCTTTAAAATGATAAACGGTTTCCCCATGCAAAAAATAAGTCATTAATATGACATCGGTAAAAATAAAAACTCAACTCTCGATTCGGATCTTCTTCTGAATACACTTCAGAAGTGTATAGTGATACGAGAAATGTATTTTCTTTACCTCTATATTTAGTTTCTTAGATCACCTTCAATCTTAAACTAGCAGCAAATAACTCAAAATCAAGGTGTCTCAGCCTGGCCCAATTAAGCTGTGAAATGGAGACGATGGAAAGATGCCTTTGATAATACTGGTTTGGGCATTAAAAAGCGTATCGTAAGCCAATAAATGTTACCTACAGCTTTGAGCTTTTGCAATTCTTGGTATACCAGAGGAAAAACAGTTTTGGCTTCGAAAAAGTACTTTGAACAACTTCAGAAATCCCTCCTTGAAAAAAAAATTCAAGCAAAATCATCGGTCCTTGTGGATTCCGCAACTTTATTAAAAATTATAAAAAAATTGGGCCCGTTTATTGCAACAATGAAGAGTGAATTGTAAAGACGACATCCGCTCGGATCGCCCAGTGTCGGTAGAGACCGAAGGAATGTCCAAAAAGTTGAAAAATTTGTACCGTCTGATCAAAGAATTAAATTGTGGCAGATAGCACAAGAACTACCAATTAAAAAGTTAAGAACTGAAAATATTTCTCATGAACATTTGCACAGGAAAAAATTGGTGAGCGTGGGGTGCCGCGAATGCACACTCCGATCGACAAACAGTGACCGTTTCAGAGTGGTAAAGATATTTAGGGACTATGTCAAATTGATTTGGATGAAATTTGCAATTGCATTGTTCTCGTTGAGGAAACCTGAAATCATTGATATGATCCGGAGTTCGAAGAAAAATCAATACTTTGGTTATATAAGAGAGAAAGGCCACTAAAGAAATTCAAATTCGAAAAGACGGCACTGAAGATTATGGATATACTCTTCTGTGATAGCATGGAGAATTTATTATTTAATTACTTGTCTAAAGCGACTACAATAAACGACCAGTATTACGCTAATATTCTGATTCAGACTCGTGAGGCTGTCATCGGGAAGAGGCTGATTCTGTAAAGAAATATGTCCCTTCACACCGCTTGAATTGAGAGGAAAGACTTAAACGCTATGAGATTCAGAGGAATTGATCACCCACCCTGCTGTCCGGACTTGACTCCCAGTGACACCTTCCCTTTTTTAAAATGAAGATTTTCGACCGACAGTGGGAGGACGACGAAATCTAAGGAAAGTGTTTTCAGGAGCATAAGGGAAGTTTATATAGGGCTGCTGTTCAAACTTGTCTTCTAGTGACTTTTTTCAAGATGAAGACTCTCGGACGGCAGTTGCATAAAGGCCTGGCTCCCAGGATCTTTTTCCTTTTTCAAACTGGAGATTCACAGACGATAGTGACATGAAGGCCTGGGTACCAGTGATTATTCCTTTTATAAAAATGAAGATCTTCTGAAGACAGTGAGATGGAGTCCTGATTCCCGGTGTCGTTTCTCTTTTTCAAGCGGAAGATTCTCAAACGACAGTGAGGTGGAACCCGGTTTCTGATGACCTTTTCCCTTTTCCAAGCTGAAAATTCTCGGACGGCAGTGAGATGGAGGCCTGGCTATCAATGACCTTCCCTTTTTCAAGCTGAAGATTCTCGGACGAGAATAAGATGAAGGCCTGGTTACCAGTGACTTTTCGCCTTTTCGAAATGAAGATTCTCGACCGACAGTGAGATGGAGGCCTGGCTCTGAATGACTTTCCCTTTTTCGAAATGAAGGTTCGCGGACAAAAGTGAGATGAAGGCCTGGCTCCCAGGAACTTTTTTTTCAAACTGGAGATTCTCTGCCGATAGTGAGAAGAAGGGTTGGCTACCAGTAACTTTTTCCTTTTTAGCTATGAAGATTTTCGGGCGACAGTGGTAGGAGGCGAAATCTAAAGACTATTTTTTTATGGGCAGAACTCTACTTCCTATCAACTAAATGCCACCTTGAAAAAGCTGGATTTCGCGATGAGTAGTTACTTTGGAGCACACCTTGTATTTCGAGCTATTTAATTATGATTCAAACATGGATTTCGAATGCGCAAACATAACGCTTTGATTCAGCCATTATCTAATTATTTTTTTATTATAGAAATAAAAATCTGTCTGGCACTCGAAAGTTCTCATTTCACCCCTTCTTAGCCCATTTGAGTTTACAGCTCCCTCACTGTTTCTACTCGTGTCAAGCCAAAAAAAAAAAAAACTATGAAAGGATTTTGTACCATTCCATCACAGATGCCTGGGCTAACGGAAACGGGTAATGTGTCGTAATGTACCCAAAGGTAATGTCAACCACAATAAAGTAATGAAATAAAAATTTTATAATTAAAATTTTATCATTAACACAAAGCGCTGTGCCGGCACATCAAGGAAACTACCGAAAAACGTCCAAAAGCGGGTTTCAAATGGCGGCGGGCGGCGGGAAAAGTCAAAGGCTGTGACAGTAGAAATGGAAAAATGACAATGGGTACTGAGCGAATCCGCTTGTAAGTGAATTTTGTTGAGCGGTGCGACGGTGCACATCAAAAACGAATCAATGGGGAAAAGATGCGCCACAACTACAACTACAATTACAGCTACCAGCAACTATTATTTTTACAATGGTATGCGAAATATGCGTGTGTATCTGAGCAACCAGCAGGAAAACTGGAAGAAGGGAACGGAATTTCTGATTTAAAACTGAGGCATTGTCTGGAAATTCTTGTATATACTTTCGCTAGTTCATAGGCACCAAAATGGGCTGTCCTCAAGAAAGGCCAATTTTTTAGGTTAGCGGCAACTATCACAAATAAAATCTGGACAGAAGAAGTGAAAAATCAAAACTCTTAGCACCAGAGGAGAAGACTTTGGCCAGCAATTCTACCTCTCTGACCTCCAAATTGTTATCAAAATTAAGGCTTTTGGCAATTCTAAGTATCTTTGTGTAGATATCTACCGGAAAAAAATGGCTGAAAACTTGTTTTCAGGTTGGAAAGTTTCCTCCGAGCCTTCCCTACCAGGGCATTATTCAGCTTGAACTGGGAACAGAAGCACACAAGGAAATCCGAGAAGGAACCCCACGAACACCGACTGGGAAAAGCTTATGAGTAAGATCAGCCTGTTCAATAACGGTCGGTGCAATCAGATCATGTCCTAGAGAGGCTCTCAATGCACTGACACACGTTATTCCAATAGACCTACATATAAAGAAGACGGCAACCATGAGTGCATTTAGGTTAAATGAAGCGGGTCGCTGGAAAGAAAAAACTTATGGTCACGCTAGTCTATTATTGCGACAAACTCAGTTAACCTCGGTGAGGACTGACTACATCGTCCCGATGGCAATGTTCAATAGGAATTTTGCCACACTATTTCCATCTAAAAAAGAATGGAATAAGGGATTCTCTCTAAACACCTTCGATACCACAGTCTATACAGATGGCAGTAAAATGGATTGTGGTGTCGGAGCTGGTATATATTCTCAGTAGCGTCTTCCAAGCGGAAGTTCTAGCAATTGGGGAAGCCTGTAGGTTACTAATCGCAGATTTCTCTTTCAAGGGCAATATCGCTATTCTTTCGGATAGCCAAGCTGCAATACAGGCGCTGGATGCTGCGACCATAACAACCTCTAAAGTGGTGGAGCAAAGTAGGAATAGCCTCACCAACTTGAGTGAAAACCATAGAGTAACCTTAATTTGGGTCCCGGGACACCGGAACATAGAAGGTAACGAAAAAGCTGATGAACTGGCAAGAGGGGGATCTGCCATGAATAGCGATCTTGCAGTACCAGTACTCACCCCACTAGGTGCGGTCAAGAATGCAATTTCCCTAAAATACCTTCGAATTGCAGAGTGTAGATGGAGAGACCAGACGAAATGCAAAATCAGCAGAACGTTATGGCCCACCTACAACCTCAAGCAATCGTCGACATTAATAAACATGAAACGACGGGACACCTGTAGACTTACGGCAGTCATAACTGGCTTCTGGTCTATCGGAGAACAAGCCGCCAAAATGGGCATCCCTCACAACACATACTGTCATAGTTGTAAACAACCGGAGAAAAAAGAAACAATCTTCCATTTTCTCTGTGAATGCCCTGCCCTATGGAAGGGCAGAATGTCAACCCTGGGCAAACCGCTGTTCGAGAGTCTCGAGCAGCTGTCTGGCTTAGACGTCAACAACCTAATAAGGTTCCTAAACCGCACAGACTGGATATAGTCCTGCTGCAAATAACTGTTAAACAATTTGGTAACGAGGATGTGGCAACAAAATGGTGCGGAAGCGCTAGTTGGATTCTGGATGAATCACCACTCTAACCAACCAACCAAGCGGCCAGTACTGTAAACTATATGACTCTAGAAGAAAAGGTAAATAGCCTCAACGACTCAATTATTACTGCCTTTGAGAGCAGTTACTCTGAGACCAAACCAAGAGACAAAACCAACACATCATGGTGGCTTCACCAAGCTATGACTGAGGAAAGAGTTGGTATTAAACTAGGTATTAAAAAGACAGACGACACTTATACAAGCAATAAAGTGGAAGCATGGACGCATACTCTGTCTTGCTGGCTATACATTTTCTGGGAGCCGTAACTTAGATCCCGGAGTTCTATACAGTGTTTTCTAGGCTTACCCAATCGCCTTGGAAACTGGTTAAGCAAATGTTTACCCAGCAATCAATAAGAGCTCTTTTAACCGATACAAGAGCCCGGGAACTGACGGAATCCGCCCGGAAGTACTACAGCAAGGCGGGATGTTGATCACACTACATCTATGTACATAGTTGGGATAATGCGAAATAGTTTTGAGCTGGCATACTTACCAATAGTGTGGAGAAGAGCACAAGTGGTTTTTATATCAAAAGTAGAAAAACAGCGCTACTCGCAGGTTAAGTCCTTCAGACCAATTAGTCTCACGGCCTTTGGAGAATGAAGAAGATTATTGACAATGAAATCAGATCAAACACTCTGCCCAAAACTAGCGTACAGGGCAGGAAGGATGTGTACAGAGCTTCAGAATGCCTTTGACTTTGAGGAAACAGTTCTCTATGCCTTCCCCGATATCGAGGGAGTTTTCGACGTTCGCCACTCACTCGGGAGTATGCAGCGTTAAGGGAGGTTAAGGGAGGTGGCACCAAACTATGGGGCTACGGCAGGTGAAGTCCCTATTGGAGGGGCCACAACCAAAAGATGTTTAAAAACTCATAACCTAATAAGTAATAATGCTCGCGGGCATTCTCACAGTCGTACGTAGTCATCTGCACTTGATCGGGATGATCGACCTGCGGCCAATCCCAGCAGACTTCAATGCACCTTCTCCTTGAATGTAGTGCTATAGCGTGGAGAAGGTTGGGACATCTCGGCCCACTGCGGCCAGAAAAAAGGCACATACGCTCAGGCCAACCCCGCTCTATCTTACGTCTAATAAGCGAACTGGGTTTGGATGAGGTACTGTGATGAGTAGAGGACACAAGGGACCAAGGACAAAGGGTCGAAGTGCAAAACTTGAAGTAATCTAATCCGCGATGCGCCACTCTCCCAAAACTAATCATGGGGATGCCTCTTCTCTCAAGTTGTTCTTGTGAGCCATTGAGAAAATAGAGCTAAGGCGAATTCTTTTAAGGTGATGGCATTAGAGCAGATGACTTTTCAAATTTGTGTCTTGATTGTTAAAGTGGTGTGCTCGTTGGTTGGTTTATTTATATTCTCATGGAAATTTTGACACTAAGATTCTTTTTTACAAAAACAAAATACAGCTAAATGTTGTTGTTGTTCAGGTGAATATCACCTTTAAAAGATTCGCTTTGTTTAGACCTCCAGAATATTTTGCTGAACGGCTTCCTAAGATGAAAATACGAGAGAATTTTTCCCTCTAGCTCCTGATTTCAGGGAAATAATAAGATATACCAGCAACTTCAGGCCTCGAACTCATTAAAATGTCCACCCGTTCGATAGCAGTAGATTTTCCTGCAGGGTGCAGCGGTGTGTGTAGGAGTGCCATATATTTTCGGTTGCCTTTTATGTGCAATTTTACAACAATTTTAATTATAATTTCTCCCAACCACAGCGCAATTTCTGGAAGAAAAAATGAAATAAACTTAACTACAAAATAGTAGTAGAAAAATCAAAAATGTGTACTCATGTCACTCCGTTGTATGAATTGTGTTTGGCGTTTTTTTTTTTTTTGCTCTCTTTGTGCACGCTTTTGTTTTGGCACTGGCGGCATAAAAGAGTTGACAGCACTAATGGGATGTTGTATTGTATTATCTTATATTTTCGTAGGTACATTTTGCGTATAATAAGCGCGCGCGAGTGTGTGTGTGTGTGTGATATCCGTTTCTTAAAAAGTGTGGGTAGATAGTTTTCGTTGTAATTTCGTTGTTTTTTCTACCAATGGCATTCTCTGCTTGCAGTCAAAGTACGAATATTATCGTAGGAGTGAGAGTAATAGAAATTTTCTATCAGAAGCGTACAACAACTATGTGCACTTGTAAGCCTCCCTCATGACAATTACAAGAGTGCGCGATCCTCTGACACTTTTTCTCACTGACATTTCCCTAAAGCGTTAAATAATAGGAGTTGCATATCACAGGGGAATCTGTGGTTCGAGTTCGGAGTTTGAGATGGTCTTGGCATGTATGTGTGGCATTTGTAGTTCGCAGGATTATTAGATTCCAGAAGCTCATTAATCTCCTGGACCAACAGCTTCTGTTTACTTGAGATAATTTCTTTCTTTTTTAACTTAAATCTTTCCAACAATCGAGCTTTAAGTTTCATCACAGCAGCATTCGTCTAAGACGCCATCTTTTTAAAGTAAAAAGCAGAAAATCAGGAAGGCAACAGTCAGTCGTCTTGTACGGATGTAGGGGCGCTATCGACAAAAGATGGGTCCTTTCGCCTAAAGTTATATTTTGACTAAATAACACAATTTAAAAGCCGATTTGGCTGCATGAAGTCTTTGTCTAGTGGAACTCGCTGGAAAGGATGACATTAGCTAAAAAGCTAAATAGAGTCCAAAGGTTGATATCAGTGGAGCACTTCGTACGACTTCTACTCGTACTCTAGCGCTTAACGCCATGCTGAATGTGGACCAGTGCACATCGTAGAGAAAACAGCCGCTGTACGCGCTGCATTCAGAGCCGAGCCATAAGCTAAACTTAAGCTACGGGCATTATAGTATTCTTAAAAACTTTGAGTTCATCCCCATGGTCCTTGATCAATATACACCCACGCTCGGTCCGAAGAGTGGGTCTGGTGCAACATTTGGCGACAAGGCATATCAAACATGTTTACGGATGATTCGAAACTGGACGGAATGGCTGGTGAGCGATTATCCTGCGAGGAGCTTTCCATCAAGCTCAAACTTAGGCTTTCGCACCACTGCAGTGTTTCCCAAGCGGAGATAGCCGCACTTAAGGAAGCAGTGAATTAGTTGCTTACTTCTGTAATTACTCTAAAGGATATCTACTCCGACAGCCAGGTGGCAATTAGGGCCTCGCAGTTTGTGCGTTCGAAAGTAGTCTGGAATGCCTGGTTTCTTTCTCGACTGCATCTGAATACTTCGATATAAGGCTTATTTGGGTTACCGGTCACAGTGGCATAGAAGGAAATGCAGAGCTGAAAAGCTGGGTAGACAGAGGACCCAGGAGACAGTTCGCACGCGAAATGAGAAGATTGGAGTTCCCTTGAGATGTTGTACTCTACTCTTGGATCGGCCTCGTGTCAACTCATCAAGCGCTGGGTTAGTGCGCAAACGTGCAACGCCGCGAGATCCTTCTAGCCAGCAATAGATCGGAGGTGCTTGAGGGAACTGTTTAAGCTAACAAAACCGCAGATCTCGATTTCGGTGGGTATTTTTACCGAACAGTGTCCGTAAGGTATCCATGTGGTGTGATTGCTTCAAGTCTTTTCTGCAGAAGATGCGTGGATAATGAGGTGGAATCATCTCAGCACTTTCTTCTCAGCTGCCCTGCTCTCATCGGGTTAAAATTCAGACATCTGGGCTCTTACTTCTTGCTACACCTGCGGAAACGGCACTTACACCCGTTTTGGGTATTTGGCTGAGCTCTTCTTCCAATTTGTGGCGTTCGTCTTCATATTGTTTCACAAATGGAGGGAGCTTCAGGGAGCTGGATCCGAATGGTAAACGGTTTTTATGAGGAGCTTTTCATGCCAGAAATACGCATGGAGGCTTGTCATTGTCGGCTGAGGGGCTACCACTATAAGAAAAAACTGTGTTTTCATTTTGGTGTTTCACGAAAATTCCAAGTTACGTACTCCCGAATGGTAGTTCCGCACCAATCATTTCGCTGCGGCGGTTGATATAGTAGATTTAAATATCATCTTGATGAATTTCATTAGTAGCTTGAAGCGGTTAATAAAGGGCGTTAAATGTAGAGCTATCGGATTTTGATGTAAAAAATCTATACATAATCCCTTTCAAGGCGGCCGTCATAGCCGAATGGGCTGGTGCGTGACTACCATTCGGAATTCACAGAGAGAACGTCGGTTCGAATCTCGGTGAAACACCAAAAATTAAGAAAAACATGTTTCTAATAGTGGTTGCCCCTCGGCAGGCAATGACAAACCTCCGAGTGTATTTCTGCCATGAAAAATCTCCTCATAAAAAAATATCTGCCGTTCGGAGTCGGCTTGAAACTGTAGGTCCCTCCATTTGTGGAACAACATCAAGACGTACGCCACAAATAGGAGGAAGAGATCGGACAAACACCCTAAAAGGGTGTACGCGCCAATTATATATATATATATATAATCCCTTTCAACTGTTGGCCGCAACTGCGCCGTAATTCGGTCATCCGTAAGCACCAGATTTGAATGACTCGCTAGAGGACTTCGCTCGATGTCTCGTGAATAACTTCAGTAATGGTGGCTTCCAATGCCAATGGAAGCTGGTTTGTCGACAAAGCATTTAGATTTTACATACCTGCACAAATAAAAGACCAAAGTTGTGATCCAATGCACTGATCTAAGACGAGAGACATGTTGCATGGCAAGTAGCGTTGTTTTGTTGGATCCAAAGGTTGTGAAGATCACGGACTTCAATTTTTGTTATCAAAAAGGTATTTTTAAGGGCGCAATGGCGTTCCCTATTTACCGTTACATAGGCGTCAGCCTCGTCTTCGAAGAAATATGAGCCGATGATTCCTCCAGCTCATAGGTTGAACCAAACGATTGTTGAATTTCGCTTGTTAACAATGGAGTAGAGAGCTAGGGAAAATCGCATTGCAGAGATTCGGTTAAGTGTGGTAAAAGTGCAAGTGAGATTTAAGAATTGCTAAAAAAACTAAATATTTTGACAATGTTTGTTTACTGCACGATCAATCGGTTTTCCCAAATTTCGAAGTTGCAGACCTGAAAAGAAGTGGTCGTCCGTTCGAGAAAGAATTCGCAGAAGTCCCCTTAGAAAGTGTCCAGGGAACGGAATGTATCGACCAGATCCATGTCAACACTAATTAGAGATGACCTCCACATGAAAGCCTACCGTCGCTCAATCGGACATCTGTTGACAACGCGCTTGAAGAAAATTAGGGTCGACAGATTCAAGCAGCTTTTTCGGAGGCACGCAGTCAACGGCCATGAATATATTCTTTTCACAGATGAGAAAATGTTCACTGTTGAAGAAGGTTTTAATAAGCAAAACGACAAAACCTTTGCTAAAACTTCTAAAGACGCAAAAAATTTTGTTCCAAGGGCTCAGCGTGGCCACCATCCAGCCGCCGTAATGGTTTGGAGGGAAGCGTCGTAGCGTGTAAAGACGTTACATTTTACGAACAAGAGGCTAAGACCAGGGTAAAAGTTTACCAGAGGGATGTCTTAGAAGGCCTGAAGAAGCAGTTCAGAAGTACTCAATGCGTTGGATCTTCCAGCAAGATTCCGCTCCAGCCCATAAAACAAAAACCACTCAGCAGTGGCTTCATAGCCGCAAAATATTGGCAGGTGAATTTATTTGTCAAACTTCGTGGGATTAAAATTTCGCTCTAGTTATTTTTTTCATGAGTTGGCAGCACCGTTAATAACATGTGGGCCAACTTTCATGTGAATGCCATTATCAGTAATATATTTACGCTTGTGTTTATCAAACGACCAAGAGTGCATTTTTCGATTTTTACAATGTCTGATTTGATTGAGCAGAGAAGTGCCATCAAATTTTGTTTGCGGAATGAAATTTCGGCTGCGGAAACGTTTAGCATGCAGAAGGCATTTGGTGATTCGACCATGTCGCAGAAAAATGTTTATAATTGGTACAAAGACTTTGATGACTTGGAGCGCTCCGGACGACCATCGACGTCAACAGATGACCAACACGTCAATAAAGTGAAGGAGTTAGTGCTCAAAAATCATCGGTTGACTGTTAAAGACCTTACTGATATGATCGGAATATCAGAAGGATGTGTGAAAACCATTTTGAAAGACCATTTGGGCCTACGAAAAGTCAAATCTCGTTTGGTACCAAAAACTCTAAATTTTTTGGAAAAAAGTCTTCGCGTTGTTGTGTGTGAAACAATGCTTTCAGACTATCGGGACAAGCTCAAATGTATCATTACGGGAGATGAGACTTGGATTTATGCTTACGACATGATGACAGTTTTTTCCGAGGTGCTGATGGCTATACCGGAAATGGACTATTTGGCATGTTTCGGGGATTGGAAAAATCCTTGGCATAAGTGCATTTCATCGAGAGGGGATTATTTTGAAGGGGATGAAATTGATTTACAAGAATAAATAAAGATTTTTCATTTTACAACCAAATTCACCTTATTTTTTGCCCACAGTATTCGGGTATTTGTCGTAGACTTTGAATGAAAATCGTCGCGTAATATGGTTTATGGTGTGGAACTCTCACCCAAGCATCTTCGAATTCACCCAAATATATATTTTCAAATCATTAACTATTCAATTAAGTTGTATCTAACCACAAACAAATGGCATAGCAAAAACATAGTAAATAAAGAAAATAACCAGTAATTACTTACAATAACAACTCACACAGCTGTTGGTTGGAAAGACACAAACTTTCAATTAACTTTCAAAAACATTACATAAAAAATAGCAAATTGACCCTTTTCGAACTCAAACTATGCGCAAAAATACAGAGGCAAATCAACAATACGCAAAAGAGATGAAAGCAAAATTAGTGAGGCCAAAAAGGTTAAGTTACCAATTGAGCGGGGGAGGGGTGAGCAGCAGAAAAATGCGGGTCATTAGTTTGAGGTTGGCGCTGAGTTAGGCCGCATTCAAACACTATGCCTGTGGGCATTTTTTAAGCATTAGGGTGAAAAACAAATAGGCTGAAATTGATAGTTTGGGGCTAGAAAAAACAAAAACAACGAGCTGTGCAGTGTAGTAAAAAAATGGACGCGGCAGGCAGGCTTTGAAGTTCGAGTTGCAGCCGCGCGGCTGGACGAGAGTAACTTTCTACCTACATAAATAAATGTGTATGCATTCAAAATGAGAAAAAAAAGTAGTTAAACCAATGAAATGGATTGGGCGAATGTGTTGATTTATTTACAATAATTTATAGGAACATTAATACTTAATTTAGTATTTTTTTTTAATATTTCTATTTCTACTTTTTGTAATGCTATGCTCTCTAAAGATTAATACTTTCCACTCTAATAAGCATTATTTACAATTACTTAGTATATTTTATTAAATGTAACAGCTTCAACAAGTTCTATAGAAAAGTACGCCGAAAAGTAGGCTTCATGCAATACTGGCTCAAGCACGAGTAGTGCAAGCTTAGTTTACATACATGGCGCGAATGTAAGTGGCCTTGAGACAAGTCCAATTTTCCGCACAACTTTTTTCTTCACAAAAACTCTGTGGTAGGTCGCTTATAGTTGTAAATAAATAAATCTTAACCAAATATTTTGCGTTCGTTGCCACAAAAAACCACTCGTAATTATTTTATGTTGGCGTTTCCGCCAGCTTCGTCAATTTGATATTGTTGACTTCGCCAACTTTGGGCGTTTGTGTTTGTAGCTGAGTATTCGTTTTCAGCGCTTTTTTTGCCTTATACCGATCCACCCATCGACGCACACAGGGCGACAGTAGTTTTGTGTCCATATCTTCCACTTTATTTGCGCCCAATGCAAGGCTGGTGATCGAAGCAATCACGACCGTTATCAGCGAGCCGAACATCGTGTAGAATAAATAGGAGATGTTGTAGATGTGGAAGGCGCCGTCGCTGGTGGAGGAAATGGAGAAAATTTTAAAAAAATTTTGCTATATCTAATATAGGGTGGGCCATGTAAAATTTGCTTTTTGAATCGGCTATAAAAAAAACTAATCAATATTTTTTCAAACTTTTTTTTTCTTTTGAAGATTGAACATTGTCATTTATGAATGAAAAATAATATCATTCAAATGATATGATACTGGCTTTACAGTAGGCCATTCAATCAACCCAGTTTTTAAGCACATTTTCGATTGCTTGGACTCCAATTTCATGAATGGCAACTTCGATTTCGTGTTTTAAAGCATCGATCGTCTCTGGATGGTTCGCATAGCATTTATCCTTAACGGCTCCCCACAAAAAATAGTCCAACGGGCTTAAATCACAGCCCCGAGGCGTCCAATTGATATCGGAATTTCGGTTGATTATTCGGTTTTCAAAAACGATAGCCAAAACTTCGAGTGTAACTTTGGCAGTGTGACAAGTTGCACCGTCCTGTTGAAACCAAATGTCGTCCATGTCATCCTCTTCAATTTTTGGAAACAAAAACTCGTTGAGCATGTCACGGTAACGCTCGCCATTTACTGTAACCGCGGCTCCTCGCTCATTTTCGAAAAAAAAAATGGCCCGATGATGCCGCCAGACCAAAAACCGCACCAAACAGTGACTCGTTTTGGATGCATTTGCTTCTCTACACTAACGTGTGGATTTTCTGAGCCCCAAATCCGACAATTTTGCTTATTGACATAGCCACCGATGTAAAAATCAGAAAAGAAGAAGAAGACTCACCACTTTGGAAATAGGTTTTCAATATTTCCCAATTTTGTTCAAGCGTATAGCCTTCCATTTCGTAAATGTCGAACCTTTGAGTAAATTATGAACACATTTGACATGTCATTTGTGTTACCATTCTCAAAAAAATAGGTGGTTCAAAAAACAAACGCTATATGGCCCACCCTGTATTTTAATGTATTTAATTTCTTTTTTTAGTTTATTTAGTTTCATGCTAAGCCATGTTGAGTTGTGTTATATAATACGTTGTCATATTTAATATTATTGTGTATTTCTTATAATTCATTTTTATTTTGGGCAATGCTCTGATATGTTTTGTTATGTTATGTTGCGCTATGCTATGTTATGTTTTGCAATGCTCTGAAATGATTTGGTATGTTCAGTTGTGCTATGTTATGTTATGTTGTGCTATGCTATGTTATGTTGTGCTATGCTATGTTATGTTTTGTTATGCTATGTTATGTTGTGCTATGTTTTATTATGTTATGTTATAACAAGCTAATCTATTATTTGACATTTTTGTGATATGCTTCCGTTATTTTGCTTTATTTCACTTTATATCATTGTTTCTGAGGTTATTATTATGCCACGTCGTATTCCTGCTGTATTCGTGCTGTTATATTATGCTCCACTATGCTTTGTTATGTTGTTTCATTTCACTTTATATAATTTTTTTTTATTTTTCGTGAAATATTTTGTAAAGTCATTTTATGCTATGTTATTTTCTATTATGCTATGCTATACTCTGTTGTGCTATGATTCATTATTATATTTTATGTTCTGAAGGGTTATTTTTTTAAATGTTTTTTTTTTTTGTAAAATTATGCTATGCTATGTTCCACTATGCTTTCTTATGTTTCTTTATTTTACTTTAAATTTTTTAGTGTTATGCTGTATTAAGTTTCGTTATGATAAGTTAAGTTTTTCAAAATTTCTTCATTTGATCTATGTTCAGTTACTTTTGCTATGTTGTTTTATTCAATTTTTTGTTTTAATTTATTTTATTTTATTTCAAATCAAAATTTTTCTATATTTTATTTTATGCTTCATCACTGCTGTGTTATGTTGTACTATGTTTTGTTAATTTTAGTTATGTTATTCTATTTATTTTCCTTTTCATTTTATTTCACTTCTACTCACTTCAAATGCACTGATGTTGTGGATTCTGTTATATTCTCAGCCACCATACTCATCGAGGCAAAATCTATGAACGTATAATTGCATCCTGTAACGGTATGTGGCTTCCGTAGGTAGCTTACAGCACCACTAGCCAAATCCGCTTGGGCGCGTATGCACATCCAGGCCATAAAGAAGAGACTGCTAAGACCGCCAACCAGAGCGCCCTGCAATAGCAAGAAAGCAAGCGACATAATTAAAAGAGTCTTTCGTTAGTATTTTTCCCCTCCAAATATGTACTAATAAGCACTCACCTTTCCCTCTATCCAAGGCACCATAACGCCCGCAGTAAAAATACCTAGCAATGGTCCATTCGCCACAGACGATAAGGTTATAGTCAGCTGTAGCACTGTGCCAAGTTTCTCCACTACAAAAACCAAGCTCACGCATATGGCGCCAAAGATGATTACCACAAAACGCATTATTAACGCCGTTTGACGCTCAGTCAGCGGCTTTTTGGCGAATGATTTGAAGAAGTCCTCAAGCATTACCGCCGACATGGAGTTCAGGCCAGTGGAAAGCGAAGAGAGAGCAGCACTAAAAACACCAGCAACGAAGAGACCAGGCAAGCCCGGAAAGTCACCTAGTATCTCCATGACAAGCAGCGGCAATAGTTGATCGTTTCGTTTGGCGAGCTGAAGAGAATGTTTGGAAATTATATGAAAGGCTAAGAAAGATGCGATTTACTCTATGTCCAACTGACCTTAGTTTGTAGCGGATCGCAATCGTGATAGGTGGCATAAATGAGTAGACCACTATAGCCACAAAGGCAAATAAAGGTTAGCACACCACATATGAAGATACAAACGGCAGTGCGCGCCGACTTCATGTTAGGTAGCGAGAGATAACGCTGAATCATATTCTGACTGATCGCATTCGATTTGAGCCAATGAGCCACACCGCCAATGAAGAGCGAGTAAACTGTGTAGCGTTCGGTGAGGTCAAAGGTGAAGCTGTGAGGGCAAAAGTGGAATACGGAGGAAGGGATAAAAAGAGAAAGAAATAAAAAGAGTGAGAGATATCACTAACTTCGGCGTCTCAATGCGTCCACTCTCTTTAGCTCTCTGATAAACTGCACCAAAACCACCCACATCTATGGTGCCTTTGACAATGATCAAGACCATAGCGCCGAACATGATGAGCGTCTGTATGACATCGGTCCAAACAACAGCTTTCAAGCCACCCTAAAGAAAAGCAAAATTAGTGGTTTAAAGTTTTCTACAATTTAAAATAAATCTTACCACACAGGTGTAGAAAATGCACACCAAACACACAATTGGTGTTACTAGATGTATATTAATTCCAGTGGCTTGATTGAAGGCAAGTGCAGGCACATAGATGACAATCGGCAGCCATAATAACTGTGGGGAAATAAGCAATCACAAATCAGATTTCAGAACACTATTCTTTGGATTTTGTTGCTAAAATGACTCACCGAACCAAACATGAAGAGCACTGACCCAAAAAGCCGCATGCGTCTGTCGTAACGAGACTCCAAATACTATTGAAAGAGATACACGTGAATATGGGTAAATTTTTAAATATTTGTTTATGTCAAGAAGCAATTCCTTACCTGGTAAGTGGATATTAGTTTGAGATCGTGGAACACTGGTAGGAAGAAGTAGTACAGCACGAAACCCATTATCACCAATGAACCCATAATATAGAGATATTGTATGCCGAAGAGATAGACTTCTGTGGGTGTGCCCAACAACGTAATGCCCGAGATGAAACTGGAAAAATAAGATAAGAATTTTCATAACGTGGATTAAAACGAGTTCTAGGCAAAAAAAAAAAAAAATCAAAATTTCCTTTTTTGAAAAAAAAAATTCCAGTTTCCCGAAACTTCTAGCATATATCAGAGCTGACTTCATGAAAATCGAAAAAAGTAGAAAAAATAAAAAGAAAATTCTGGAGAAAAAACGTTGCTATTCACATTTTTTTATTAATTTTCTTGTTCTTTTTCATTTTTCAGTAATTTAGGGTAAGTTGTAACGTTAAATAATTTTTTTTTAATGAACATTTTTTATTCAAATTATGTGGAAATAATTTCGTGTTTCAGTTGAATAAAACATAATTAATATCATACCCATATTCAATCTTAATAAATAATATTAAATAAATGTTTTTGTTTTTTAATAATTAACTGATGTAATTTATTATACACAATTATGTGGCAACCCCATTTGGATGATATTGGATTAAAGTTGCATTAAACCTATTTATTCTGATACCCATATTCCTTTCTAATATTTAATTTTTAAATAAATTAAAATAAGTGGCAACCTTGTGAGAGTGTCTTAAAGGATAACCACTATTCAGGCAAATTTTACTCTCAATCATAGAATTATAGCGTCATATTTTGTTTTAACTTTCAAAATAATTAATTGCACAAGTTATTTATATTGAATATTAGTTGGCAACCCTATTCGAAAATATTTCGTATTTAAAGTTACCAGAGAATTTATTCACATTTTAATCAGTTTCAAATAAAGGTGGCAATCTTATACGAGTATTCTAATATTCAATATTAGTTGGCAACTCTATTCAACAAAATTTGGTAATTAAAATTATCCGGAATATCTTTGACTTTATGACTGTCTTGCGAGAAATCATTCACATTTTAATTAACTTACAATAAAAGTGGCAACCTTATACGAAAATTTTTAGGTATACCACATATTTCTCAAATTTTTTGTGTTATCTTTGCCTTTTGTTTTTTAGATTTGCATGTATTATATTATTACACTGCAGTCTAAATTTTTTAATAAATAATAAAATATTTTCCATTGAAAACTAAGTGGCAGCCCGGTTCAAATGTATTCAGAAGTTTTTCGAGATGAAAGCTGTCAAAAATACTTTGAGTTTGGTGCACAAATTTTGCGATTTTATTAACAATTTTTTTAATTTAAAAAATATGGCAACCTTAAGCGAATAACTGCGGTATTAAAACATTTCCAAAAATACCTGTTTTCATATATTTCATATGCTAAACTTGTCAAGTAATTATCTAAGCAAATATTCAACATTTGAATTAGGTGGTAACGCTGTTTAAAATATTTCTATATTAAAAATATTTTTTTAAATTAAAATTTTTGGATTAAATTTATACTCAATGTATGTATAAAATGTATGCATATTTTTAGAGAGTGGCAACCTCATACGATCAATCTCAGCTATGAAGCCTGTCCAAAACGAGATTTTTATTACAAGAGTATATTTAAGAAACTGAAATAATTATTTTAAAAAATATTTTAAATGCAGTATAGGTGGCAACCCTATCAGAAATGTTACTGGATTCAAGGAGTTTGAAGTGCATCTCGTTTCATGCACATATCCGTAGTATTTTATTTAAGTACTTTCGCAATAATTATAAAGAGTGGCAACCTCGTGCGATTAATCTCAGCAATAAGATCTGATAAAAAAGAGATTTTTAATTTACTAATGTACTTAACAAACTAAAATAATTATTTAACTAAATATTTTAAATTCAGGTTAGATGGCAACTCTGTTACTGTTATTATTACTCGATTAAAGATAAATAAAGTCCATCAAATATGGTGCACATATCGTAATATTTTATTTACTTTGGATATAATTTGAAAGAGTGGCAACCTCTTTCGATCAACCTGAGCTATGAGGTCTGCCCGAATGATGAAGAATTGTGACATTAATATAAATATTTAACAAACTGAAATAGTTATTAAACATAATATTTTAAATTCAGGCTAGGTGGCAACACTATTAAAAATATTTCTCGATCGATGTTGTATAAATAGTGCCTGACACCTAATTGTTATAGTTTATTTACTGAGTAATAATTAAAAAAAAAGTTAAAATTCACGACCAAAGTCGAGAAAGCCAGAGGGGTAATCATAATCATTGATTAACAAATAAACTTCCTGCCCCTACTTACATAATTGAAAACGTGTGAAAAATAAAGCAATGGCAAAAAAAAATATTATTAAAAAAATCTTCATAAAAAAACACAAAGCTACTGTTTAGAGTACTCGAATTTTCGGAAGAACTCCAACTAATAAATGCTACACATAACTAAAATATTTATTCACATACATTAGCAGAAACAATGTATCGAACGTGATCCTCGTGAAATCAATTACAACAAGTACTACATACATTCTAAGTATTCACAAAGCTACTGGGTATGTAACCAAGCGCATAGTTGAGTTCTCGCGAGCCGGATAGCAGGCGGAGGCGGTTAATAGAGACGTCAACAATTTTCAGCGAATTTTTACCTTTACAAAGAGCTTTCGTACGTGTCTAGCATGCGCATTTATTTATAGTACAAAAATATTTTTAACTTTTTATTTTGTATAAATTCATAAAAAAACCTAATAAATTCATTTAAAAACCAGTGATCGATTTGTGCTATTATTAACACTTGTAAACAAAAACAAATGCTTTTTAAAGGTTTAGAATTCTTAATTTTATCAAAAATAAATATTACACATAGCGTACATTTGGATACACATACATAGGTACATGCACATGTAAAACATATTGTTGATTAAATGACGACTTAGAATTTTCCCGTCAGTGTAATTCCAGCTAAAACAGTTGGAAATAATGCCGCTAATGGAAAGTGTATGACTTTTAAAAACATAAACAATCAAGCCACACAAAGGGCTTGCCCACAAATCTGACGGCCAGTGATAGAGAGAAAACGGTGGAACCAAGCCTTAGTTTGCCCTACCTTGTAAGCAATGATAGAAAAGGTTTTTCTAATAGTGTTCGATACGCTGCAGGCCATGTCAAACCTCCAAGAAAAAGGTCCTCATAAAAAACCATCTGCCTTTCGGAGCCGGCTTCGAACTGTAGGCCCCTCCATTTGTGGAACAACATCAAGACGCATACCACAACTAGGAGGAGAAGCTCGGCCAAACACGCAAAAGGGGTGGAAGCGCACTTTTATTTTTTAGCCAAATCACTCAATTATATTCTTAAGGCTTCTCGAAATGGGAAATGATTCCAGTATTGCAGCCATTTCGCCCAACTATCGACTCATATTGCGCTCTATAGTTAATAACAATAAACAATAAATTAAAAAACGTGCACCTTTATCAATAGTTTTGGTCTAAAGTCATTGCTTCAAGCCTTCCGAAATATCTTCCGGACATAATTTGAGAACTCTGAACGGCCTCAAATGTTTTAAAATTAGGTGGAAAAATAAGTTGCATAATGATGCTCCTCAGATGTCCTCGTAGTGGACACTTGTCCGAAATTATTTGCCACCGTAATATTAAGAACAAAAACAACACTTAAACAACAAAATAAAACACTTTTCTCA
>JAYXIM010044781.1:0-396743 GCA_037575425.1 Anastrepha fraterculus | reverse complement strand
ATTGTATATAAATCAACATTGAACAAAATAAGTTTCATTTAAAACTAAAAACTTTTAACAAGAACATTTAAAATCTGTAGGAAACATAAAATCAAATCAAAATCAAAACAATTTTTCTAAATAGTTCTTCTCTATTATAGTGTGTACATCTTTGCTCATAAACTCGGTCTTTATCATGGGAATTAACTCAAATTCGGAGTTTTGCCGTTAAAAGCAAAAATCAACTACAGAGTTTATATATTCTTATCTGGAAAAGCCTCATAAGCGAATCTTGAAGAAATTCTGAGAGATGGCGTTAGTGTCGTTTTTTCAGGTGATCGAATTGGCGCGTCAATTATCTAGAAAACTGACCCACCTCAGTATTTTTTATTTTTGAATTATGTCACTTTTCTCGAAAACCATCGATATGTATAAGTAAATACATATATCTACATTTATAATATTTTGAACATGAATTCAGTCGAAATTTAAATACCAATTTTCGAAGCCAAAATCAGCAAAATTCCAGTGCATTGCTGTGAACGTCTAAACGCAAATTTCGACTTTGAAAAGCGCTTAATCTACACACACAAACGTGTGTTACATAATTGTATTGCTTTATTTGGCTTTAAAAGTCGTCGTAACAAATTTAGCACAAACGCAGACATATTTCCACTTGTTTTCTTTATTTTTCTAATAAGCCCCAAATAACAATGATTATACTCACGTATAAATAAGCAAAGCTAAAACCCAGATGTACTGCTAAATTTGGTTCCGATTTCAACAAATTTGAGGTTAAATTTACTCGGGCATCCGGCTGATGAGTAAAATTTGTTGTGTTAGATATTTACTTTTGGCAGGTATTTTGTTATTGCTACTAATTAAAAGTACAACTTCTGAAGTTGAAATTGTTGTGAAGTTGCTTTTATATACAAATATATTTCCTGAGATTTGTTTTCACTGTATCACTGTGCTATTATGCATAATGGTTGATGAAGTCTTAGTATACCGTTAAAATTTTTCTTTTTGTGTATACCGTTTGTTAGTATTTGAAATGACTAGTGAACAATACGTGCAGAGTAGAAATCTTTTTTGTTGTATAAATCGATTCGTAAAACTCTTGGATGGCGGGGTTAATTCGTTATAACAGCCTCGTTTTGGCCATGTGAGTTGTACAAATTTGTACTTTTGAAATTATTTTTTTATTATTAGTTAATTTGATGGCTCATTCCACAATTATTTAAACAAAATTCCACCGTATTGTATTGAGTTAACAATATTGCACATGAATACATCTGACGAAATAAGAACGCAATAGTAATATATATTCAACTATAGTAACTATGTGTATATTTCAGTAATGTACATTAGATAACAGTACGCCGATGTATTTATTATGCAAATGTTATAAACACAAAAATTTAAACAATATTGCTTTGTACTAATTAAAGTTTTGCAAAAGTGATAGAATACCACTGTCTTATTCACCGCGCAGGCGCTAACATAAATAATAATATCAATATCTTAACATACATACATATGTGTATTGATACATTCGTGTTTTGTCTTCTACTTTACACCCCCAGCAATAAATTGGTTGCGTGTAAGGCAATTCTATAACAGTAATACAGAATGCGTTGGCATCTCTGGCCATTCATTTTACAACGGTACCGCCATATAATAAATATTAATTACTTGTTATCTCTTTGTTAATTCCGTAATTTTTTATTCTACATTTACTAATGTGATTAATTTCTCTTCAGAGAGCCGCTGTTGTGTTGTTGAAAATAAAAATGGCGCCATAACCTCATGCTCGTTTATGCTACTTCTAGAAAAAATAAAATTCTAAATTTGTCGTAATATTATAAAAGAGATTTCAAGTTAAGAAAGAAGTTTCCCGCGGCTCTTAAGTGGACATAGAGAAGCGCAAAAGTTTGATAAAAGTTATTTAAAAATATATATTAAAAAGTAAGGTAAACAATTATTTCATATTTTTTAGAAAACTTTTATCAACTTTTACTACTATTTCCACTTAGGAGCCACGGGAAACTTCTTTGTTTGGGCTTTTCTTTCTGTTTCCAATGATGTAAGCAGGTTGAGTGACTAGTAGAGTGTGAATGAAGGCAAGAATGATAGAGGAGAAAATGGCACCTTCCAAATTCGCCGTGTCGCAAGAGTCCATCAATAAACAAAGAAGAGGATGGAAACAGCCAAACACAAGAAATTATACTCACGTACACACACTTTCTAGCCACGGTGTCTGCCGCATAAAAACACAAAAAACTGCATTTGGAGGTTTTATATTCATTTGTGCTTTCACAATTTAATGCGCGGCACTTCGTTTTCATTATATAAAAAAAAAATAATTGGCGCGTACACTTCTGTTAGGTGTTTAGCCGAGCTCCTCCTCCTATTTGTGGTGTGCGTCTTGATGTTGTTCCACAAATGGAGGGACCTACAGTTTCAAGCCGACTCCGAACGGCAGATATTTTTATGAGGAGCTTTTTCATGGCAGAAATACACTCGGAGGTTTGCCATTGCCTGCCGAGGGGCGGCCGCTATTAGAAAAATGTTTTTATTAATTTTGCTTTCACCGAGATTCGAACCAACGACCTCTCGGTGAATTCCGAATGGTAATCACGCACCAACCCATTCGACTACGGCGGCCGCGTTTTCATTATATATGTACATATATATGCATAATTGGCGCGTACACCCTTCTTCGGTGTTTGGTCGAGCTCCTCCTCCTATTTGTGGCGTGCGTCCTAATGTTGTTTCATAAATGTTTTCATTAAATTGTTTAGTTTTAATATCACAAATCATAATATTACCAAGTTATTCACTGAATTTTCACAAACATGCAATTTCTCTTACTTCTGTTTGTTTTGTATTGCAAAGGGAGCTGACGTCAGATTAAATTAACTGTTTTTTAACGACACCTCCTTCAGTACTCAATTCGCCTTGGAATGAGAGAAGGCGTTAAATCTACTCTTTCCCATAATCCAAGGCGTCATGCGTTTAGACACCCACTATATAGTTTGCAGTCACACTGTACTTTCACGAGGCCTCCCAGATACCTGTCCACCTTCGGCATTAATGGAGGACTTGCTACGAAAAGAGCTTATCGAAGTAAGGGGCTAACGAACCAGATTGAGGAAAAAGCGTCGCATCTGGGCACAGATTAGATCCAACATTTTTTTCTGCGTCTATACAAGTTGGCTGAGGAACTTATTTTTATCCATGAATCCTTGGTAGCAAGAATCATGGTTAATTCTGAAGCCTCTCAGGAAGTGGCGGTACCGGCCGCAGGTAGGACCTTCCTAATTTTCAAATCACTCAATACAGTGATGATGACAACATACTGTGCATATAAGTACGGAGTTGGAAGGGAGAACCATCTGTCCATCCATAGCGTCCTAAAATATGGCATATAATAGCCAAGGTACTCAGCTCATTAGACTGCTAGGCGTGATTGAGGAAGACAATCGGGGAAGCATCGATGTTGAGATCGCCGTTGATTTTAATTTTTACAGTATGGTAAGAATAAAAATTAGTTAATTTTCACTCACATTTGAATTATTATATTTACCTAATGCCGCTCTACTTAACTCATCGTGAATTCCCTCACTACTCATGACATTAGTTAAAGCATAAACGACTGCTCCACCAATATCTACTAAAATTTTATTGAAGTATGTGAATTATTGTTTTTCATTCTTTGTTGACCCTAGTTTCTCCAGGCTGTATATTTTCATGTCACCAGGCAATGTACCACCAGGTGGTGTGGAAGTTGGAGCAGTGCTCGTGAAATTTTGGATCGCGATTAATCACCTTGTGCCAATAACGTGCCTCCCATGGGGACCACTCGCTTCGCGGTCTACAGCGAGGAGAGTGTATCCTTCAGGAAGGCCATCTGCTGGATCCCGATCTGCCCACAGCGGATGTCCTGTCCTGCCTGCGTGCCCAGAATACGGGCATCAACACGAGGCTTTGGCGAACCCTCTCTCACACCAAGAGTAGCAACCGGGAAGGAAAGGAAGGGGCTTATCTTGTGGTGGAAGTGGATGAGGCCAGTGTTGATGTCATGGGCTCTCGGTACAGGAATCGCCTGAGTCTCTTCTTTGGGACTGTCATTTTCCATGTCTATCCCAAATGAGTATCATCCGATCTCACCGTGACGAGTCTTGAGCAATTCTGTTGTCAGGACCTGGTAGCTGCTGAGGTGTGTTATAAGGGTAGAAGCGGATGGCTGAGATTTGTGATTGCATCTGCTTTTTTTCTTTATGATGCCCTGGAAGGGTCACCACCTGGGGATGCTACCAGTCTCGTAAGGTTCCCTGAGCGGCGCATTCTGGGCCTCGTTCTCTGCTGCGATGCTAATGCCCAGCATACAATCTGGGGCAGCAGCAAATGCAATGAGCGGGCTCTCGGCTATTCGAGTTTATCGCTTCCTCTTACCTAAACATACACAACAAGGGCAGGCAGCCCACGTTTGTTACTGCTAGAAGGAAGGAGGTGATTGATCTCATCTTATCAAATTCAAAATGTGGAACTGGAGAGTCCTTGCCGAAGACTCGTGCTCGGACCACAGGTATATTGAGTTTCAGTGTGGCGAGGAGGCACAAATGTCATTGCCCTCCAGACACGCCAGAAGTTTAGGGGGGCGTTGCGGGGCTTTGACGTGACGCCACCAAGACTTCGGAGAGAACAGGGGATCGAGGTGGCTGTTGAGAAACTCAGCGCTGCCTTAGTTGAATGGTTTGAGTAGGAGTGTCCACATCGACCTCTCTTTGATCAGAACCGAGAGTTTCAAGTATTGACGCGTGAGTCGAGAAAACTTCTTAACCGGGCCCTCAAGACTAATCTTGCTGAGGACTGGGAGCGATACCGTCATATTCATGGGAACTACAAGAAGCTAATTCGTGAGTCGAAAATGGGAATTCTGCGGCGGTATTGAATCTCTGAGTGACACGCCAAAATTAGTTAGGATCCTGAAAAGGGATCCAACCGCAAAGCCGGGGTCACTTGGGAATCCTGATGGCTCCTTCACCGAGAAACAAAGTGAGACATTCAGCTTGCTGATGGACTTCCAATTTCCAGGCAATCAGATAAGCATTGGCTGGCAGCAGCCCTTAACGAAAGAGGCTGCTGTCAGAGCTGCTACACCTTCTCGGCGTGACTGGTACGTTGCCAGATTTGTGGTGAATGAAGCCGGCATTCGATTTGCCATCGAATCTTTTAGTGACTATAAGTTCCCGGGCCAGAAGGTATTCATCCCGCCATGCTGAAGGAAGGCATAGAGTCCGTGACTGCAGCACTGAAGAAAATCTGCACTGCATGTCTGGCACTGGCTTATATATCATGCTCGTGGAGGATGGTGAGGGTCGCTTTCTTCCCTAAGGTTGGGAGAGATGACTACACCAGCCCCAAAAGCTTTGGACCTATCAGCATGACCTCTTTCATGCCCTATGCCTATCAAACCGGAAAATCCTGCGAGTCGGCACTGCAAAACCTTGGTGCTAGGATAGAGCAGGCCATCGACGGGAGGGTTCTTGCTATGGGCATATTTTTGGATATAGAGGGGGCTTTTGATAATGCAGTATATGCAGCTCTGCCAGTACCCATGGTGTAGACCTGGTGTTGGTGAATTGGGGAGGAGGACCTTATCGAGACTACAACGCACTGTGGCCATCTGTTGCACCGGAGCTTTTCCGACTACTTCAAACCCGGCATTAGATGTTCTGATTGGTTTACCACCACTTGAGTCTTTCATCCAAGGAGATACCTTGAAGACCATCTGCAGGCTGCAACCCAATAGGAACTGCTCTTTGTTCTTGGAATGAATGCATCTGTGTTTCAAGCGGAGGTGTATGCAGTTCAAGAAGCGATAAACTTTGTTGTGGAAAACTGATGGAGAGGCAGATCTATATGTATCTGCTGTGACAGCCAAGCTGCGCTCATGGCCTTAGACAGCCCTCCAACCACATCAGGGGTAGTCGAGTCCTGTAAATTTAGACTGAACTATGTCGGTAGACATAACAGCCTGATGCTACCATGGGTCCCGGGACACGTGGGTATCGTGGGAAACGGTTAGCAAATGGGTTATTACAACCCACAAGCGAGCTTGGAAGGATGAGAGAGGCTGCAGATGGGATAAACTGATATTACCTGTCATGTCCGGTCCACTGTCGCAAACCCTCCAGTCATTAAGTAGAAGGGAGTGCAGATAGCTGGTTGGACTGGTGACGGGCCACTTTCTGTGGGGGAAGCACATGGAAAGAGTGGTCATCTCAGACAGTATACTCTGCCCAGCTTGTGAAGAGGAGGATGAGACGGCGGACCACTTCCTGTGCATCTGCCCCGCCTTCGCTCGAATCAGGTTTGAGGTCTTTGGCACTGAGGTGTTAAGAAGCGACCATCTTGGCTCCTTGGCACCACAAGATCTACTCAGATTTCTTCGGAGATAGGGTAGATTTAAAGAAATTTAAAAGGGAATCCAAGTGTAGTACAATGGACTTAATTAATGTCTGAGTGCTGCACTTGCTAGTTGTCTCGACAAAACAAAAAAACAAAAAAATAAACTGGTGCAGTGAATCAGGCGGAGATCTACGGTCAATAAAAAGAATATTTGTTAGAGTTTGCAAGTAATTTGAAAGCTAAGAAAAGTAGCAATCCATCGAAATCACGTTAGATCATGTCGGCTTAAAATTACAGGACTACGACGAAGTGAAGTGTGGTATTGATGGAGGATGATCCCAGTACTACGAAGATTACCATGACCGATAGGAAAATCATGGCTCGAAAATTCGATGGTAAAAATAATGTGCCAGTGGCAGCATGGCTCGAAGAATGCGTGGCTTATGCAATTCCGTTCCGTTGGAACTAAATGTGAAAATTCGTTTTTGCAGAAAGCTTCTTTCGGGAACCGCGAAACTTTTTGTTCAATGCGAAGTGTAACAAACAGTGATGTTCATTAAAAAAGGCCAGAAACCAATAAAATTCGGGAAGAGACTTGCCGCAAACACCTTTATAGAATGCTTGATATTGCTAGTCAAGGGAACGTTACCAACTTTTCGATTTTCCACTACGCCTTCGAGGGTATTAGAAACATGGTGGTCAGTAAAACCATTTTGTACGACGAGAAGCCTATTACGGAATTTAAGGCGAAATCTATTTTGTATAAACGGATGAAAAATACAAAACGACGACTGTAAAAATGGATGTAACCAATTCGGTCACAAACGATTAGACGGACTGTCGAACATCAAACGGACAGAAATTTTACAAAAAGCAAGCAGTAACCTAAAATGGTGTCACGCTTTGTGGGTTGGTCGGGACAGGGAATGATGTATGCGCTTTGAAGAAATGGCTTCTGAGCAAAATTCGTCCATGCCACATGCTGACTGGCGATTTCCTTGAATAGAGTAGGAGTAAATATGAAGACCGATGAATCCTGTAGAGCTAACGTCTGCGTAGATGGCATCTCCTTTGAGAACATAGAACTTCTCATTGTTGGCAAAAGGTTTTAGAGCGCTGGGATGTCCATTAGTGGGAGTTTTTTCAATATACCTGTTGTAAAAATCGACGTAGAAGCGACACACGAGAAGCCACGTCAGAAACAAACTGTTAATTTGCCGAAATTAATTTGAAGATAACTGTATAACAGTAAATTTGGAAAGGGAAACCAGGGTCAAATAGATTGCTCAATTACGCGGTGAGATAAAACAAGCTATAGCTAAAGCACAAGCAGAAAATTAAAATCAGTTCACCTGGTTGCCATTGACCATTTCAATGCGGAATGAGGTACGTTGCACAAGAACGAAGCATTAATGAACATCACCAAAAAAACCTTTGCACAAATACAAATCAAACCTTTATACCAGGCGTTTCTTATGCACAACAACAACAGCAACATCAACGAAAACATTAACAAATAATAAGTTCATTTAACCTTAATATTTATAAGACCGGTCCTAGGTATATTCGAACTCCTGTTATATAATACCGTGGCCCCTTTCAACGCGCTAAAGCCACAGAGGCGGCCCCTAAAGACCCAGGGCTCTTGCACTGTTGTTATATGAGGTAATGCGTGCAGCTGGATAAACAGTCTTCTTAAGAGTGCAGTAGCGGATTTGGAATGCTGCAAGTTAATCTGTGTCACGGTTAGGGGACGATAACTACAGGAACCACAGTTTGAGCTACTCATTTGGGATAGACATGGAAGGTGACACTTCCAAAGAAGTCGGTTCCTGTACCGATAGCCCATGACAACAACACTGGCCTTATCCACTCGCACCACAAGAGAAGCCCCCTCCGTTCCTTCCCGGTTGCTACTCTTGCTGTGCGAGAGGATTCGCCAAAGCCTCGTGGTGATGTCCGGATTCTGGGCACGCAGGCAGGCCATAGACTAGTCTGGATCCGGAATCCAGTAGATGCCCTTCCTGAGGCATACGCTCTCTTCGCTATTAACCCCGAAGCGAGTAGTCTCCATCGGGGGCACCTTAATGACAACGGTTCTGATCCACTCGAAGTTGGCGAGAGACACGCACGTCACCCTTGTGGTGCCATCCTTTGTCTTATAGCCCTTCGCGTAAGCTTCAGGGCTAGAGGCAACAACCCAACTCATCAGCTGGCTTTTGCAGTATTTAATTTCTGCATCAATCAGCTGATAGTCAGGCCCCAGTTTTCCGATCACAGCCATTGGATGTGGGCCGCGAGCCTTCTCGCTATAGGATGGCTTGGCCACACCCTTCGATATTCTCGGGCGAAGATCCAGCTCGCCATCCTCCTCTGACGAAATTTTCGCCGGGCTGACAGCTGAGTTCGATTTGTCGTCCAGGCGGCGGTTAAACTATGGCTCAGCAGAACCATCGCGCAAATACAGCGAGCTTATTCTTAACGAGCTTATTCTCGTAATCGGCTTGTTATTTGTTGTGCACTGATAAATTAATATTTACATTTTAGGGTTAGTTTGTGAATAAGTATGTTGAAGAAACAAAAAAAAATTAACTAATCAAACTAATCTTTTTATTTACAAATTATACTCCCAATTGACAACTTATGTTATAGTCGTACTTTCTGTTATTTATTATGCCATTGTTATTATCAGGTTTTAATATGAAATAAAGAACAAGAACAACAATATGTGAACTGAAAGGGTTCTACAGAAGTTATAAGAATTTAATTGATGAATCGATGTAACACCCGCAACTAATCATAATGCCTTTATTTTCTAGGTTAGAGAGAGAGGTTTCTAGAGACTAAGGTTTTCCTCTCGCGCAATGATTATTAACAACAATTGCTAATCCAAATCAGAGGTCGGCAAAATTGACTTTGTCAGTGTGTTGGTGAGCACAGAGTAATCGAACTGCACAGTGGTCAGTTTACTTTAAAATAAATTTAATTGACGACAAAAAACCGATATCCTTCAAAACGTAGCTTATTAATATTTAGTTTTTTTGATCAGTTTCTGGTTAGAAGTATATTTTTTAAATGGCTCGTTTTTAATATATTTATTTGCTTGGAAGAATTAGTTTTAAACCAGAAATAATTTGTTTCCAAAGGAAGGAAAAAGTGATAATATCTTAAAAGAAAATTCTTTGTGTTTGGGATGCAACTGTCAATAAAATTTCTCCCGAACTCAATTATATTACTTCCGTTATAAAAAAGTGTCTCGGTTCGTAGGATTATTACTTCAATTTGAATTTTAAAATCATGCAAAAGGCATTGTATCATGAAACATTTGCCTTGGAATCATAAAACAATTTCTTTGAATAATTTTATTTATATATCCAGGAATGTTCACCGTAGCTTACGAAAATTACTAGCGAAGCGGCCACTTATGTCGCTTTGTTGATGCCAGAACAACGACCGATTTTAAGAGCGTAAGAGTAAGTGTGTTGAATACACCATGGAGAGAATAATGAGGTGGCGCCTATCGTGGTCACGTTTATTTGCTCTCAGCGAATTTGATAGTATCAGCTGATTTTCGTGACATCCTACTAGTACAATTGACGATCAGTCTGGTGATCTGATAACATGACCATTTTCGTAACTTGATTTAGCATTTTTTTGTTCTCTAGACTCGGAGTTTTTATTTATTTATTTAATTTATACAATAACAATTTTATTACCGAATTAAATGATGCATTCAACAAAACAAAAAAAAAAAAAAGAATTCATTTTTAGTTAATGCAAAATCTAACAATCGATATCTCATTAAATTCTTGAAGGATCCGAGCAATAGATGCATTGAACATCTTGAGATAAAAAAGGTATGGGTCGTAAAGCTCTTGTCGGAATAAGAAAGTTGATGCATTGCAAAATACACGCACAATCAATATAATTGAATTAAATTAAACACAAAATAACGCGACTTTAATCCAATTGATGACAAGCGGGAGCTATAAGAGGGATATGGGACAGAAAACTTTAGAGATCTTAGGGCAAAGGAACATTTTTTGTACCCGTTCTATTCTTGTGATAGCAATTTAGTTATACTATAAGTTCTCCAAATAAATGAAGGATATTTTAGTTCTTTCTTCCTGATATTATTATATCCTTTTCTAATTCAAATGTAATGTTTATAATTATGTAAAATATAATTTTTTGAAAATTAGTTCAATAATTTACTCAGTTCTACTTAGTTTTGCTTTTTTTATCATCTGATCACACTATCGGCAATTGCGATTATTGTTGGTGTTGGTGATTATTTGTGCGTGTAGTAAACAGGCCGTTCACAGGAAATCTTATATGGTATTTATGTTTGTGTGAAAAGAAGTGGGGAGAGGACGAGGAAAAAAGTGGTTTGTTTTGGGTGTAGGACTGGAGTTGGTGTTTACTTTTACTATGAATACACCTCTATGACTTTAATTCGTATTGAGTAAATTCAAAGGCTTTTTAAAATTTATAAAAAGGTTTTAAATATTAAGAAGAGTTGAGAGAAGAGGATCTAATGTTCTTGCGTAACATCAAAAGGAGCAAAAAATTAGGTTTGCACTTTCAAAATATCAAATTTTATAAGGATCAAGAAATTTTTAATAGCAATGAAATTTTCTCAGAGAGGTTTTTTTAACCTTTTCTTTTAAATACCCAATTTTATTTTTAACTCCAAGAGCAAAGGGTTGTCAACACTGCACAACTAGGCTAAGACGACGCCATGAGACTGTGAGTGATATAATTGAATCTTGTGTTATTTTACACAATTTCATGGCAAAATCCTGTGCGGCCGACATTGCAGTAGAAGGTGAAAAACAACGAGAGGATTGTGACATATTCATCACAATATACGAAGGAGGGTGATAGAGCAAAAAAGCGATGTGTTGATTCTGTAAATGTATGAAAAATAAAAAAAAATTCTCTTTAACTGGTTTATTTTACACATGCCGATTTTTTATACTTTTCGTACAATCTTTGAAATTCTGAATTACACGGTATTTGTTATAAAGGGTGGTTAAATTACAAGGGCCGATGTTGAGTGTGAACCACACCTAAACGTCAACGACACCGTTGGATTTCTTTCTTTGGGGTTATTTAAAAGAAAAGGTGTAAGTCGATAAGCCAGCAACAATTCAAGAGCTAAAGGATGAAATAATTCGACACATTAAAGGCATAGAACCTCAATTATGCCTCAGCGTCATCGAAAATTTGGACCATCGAGGCCGCGGCGACCATTTGGCCAATATTTTGTTCCGTACGTAATTGAGCCATACCAATATTATCATAATAAAGAGAAATGATAATAATTTCCTAAAAAAATTGTATTTCATTCAAAATCAACACCGGCCTTTGAAACCTAACCGCCCTTTATATGAATAGTACAAACTATATATACCTATATAAAAAAATTAACGAAGCAATGTTAACGTAAAAAACACTGAGCATACTTTAAGAAGCAATATCAAGACGCCCGCCACAAATAGGAGGAGGAGCTCGGCCAAACACTTAATTATATATATATGTACATTTTATTAATTTCGTGTTTTTCATATATTGGAATTAATATAATACTGAAGTTGCTTGTGTGTTTAATTAACATTCATTAACAATTCAATGAAATTTGTAAACTTACTCTTTTTCGTCATCCATCTTTTTCAAATTTGATAACTATTAACTGTTCACCTTATGGTGAAATTATGCAGCTTTTTAATTTATCAAGGTTGCCACAGAATACCAATAAAGCTTCTGCTTCATAAAAAGCTTGACAAACATGTATAAAAATTGTATTAAGAAAATACAGAATCAGGTTAGTCTCATCCTCAAAGGAAGCAGTTGAGGTAGCATTTCAAATAAAACAAAGTATAAATTTAACTGCGCTTTATTAGTGCAAGACATCAAATAAACGAAATGTGCAAGGATTCAACTAAAATAATTTATTCTTGCATACGTAGTTAAGCACGTTAGGTTCACATCTAATTATTTCTTTTAAAATTGGCGAAACTATTTTTTGTTACAATGCTGAACGATACTGTGTTTGCGTTTGCAACAAAGAAATACAAATTAAATGTCTGTAGATAGTATGTTTGGATATATGTACATACCTATGCTTAAGCAATTATAAATTAGCAATTTCAAGGGGCAAGGGCATTGCACTTGCATTTTAGGTATACATACTCGTATAAGTCTCGCTGGAACAGTGGAGCGAAATTACCAATACCAAATGGGAGTCTGGTAAACTCTCACTTCCCATTGCTGGCTGGGAAAACGGTTTTCTTAATATTAGATTCCTTCACGGGAAGCTGGTGGAATACACTTTTCAGGTCGAGAAAAGAGATTAATTTCAGATAAGTAGTATTTGTCTGATTTCGCGATAGCGCTCAATTTCCAATGACTGGTCTATATTTATTTTCTTTAGAAACGTATAATTTTCTGAAGAATTAAATATGTACTGATGGAGATGGTCTAATGATTCCGTTTCACAGCAGAGTTTTTGTTCCTTGAGTTACGAATTCTCGCATTGCTAAAGGATATATGTAACTTAACGAGCTTAACGACAACTCCTGAAAAATTAAAGTTGGGGGCTGTAGGGCGATTGGTCCTTCCTAAGGGAAAAACTAAAACTAAATTAATTATACAATTATCATTTAATTCCGCATCCAAATCTAGAATAAATGCAATGAAATATTTATTTCTGTTTCTTAGCGCCTCAAAGGTTTATTTCTTATTTGTTTATTACTGACACTGCGCTTCCCATGAATTATACGAGTATTTTGAGGGAATTGCCTTTTAGTTATGCAAATTCACTGGGTGTCTTTGGGTGCATTGTCTGCACCTGATTATGCGCGTCTTAAGGAAGGGCGCTGTCAGCATATTTAAAATAGTGAGTATATTTACCCCTTTTTTTATGGAATATTCTCGGCATGGGTGGTTTGCTAATCCTGGTCTAGTTCATGGTTTAGCCTTGGAAAGTTGATTGTAGTTGTAAGTTTTTTCCAGGTGATCTAGCATGTGGCTGCCAGGATTGTCAAAGTAGAATTTCGTGTCGCCGCCTTTTGCTAGTCTAGTTAGACATCCGTCTTTAGGAAGGTTGGTTAGCGTTTTAGGTGAGCAAGTTGTTGAAATACCAATAGAACCAATAGAAGAACAATTTTCGTCTAGACCAAACGTTTATTTTTCATTTACCAGCATTTTTTTAAATCTAGTTCGACTTGTTGACCCCTTAGAACACTAACTTGTGCAATTAAAAGTTGGTAGCCCTCTGGCTTCACTTTGGCATTGAGACAAGATAAACCTAAATTAAAACTTTTCTCAGATCCAGGAGCTCTGAGTTTTCTTCGTTAATGTTTCGGTTTATTGTTTTGATATGCAGCATCACTTCACTGGCTTTCGCCATTGCCTCTCATGATCATTAAATATTTTCTCGTTGATGCTGTACCGATGGTTGTTGTTGATTACCAAATCGCTCATACTTCGCAAAATGTAGTGCCAGTCGGCTGCCTATAGAGGATCCAACCACGCCCATGTTCGATCATCACCGTAGGAGAGTCGTAATTGTAGACATTGAGGCCACTTGCACCCGTTATAAAAATTAACCTGTCTCACAATGATCTGGAAAAAATTTGAAATACTTCAGATTAGTTTTCACCTATCGAAAAGTTATTGCGCAAGGTTTACTAAATATTATTATTTTGCTTATTACACTTTATTATATTTATTAAATTTTAGTATTTCTATTTACACAATTTTATTATTTCTACTTATTAAATTGTATTATTACTATTTTTACTTTTATTATTATTTTTTCTTTGTGGACTCTACGTTGGAAATCAGTCTGACCTTTGGAATTTATTCTTTCCGTCCTATTGAAAAAAAATATCGCTGGGTTTCCTTTTTGTTACAGAGTTAATTGTTGTGTTAAATCGATCGACTGCAATAAAAGGCAATTCTTTTGGCCTAGTGTTCTTAATTTCTCGCTGCAGACACCGCTCAATCTCGATAATCGTTGAATGGAAGGAAAGGGGTGTTAGATGAGTGGGTTTTGAGGGGCGTGTGAAAAGATGGTTAGTGTCGAGCGGGGTGCCTTCACATGCAGGACATACGTTTGGTATGTCGGGGTCAATTCTGGATAAGTAGGAGTTTAACCTGCTACAATATCTCGAACGTAATTGTTCCAGTGTTACCCGACTCTCACGGGGAAGTTGAAGCTCTTCATCTGCTGTAGGTGGTGGTTGGACTCCGATTACGGCATTCGGTAGTCGGGAGCTTAGGAAGTCTGTATAAACACTGTCTGGTCCAGTAGTTGTCCGTTCGTTTTGTCCTGGACCTCGTCGGCGTAATTGAGGAGGTGTCTCCTGACGTGCCTGAGAAGCGGCTCTGGCTCAAGCAGGTCTTTGTGAGGGTGAAACCTGCGGTAGCACCCTAACAGGAATTGCTTGCTGAGCAGTTTATTATGCTCCATTACAGGGAGCATTTGTGCCGCATTTTGAAGGTGTTGAAGAAGGGACATCCGGACACAACCCGTCGCTGTCCGAATAGCAGTGTTTTGGTAAGTCTGAAGCTTTATCCACTGTGTGTCACTAGTTCCAGGCGATCAGACATGCGCAGCATGGTTTAGTACCGGCCGACCAATTGCCTTAAATATCGATAGCAACAGTGCTTTGTCTTGAGGACCATTTTGCGATTTTGGTCTTTAGTGGCAATTGCGGTTGTATGCGCAGACAAATTGTCGAAGGGTACATCTAAAGTGTTGGGATTGTTGACGGTCGAATTGGTGTGCCATCGATTTTTACCGTAAGTTGCAGTTTGACCTCCTTTCCTTTCTTCAAGTTAAACTACTAGTAGGATAGTCCTCTCGCAGGGGCGGTTTTGGTTCAGCTGCAGTGTTTGTGACGGTGAGTGCTGTGGTGGTGCTGACCATGCTGATGTGGGGCTGGAGCCAGATATTTCGTGAAGAGTGGGAGTGGGAAGGCTTCAAGTGCCTTAATTCCTGGGAAAGGAGAGTGGTCGACCGATAAGATTCGCCTTGGTGGGCGGGTTTCAGTAGCGGAACCACTCTCCCTGCTTTTCACTTGTCAGCGATAATGAAAGTGGCGAAGAACAGATTGAAAACCCTTGTGAGATATCCTACTCCCAAAGGACCCAGGTGCTTCAGAATCAGTACGTTCAGTCCGTCAGGGCCAATGGATTTTGATGATTTTGATATGTTGATGCCCCCCTGAACCTCTTTACTGGAGAACGTAAGTGGCGCACTGTCGTTCGTCGGTGTGTGCAGCACGACGCTTGGATCTGTCGGCCGGAGCAGGCAGTGTGAATCGTCGGCTAAAATGGACGTATGTCCCAGAGCCTTTCAGCAGAGATGAAGCGAGCCGCAGCAGCTGTGAGCACCTTGCGGAATGCGCGTTCGCCTACGCGCATATCAGTAGGGATGGGAAGAGCGGAGAAGGTGTCTTCGGTGAACTCCGCGAAGCTGGCCCAATTAGCTTTGTTAAAGTTAATATAAGACTCCCACACAAACTAACACAAGGCATCTTAAATAAAAATGTATTTTGGCTTAAACATCTGAACGACATGGGAATGGAGTTCGGTCTGAAGTTTGAAGAAAACATCACTTCTATAGACTGGCAAGATCGCTGTGTGCAACTTCTTACCGAAATGAGAGTAAAAGATATCAACATGGCAAGGCAAAAAGCACAGTCAAGCGAGAAGCGAATTTATAAACATTTAGACTACTCAAAAGGGGAATCATATATTAAAGAAGATATGCGGCTAGCTGATATTACGACAATTTTCAAAGCAAGATGTGGTTTACTGAAGCTAAATGCAACTACGTATGGAAATGCTCAGAAAATATGCACCCTCTGCAGTTTAAACGAGGAAGAAAATATGCAGCACTTCTTAGGAAGATGTCCGGTACTGAAGGAGATCAGAATAAAATACCTAAACGCAGCGAAGCTAAATGAAGCAGAAGTAATAGATATACTTAATGGCCACAATTGGAAAATACTAACTTGCTTTATATACTCAGCCTTACGCTATAGAAATTTTCTTATTGCAGAGTTCAATTTTTGATTAATTTTTGAGTTGTGACAGACAACATTGTTATTGCCACAAATTTATTATTTCTTTCTTTATGTATTTATATGTATATTTAACCGAATTATTGTAAAAATTATTGTAATGTAAGATGAAATATTTATAAATAAATAAAGAAGAATTACTACTACTACTACTATAAGACCGATGATTCGGAGAAACAAAGTCGGCAAGTCTCTCAATCATATCCAGGTCGTCAGGTTATGCTATTTATCAGACCAGCGGTAGCTATTGTTATAAAGGGTGGTTATGTTTCAAGGACCGGTGTTGATTTCGAATAAAATACAATTTTTTTAGGAAATTATTATCATTTCTCTTTATTATGATAATATTGGTATGGCTCAATTACGTATGGAACAAAATATTGGCCAAATGGCCTCGGCGGCACACCTTCATCCGATGGTCCATGTGGTCCGATGGTCCGTTAATGTGCCGAATTATCTCATCCTTTATCTCTTGGATTGTTACTGGCTTATCGACGTACACCTTTCTTTTCAAATAACCCCAAAGAAAGAAGTCCAACGGTGTCAAATCACATGATCTTGGCGGCCAATTGACATCGCCGTGACGTTAGATTAATCGGCCATCAAATTTTTCGCGCAAAAGAGCCATTGTTTCGTTAGCTGTGTGACAAGTGGCACCGTCCTGTTGAAACCACATATCGTCCGCATCCATATCTTCCAATTCGGGCCATAAAAAGTTCGTTATCATTTCACGATAGCGAACACTATTCATAAGATATTTCGAATGAAGAGGTTATCGCTCATACTCAAGCCCATTTTGAGGCACAAGATATATCGATTTATAAAAGTGGTATTGAAATGTTAGAGCGGCGCTGGAATGATTGCCTAGTGTTTGGTGGAAATTACGTTGATGAATAAAGCTTATTTAAAAAAAAAAAAACTGTTTTCTTTGTTAGGCCCTAAGTGTAATATATTCATTATTTGCAGGTAAATATTCCATTGCTTTAAAGAATTGTACTAATGTGTCCCGGCAATGTCTACTGAAACCGAAAAGATGTTCATAGGGGTACGTCATTTCCGGACTGTAGTGAATGTGCGAATCTGATCCACTTTCAAAGTCAGATTTGAAGAAATCGGCAAAGAGTTCTACCGTGCCATGTAAATATTGAGAGAATTTGCCATTGAAGCACATGGAGTCGGTATATTACATGAACCAATTTTAAAACGAATAAAATTTCAAAAGGCCTTTGAACTTTCCTTCAATTCAGCTTCCAGTCTTCGAATATAATGATTATAAAGAAATATTGTAAGTAACATTGCCTTTATCGAGTTTGTGAAATTTAATTCGTTTATACTTCACTGTTTGAGGGTATTGTTAAACCATGATAATTTATGAAGTCTTGAAGGGAGGTGAGGCAAATTGGGCGCTATAAGTAAGTCAATCAATTAACTTAAAGTAGCAACCCTAAAATTTAAGGAGGGCGTACCAGTATTACTCGAAGTCAGGATGCCATCAAAAAATTTAAAATAAAGAAAGAATTGCTTTATTAAAAGTGTAATAATGCAACTTATATTTTTATTGACATTTATTCACCTTTTTGCCGAATTTGATTTCCGGCACATGCCAAATAAACGGTAAACAATTCCCCAGAATTATTCACCGTACTAATATGCCGCCGTAGCCGAATGGGTTGGTGCGTGATTACCATTCGGAATTCACAGAGAGAACGTTGGTTCGAATCTCGGTGAAACACCAAAATTAAGAAAAACATTTTTCTAATAGCGGTCCCCCCTCGGCAGGCAATGCCAAACCTCCGAGTGTATTTATGCCATGAAAAACTCCTCATAAAAAATATCTGCCGTTCGGAGTCGGCTTGAAACTGTAGGTCCCTCCATTTGTGGCATAACATCAAGACGCGCACCACAAATAGGAGGAGGAGCTCGGCTAAAACCCCAAAAAAGGGTGTACGTGCCAATTCTATATATAATATGCAACATAGACAGAATTGAAGCAATAACTAACACTGTAACAGTAATTTTAAGGCAGTCTTAAGATAGATTCAATAAAGAAAAGTTTGAGTTTAATTGAACATAAATTTGTTGCCGTAGAAGTGCAAGTACCATCTGGCCTCTTTACCCAAGAAGCCATTGAGTGATCTTTGGACAAAATACGGCTAAGTCTCGCAGAATCTCTGGTAGAACAGAAATCTCTCCAGCTCTCTAACCAGAAGGTTTCCACGTCACTGCTTACGCAGATAATTTAGCTATTTCTGTTAATGCTAAATATTCTAACACCCTTATAGATATTCTGAGCTTTAATATGGCCACGCTTAGAAGCTGGATGGGGAGCCGGGAACTCGGTATAAATCCCGCTAAAACTGAAATAATTTTTTTAAAAAGAAACATGGGATTCCTATAATTTCCCCGCTAGGTTTTAAGGGTGTGAAGATTGCTTTGATTGAGAATATCAAGTACTAAACTCACGTGGAAACCTAATATTGAGGAAAGAGTAAATAAGGGCAACGTTGTAGTATATATCGTCCCCTTAGTATAACAATAGCCTATGTGCTCATAGGCTATTATTTTTTTATTGAACTTTTGGATTCTCCATCGTCGATTTTATATGTGGTCAAAATTTTGTCAAATTCTAGTTCCACAAAGTGGGTCAAAACGTCAGTCAAAAAATAATAAATATTTACGGACATAACGAGATTTGAGTGAGAGCTACTTTCGACAAAAAGTTTGAAATTTATTTTTCAAAACATCAAACAATTTATAGGCTATTTTAATACTAAGGGGACGATATATACTTGCAAAAAAGCACCTTGTGTTACACATTGGTTCTATACTTCTGTAGTTAAGCCAGTCTTAAAATATGGAATACTTATTGTGTTACGTTTAACTCATGAGTAAGATGAGTAAGGTCCAAAGAACTGCTTTTTTATGCTCCTCTGGTGCTTTAAAGACTACCCCAAACAAAGCGCTGGAAATGTTAATCAATTTGCCTTATATATATTTGTGAGAAGGGGAATTAAAGGGTCCCAGACCGCTTGGAATTCAGTGGAAAAAATACTATACAGTCCTGAAGATTTGTACGGATGGAAGGATCTAATTGCCAATTAAAACATTTTATGACTTAAGTTAAGAATACTCGAGCCAGGACCCATTGTGCACCCGAGAGAGTGGTCGCTCATTAGGACATGCAGCATTTCATTAAATGAAAAGGTCCAGTCGACGTGTGGCTTTCGGATTTATAATAATTTGGGGATAATATCTTAGGTAATCGATTTCGTTCATAGTTTTCTTCAATGTTTCCACAGAAGTCATCCGCCTTTCTGACGGACTTTATGAGGCCATCCTTATAGGCTTGACAAGATAACATTCTGTTTGCTAAACTAAATATCTACCTGGTAAGAAATGTAAAGACGGGCAGAATAATATAATTTAATATAAAAATTTGAGTTTTTAGAATTTTCCACTGCCTCTTACATTCTTTTCAGCTTTACTATTAGTTCGTCTTATATACATACATATTATAATAATATATATAAATACATTTTACATACAGGCAATTTTATTGAAAACTTTGTGTTGGTTTATGTCTGTAAATTTGTATATACGTGAATATTTTATGGTTGAAAAGCATAGTTAAGGGAATTGAAATTGAGTGTCAGATATTTTACAAACATACTTTTGTTAACTATTTAAAGTTCGTGTTCATTACTTTATTATTTAAATTTTAAATAATTTCATTTAAATATCAAATTTTGAATTTTTTGCTTGTTTATGTATTTTATACTGATGGGGTTTATTTTTATTATATGTAGGTACATACGGATGATATAAGGATACTGGGCAACCGCACACTAAATATTAACCTCAATGGTGGTGTGGAAACTAAAAACTTCCCCGAAATTCAATTAGCTGATTCATTTCAAAAAAATGCCATTACCAGAATGGCATCGACGGTACTTCCCCGAGATTTATTCTCAAAAATACAACGTAAAAAGAGCAAAAGATGAAGACAAAACAAAAAAAGTTGCAAGCATCGAAGTAAACATTTTCTAATATCTCAACTACTGAGTACGCAATGAAAAAAAAAAAAATTGTGTCGGTATGATCATGAACAAATGATCAAAAGAAAATCCAAAAGTTGGTTCGGTAATGCCCACTTTGCATCTTCCGTGTGTGTAGATTTTTAATACTCTTTTAAAATGATGTGAAGTAAGAATTAGTCGTATTGCGGAAGGCTTTCAAGAGTGAGATTTAGAGTGAGAAGTTGTCGACGAACAGTACCTTTAGTAATTGCATCATGTCTTACTATATTACAATGAACACACAAATAAAATGAAGAGCGAAGTTATGTAAATGATAAGCGAATTACATTACAAATCAACCTTATGACAACAATTATAAATAAATTTGCGAACATTTGTGTGAAATTGCAAAACAAACAATTCTTAATTAGGTTAGGTTAGGTTAGCCTGGTTGGCAACATGCCACGCATAGACCTTTTGGTCCCTAGCGATACCAGATGGAGACCGACCTCTATGAATACCTAAAGTAGACATCATCTAGGATGTCATTGCTTTTGGTAAGCAGCGCTGGGAGATCCGCTTTTGAGACGTCCTCCAGACCCTCAAACAATGGGGCTCCCAGGCATTTTAAACGCGTTTTTTGCCACTCGCCTTTTCATGTAGTCGTCCATTTCGTTGTTTATTGTATTTAGCGGTTTTGGTATGTCATTCTCTTGCTCAAAAGGTAGTCTAACAGCACTTTTTGCTATCTCATCTACTATTTCGTTCCCCATAATGCCTTTGTGACCAGGTACCCAGTAGATATGCAGCCTACTGTTTCCGACTAGCCTTTCTATGGCCTCCCTGCTCCGTCGAACATTGTTGGACTTAATACAATATGAGCTTATTGCTTTTATTGCTGCTTGACTGTCCACGTAAATATTAATTGTTGAGTTCTTTCTAGTTCTAGTGTAGGCTAGCTCCGCGGCTTTCCCACAGCAAAAACTTCCGCTTGGAAAATACTGCTGTGGTCTGGCAGCTTGATAGGCTGCCTTATCCCTAGTTTCGAGGAGTAAATACCGGCTCCCACTCCATCTGAAGTTTCAGAGCCGCCTGTATAGATGTGAAAAGTTCTATGGTCAGGCTTCATGCCTTTGTGCCATCCCTCCTCTTCAATTTGTAGTGCGAAACCTTCACTCCCAACTAAAGTACGGAGTCATTGCTGGTGAATAGATGGTGAAGGTTTTGCTGGTGAATACTCCAGCAGCCACCAACCTCCTCGCGGATTTCGCTGCCAGGTTTACCGCCATAAGGTCAAAAGGTGGCATGCTGAGAATCATTTCCAGCGCCGCCGTTGGAGTGGTTTTCATCGCTCCTGTTATGCACAGAGCAGCGAGTCGTTGAATCCTTTCCAGTGGGATTAAATATGTCAGTTTTCTTGCCGCAGTCCGCCATACTAAGGCCCCATACAGCAATATCGGTCTAACTACTGCCGTGTAACACCAATGCATCAGAGATGGTGATAGACCCCAAGTAACGCCCAGCATTCTTTTACGTGAGTACAACGCGTTACTGGCCATTTTCACCCTTTCCTCAACATTGCGCTTCCACAGCAATTTGCTGGCTAGTATTACTCCGAGGTACCGTGCAGTAGTTCGTTGTTGCCTAGCTTCGGGAGGTTCCACGTCGGGACCTTGTACTTCCTGATAAAAAGTACCATGATCGTTTTTCCGGCGTTTATCCCTAGCCCTGCGCAAGATGTCAATTGGTGTACCATTCTAAGTGTGTTATTCATCACATTACTGATGGTGTCCAGGTACTTTCCCGTAACTACTATAGCTATGTCATCTGCATATGCCACTAGTTTTGGTGTCCCTCCGTCAAATTTCTTGAGCAGTTCGTTCGGTACAAGTAACCATAATAGCGGCGATAGTACCCCACCTTGCGGAGTGCCTCTGCATGCATATTTGGTAATGCTCGTATCGTTCCATTCTGCTAGCTAATAGCTGCCTTATCCATAGATAAATCGCGGGTTGCACATTAAGTGACTCTATGCTATTTAAAATAGCATCTTTCGTCACGTTGTTAAAGGCCCCTGATATATGTATCTAGAAATACTCCAAGAGCGTACTCCTTATATTCTAGCGCCTTTTCTATGTTTAGTACAAGTGAGTGAAGTGCAGTTTCAGTAGATCTGCCTTTGGTGTAGGCGTGCTGCGCCTTGGATAATACGTCCGGCGACATTGTATCTCTAATGTATGTGTCTAGAATCTTCTCTAACGTTTTCAGGAGAAATGAGGTCAGACCAATGGGCCTGTATTCCTTCGAGTAGAGGGGGTTGCTTTTTCCAGGAATAAACACAACTCTCGCTTCTCTCCACAGTACAGGAAGATAGCTGAACCTCAAACATCCCCTGAATATCGTTCTTAACCATGGTACCACAAGATGGCTTACCTTTTGGAGCATGGTCGGGAAGACTCCATCCAGTTCTGGCGATTTATATGGGTCGAAACTTTGTATAGCTCATTCTATCTTATTGGTCGTAATTACGTTCGTGGGGGTGTCGTGCACAATATCTCCTCTTGTTTCGAGATCTGTAGTGTCTGCACACCCTGGAAAAAGTGTGCTGACCAGGTCATGTAGAGAGTCCTCACAGCTGTCAGCCCACTCCCCGTTAATTTTTCGTATTGGTCTTGGTATAGACGGATTATTTTCTATTTGATTAACTCAAACCAAAAAAAATAGCTCAGATGGAGATTTATTATTGCTAAACTCGTCTACTAGGAACCGAGATGCAGAATCAGTTTATGACGATTCATATGTTTTTTTCTTCAATGTACTAGGCCTACACCTCAAATTTTGTTTAATGTATGGTATACGTTATGCATGTAGAGAATACATAAGGTGGAACTTTCCGGAAGCCAATACTTAATTTTGGGCAAATTTGACAATTGTGTCGTCAGAACAAAAAATAAACAAGGCTTTGTTTACAAGGTACTTGGATGTGAATATTCAGTGGATGGCTTGGTGAATATTGTGATTTTCTGATTTTAAATGAAATAAAATAGTAAAAATCAAAAGCACGACTGATAACCAAACCTACAAATGTAGGTTTTTTCGCTTCTTCTGCCTATGACGCCGTAGCAAGAAAGGGGGTGTGAGTTCTGCCAGCAAGATAAGCTCGAGCGCAATTTACATGAAGCACTTTAGGGACAAAGATTATCAGAATCGTGTCCCATACAACAGAGTAGGTACCGTTTACAATAGTTAAATCAATAAAGTTTTGATTACAAACTTCAGCGCTTGTCAAATACCGCTTATTTAAACGCGGTGCATATTCGTAAATAATAACATATTTATTCAATATTTAATGAACAAAAACTTTCAAATTCATTTCTGGAATTAGAGAACTTAAGGCAATAACGAAATAAGGCACAATTGTGTGCACAAATATTATTCGTACATAGCCATATAAGGAATATTTTCTTAAAAAAATAATAGGAAAACGAGTATTCAGTTCTTTGTTGGGCCGCCTTTAGCTTTAATAACTGCTTCCAAGCGTCGGTGCATACTTTTTACCAATACCTTGGTTTCACTAGCTGCAATTTTGTCCCACTGAACACTTAAAGCTGTCTTTAATGACGCTTTTGATGTTATTTTGTGCTTTCTGATTCTTATTTCTAAGAGCTCCCAGACATGCTTAATGGGGTTTAGATCCGGTGATTGAAGTGGAGATTGAAGCTGCTTACAGTGGTAAATAACCCATTCTTGCATGAGATAAGATGAGTGTTTCGGGTCATTGTCTTGTTGAAACAAGAACCCTTTAGCATCCAGTCCAAGTTTAACGGCACTATCATGCAAATTATTCTTCAAAATGTTTCAATACAAATGTTTGTCCATTTTATTATCAATAAAACCCATCTTTCCTACTCCAGATGCAACTATGCACCCCCAAACCACTGCATTTCCTCCTCCATGCTTATCGATAGAAATACGATTTTTGCATTCAGTTCCGTATTTTCTTTTCGCCAAACTTTTGGAAGGCCATCTCATCTGAAAATACTAAATTTCGACTTATCGTTGAATATAACGTTTTCCTAATCTGCTTTAATTTTATAGCGTTTGGCGAACTCCAATCTCTTCTTTCTCTTAATATCTGAAATGTAGGGCTTGCGCCGTGCCACTCTACTTTGATAACCAGCGTTATACAGACAATTACGGACTGTTCATGGGCTAACTTTTTTATGTAAATACTCTTCAATACTTCGGCATAGTAACGTGGAGGTTATTTTTGGATTTTGCGCGACCGATGCTACTATGTTGCGTACCTCACGTGAAGTCAATATTTTTCGCCTTCCGGCTTGGTGGTGATTAGCTGCCAATTTACCAGTATTAACGTAATTAGCACTAACACTACTGCTGCAGAACGCGATTGGCTAATTTCTTCGCCGATTTCGCGCAGATACTTGTTCTCCAATTACAATTTAATAACAATTCTACGCATTTCTAATGCTAAATCCGCACTTCGTCACATTTTGTCACTTTCAATCGAGATATTACGCGCAACTGAGACTGAATCGGCGATAAAAACTAAGAAAAACCAATCTTATTTGGTTTTCAGCAATATTATTAAAAACACCAACGATTTTTACTGTTTGTAGCAACAATATCATGTACTGAAAGTGTGCGTTTAAATGTTTTGCAGCGTTTTGCTACGTTTGCCTGCTTTCCTTGGAACCCTTCAGTGTAAATTGAAATAACGGGAGTTTTGTTTGCGGCAATTCATTAGGAATGTATTAAATGTAACATTCTTACAGTGACCCAAAAGTAATATATTATACCAGCAAATATTTTGCGCAAAGCTAAAGTTTTTTACGAACTACGCAGGGTGCACGAATAGTTGTGTGACCATTGTATATACTTTCTTGTGTTTGACAGTTTCCACTTGCTTTAGCTTACTCTATCTCTTCTTTTGGTTGTTTATTTTCTGTACTGACTTCACTGTCCTGGTGAAGACGCAATCTTGTATTCTATCATTCTGCCACGTTATGTTGGTATAGTACGTGTAAGTTCAAGAATGTTTGATGTAGCAGTGTGGTGAAAAAAGAATACTGTCTTATGCCGACAAACATCTCACCAAATGGATATCGACGACTGTCAAACCGAACACGACATACATACATATATATGTATATATATATATATATGTCTATATGTAGCAGCATAATAAATATACGACCGAGCGAACGCAGAAATGAGCAACACACAAAATTTTTATGGCGCGCAAACGTTAATGTGCGTACCTCTCGACTGCGCAGAAGACGAATATCAAATTAGTACTCATGTCAGCAAATGCAAATATCTATAATGTGAGGGTTGGAATAAAGGAACAACACGCAACAGCTGAGCAACAAGATACAACCAAACTAAATCGAGAAAGCCAACAGCGCTATGATTGGATGTATGCTTGTTAGGTAAGACGCAACATCAGCAGTTGAGATGCGAACGAGTTCGGTGACGAATGTGTGTGCGGATAAAGAACATGTATTTTGACGTTTGATTAGAATAATTTCTATTTAATCAGATTGCACCGGAAATCGGACGGCACGTGAAATTAACGCTCGTGTATAGTAATATTCAAATAGTCATAGGAATTACGGTATACAGTAGTATTACACGAAAAAGTGTTTTAAATTAGTTCGTAACAAATAACTTAAAAATACATATATACTGCATATCTGTTCGGGCTCAAGATTCAGTGAATGCGATCCATTCGCTGAATTGATTGTAATAGACTGGTCGCCATAGAAACAAACGCAATAAACACTGTGAACACTTTGATACTGAACTATTTGATAAATGAACGCCGATTTCAATGGTACTCGTAAAGGCCAGACCACTTACTTTAGTAGTATGTACCGTAATTTGACTCAATGAATGTAATAATTTGTTTAAAAAAGTTATTTACATTAAAATAGCTTTGTTGTTGTTATGGCGTACTGCTTATCAGTTTACTATTACTCGATAATACACACGTGCGAACGAGATTTCAAATTGCGTCGGCTTACATTGACCTTTAAGCGCCCCAAGTTAAGAGTCGGTTCGTTTTGTTCTGTAATCTGCTGCATATGCACCTGCTTGCGCTTTTATAGTGCATATGTATATGTGCATATCTAACACTCGCATACAAATACTCGTATGTATGTATGGATGCTTGGATATGTAGATTGCACAAAGCATAATCCAGATGCACCCCTTTATAAAATAGACGCTGACATAGTACAGGCGTACATGTACATATGTATGTGTTATAGAATAACAGCGACCAACAATTTTTTCTAAATACTCGTACAAGAGATCTACTATGCTCGAGTAACTTAAAGAAAAAAATACCTACTAATATAAACATACTTTGAATAAGTAAATATTAATGTACATGTCTATTTAAAAACAGAAAATAGAGAATGAGAATTTTAGCAATATTTCCTGATATCAATTCATTGACTTTAATTTATTGGTAAGCTAATATAGTATATGTAAGTACATATGTACATACATATGCACATTTAAAAAGTGGAAATATGCTTTTACCTATGTATGTGCAGGGTGTGGATATCTACAAATGCGGTCACGCATTGTATACTTTTTTGAACGAATAAATATTTACACAATACATACGTACCTACGTAAATACTACATACATTTCAGTATGCAATCTCAACAGCAAGGATGCGATACAAATCTATTAAAAACTATCGTCCGTACTTAATTAAAACTGCATACATACTCACATGAAGGACTTACCAAAAAAATATTCCTACCCATCTTAATTTTGGATGTGTTCTTATACATGGGAAACTTTACATAAAATATAATCATCTAGACCAGATTGTCAATTTAAATCCGATAAAAATGCACCTGCTGTGGCTCATCAGTATTATAGGATTATCTCTGTTACATCTACAGCTCAGCCATTGCAATGATCTTGAATTATTGGGTATCAGCGTGAGTGGGAGTAAAAACGGAAACATGGTTGGAAATAGTGGTATATTTAATAGCAATCTGGCTACAAATGGGCATGATCTTACTGGAATGAATATTAACAATAGCATGCTGAGCACAATTTTGAGTGGCGGCGGAACCACGAGCAAAGCCATAACCACTCGTACTAGTTTTGGTGAAACCATTATAGGAAGCGCTGCAAATTTTGAAGCGGATCGAGGAGGTGTCAAAATAGGTGATAGTGGCTTGCCATCAGCAACAGTTCCTGAACTAATCAATGGCCAAGATGGAATTCCCACTGGTCCATATAGAGGGCTTAAGCATACAAAAGCACATGGCCAACAATATGGTCATGCATTAGCTGGATTGGCCAATTTGGGAATTATTATACCTAGTAAAAAAGAAGCAAACGGTGGAGATTATGCACGCACAGTAGAAAGCTTAGGACGTAAAATCTATTCAAAAGGGGACTATGATAACACCCCAATGGGCACTACGAATATTAGCGGTAGTAACGGGGGACAGAGTACATACCTGTGAGTACAATTTTTGCAATTTTATATTAAATACAAATAATCAAATATATACATAAATATAAATGTACTCTAGGGTGTCTCGCCAACAAAAATTGGGGTTTTTGCATTGCACTTATAAAATTTATTAAATTTCAAGACTTGCGCTAAACATTTCGAAAAGTAATTAAGATTTACGTGAAATTAGTGTTTAAGGTAATAGAAGACTTTAAGTTTAAAAAGTCTGCATAAAAATGTTAAAAAATTATGTGAACGCAATCAAAATAATCAGATTTTTGATGCAATTTTTCCATTCTTTAGAAAATAGGTTTAATAAAAACTTGAATATCTTAATAAATTTTGATCAGTTTACACTTGTACGATGTAACTGCAAAGGTAGTTTCCCACCCTTTTGATTTCTTCGAGAATTAACCCATCCACGACCCAAATATTCTCTTCGCAAACATCATTATTTTAGTTCTGTTGATAAAATTTTGAATCGTTTATGATTAAACTCTGCGGTGATTTTTTGAAAAGAATACTTTAAAAACCTAATTATATTTATACATTTATATATTTCCGAAATATTTTAGGGGAAGTCTTAAAATATTGTATAATAAATTTTATAATATCAATGCAAAAACAGTACCAATATGGAGGAAGGGTGCACCCTCATTTACATAGTATGTATAAAACACATGCATTAAAAGAATACAAAATATGTATAAATACAGGGTGTCCGGTGGCAGAATTAGGTTTTATATTTAAGATTTCAGTTTCGTTATTCGTGCAGATTATTTAGTCACGATGTCACAATGGACAGGTGAACAACGTGCGTTCGCAATCGAAGCATATTTCAAGGCCAATGATCCGTGTGAACTGCTCGTCGTAGCACGATAATCCTCGTCAGCGTGTGCGCAAGAGCGCGATGACAGCAAATCGTGCAACCGGTTAAGTCTAACGATTACAATTTGCGTTAAAATGCATACAAGACAATCTTTAAACAATTTCTTACGGGTAGCATTATCTTTTGGAGTGGTAAAGCCCACTTTCATTTGAATGGAAGTGTGGATAAGCCAAATTGCTATTATTGGGAATCCAAAGGACACAGCTCTCTATTAAAACATCAACAGTAACTTGACAGTTCTAAACAGACGGTTTCGTGTGCATTGTCAAGCAGAAAAATATTTGGACCATATATTTTTGAAATTCGTCGAGGGCAAGCACGTTTCGGTCAACGTTCACACGAAATAATAAAAAACAAATAAAATCGACTATTGACTTCTTTCTTATCGTTATTGAAATAAACTTTTATTATTAGAAATTCTTTTTTAATTCCTCATTTTGCCACCGGACACCCTGCACTTGGAGTACAGCACTGTTGCATCGGTACAGCAGACGCAGTAAAATCTGAATAGTATCTACAAAAACAAAAAAAACCGTATATATTATATTTCATTATATGCACCAAAGTTTATAATTTGTAAAATCCACGAACTATATTTTATTTTCGTAATGATTTTTTATTTATAAGAACCTTAACATATTTAATCCGACCCAACTTTCGAATAGTAATGCTGAAACGAATTTTTTGATTGGTAAAAGTTATTTAAGTAATATATAAATCAAATTTGTAAGTTTTAAGTGTGCTTGAACTTTAAGTCATATACATACATACATATGTATCATCCCGATGGAAAGGATTAATAAATCACTTATGCGGAGTCTTTGCCAATATCACTGCAAAAAATTACAACTACGTAAAAGGGTTGCATTTGCTGTTGTAGCAAACATTTTATTTTATTCCACTCTATGTTTGGGACAGTCGCAGCTCAATCCCTCTGGTTCCACTACGATCGCACCTGCAAGTTTATCTTTATTGAATTAATCAGGATTTATTTATGGATCTTGCAACTCTTAAGTCGTTTTTTTCTGTGTTATAAGGGTGAATTACAAAAACTTTGGAACACAGTTTTACTTTTACAAATACTGCAATAAATATTAAGGCAGTAATGGCAAACCGCCGAGTGTATTTCTGCCATGAAAAAGCTCCTCATAAAAACATATCTGCCGTTCGGAGCCGGCTTGAAACTGTGGGTCCCTCCATTTACGGAGACGCACACTACAAATAGGAGGAGCTCGGCCAAACACCCAAAAAGGGTGTAAGCGCCAATTATATATATGTATATACATATATTGTTAACGACAAAATTGAGGTACTGAATCAATCTGTGTGTCAGTAATCTGACAAAATCAAGGAGGCATTTTTATTATGTAGTATGAGAATTGCATCCGGACCTCCACTCCATCAAAGACTGTTTACTCAAGTGTCTTAAGTTACGGGTTACCTTTATGGTAGTGAGTAAACGATTTTAGGAATTGAATTTAGCAAAAGCAAATTGCTTATATTTAGAAATGAAGTCTTAAATAAAAGAATCCCACCACAATAACAAATACAGAAGAAAAAGTTGCTTCCCGAAATGCACTAGGCTGTGTGACAACAAAACATGAGGCCTCTTCTTTTCGCCAAAAGTTATGCAAGTGGCGAATAGATGAATCAACTGAAGATAAACGAGCATATCTTGGCAATGCTGGTATAGAGCAATCTAAAAATATAGTATATGTGTTTGTAAAATAATGAGTTATACTAGTTTTATGAGGTATAACCACAATCGCTAGCGGCGAATCTTGGTCGATAACTTTGTTGTTGCTTTCAAATGCAAATTTTTCGTCAAGTTAGTCGAGTAGAGGGATAATGAGCAAAGAAGTGGCGAATAGAAGAGGCCTACTGTACTAGAGTAATACAGAAAAAGAAAAATATTTATGATCCAAATATGTCCAAGTAACGACAGAAGAATACGAAATTTCAGAGTTGAAAAATATGATGAAACAACTAATCTAACAAATGTTTGCAATGATAAAAACGGTCACGTTACTCTTCTCTAAATTGAATGTACAATTAAGGTAAATCAAAAATTGTCCCATGGACAAGCCAATATGGAACTAAAAACATTCTTGAAAAAAAAAAAAACAAAATTGACGCAACTGTAATACGTCGGTATTTGGCAACCCTGGTGTTGACAGCTGTATCGCAAAGTTTGACATTTTTTGGCTTTTACGTACTCAGAACGTTTTGAAATACCAGCGCTATTTGTGTTGTTTACAGTAACTTAAAAGATTCATCTCGGTCCAAAAATGGAATTAAATCGTGAACATTTTCGTGCGATTATTTTTTACAACTTTCGACGTGGATTAACTCAGCAACATTGCATGGATGAACTTAATTCATTTTTTGGCGATGAAGCTCTATCAAGGACCAGTGTTTATCGATGGTATGGTGAATTCAATAGTGGTCGTAGTTCACTCCAAGACGAATTTCGTGAAGGTCGTCCAAAATCAGTTGTTAAAAAATTTGTTCGCGTTGGATCCCACACAATTTGTCAATCGCTCAAAAAAAGGCTCGTGTGGATTGGTCGAAGGAAATGCTCAAAAAATACGATCGCGGGGCTTCGAAACACGTCTATGACATCGTGACAGCTGATGAATCATGGATTTACGCGTATGAGCCCGAAAGTAAACAGCAGTCGACTGTATGGGTGTTTCAAGATGAGCCAAATCCAAGAAAAGTGGTTCGCGCACGAAGCACTTCCAAGCAAATGGTCGCCTGTTTTCTCGAAAAAACTGGACATGTCGCAACCGTACCACTAGAACAACGCAGAACAGTAAATTCTGAGTGGTACACAACCATTTGTTTGCCAGTTGTCTTCCAAGAAATTAGGAAAACCAATCGCCAAAGACGGATCACTCTTCACCAGGACAATGCGAGCTCTCACACATCGGCTCAAACAACTGCATTTTTGAGCACCCAAAACATCGAATTAATGGGTCATCCGCCGTATAGTCCTGACTTGGCACCGAATGACTTCTTTTTATTCCCGTACGTAAAAAACAAACTGAGCGGTCAACGTTTTTCGACACCTGAAGAAGCGGTTGCGGCATTCAGAATGCATGTTTTGGAGGTACCTCATTCAGAGTGGCAAAAGTGCTTCGACAATTGGTTCAAACGCATGCAAAAGTGTATAGATCTTCATGGAGAATATTTTGAAAAACAATAAAGTGATTTTTGATGATTAAAATTTGTTTTTGTTCTCTAATCCCGACATATATAAGGCATCCCTCGTATCTGAAACACATTTGAAAGATAGAAATTATTTAAATATTCCTAACTATACTCTATATCACACTAACTACCCAGATGAAAAGGCACATGTTAGAACGGCAATAACCATAAAGAAAGGTACAAAATATATTGATGTGAACCACTGCAGGATGGACTACTTCCAATATACTGTCTTCTTTCTGCCATGTACTGTCTTCCTAAACATAAAAACTCGAATACGCTATATTCTGACTTTCTCAAACTTCTTGAAAACCATTTTATTGTAGGCGGAGATTTCAATGTAAAAATTGATTTATGGGGATCCAGAATAACGAACACGAAAGGAAAAAATCTGTATGATCCAATAATAGAAAACAGAAGCAACTTTTTAAACTCTGGAGAATCAACTTATTGGGCCACTGATATGTTGAAGCGATCTGATTTGATTGACTTTTATGTCACGAAGGATATTAAACGGGAGCACCTGGAAATAACCCCAAGTTTTCACCTCTTATCTGACCATTCTTCAATATTATTGAACTATGAAATCATTCCTATCCTAAATTACAAGACTCATACATTTTGAAAAATGTGTCGCATCACTGGGAACTACTAGAGCTACAAGCTATACCTACACTATGTATATATAAAAAACACATGTAATAAAAATCGAAAAGGTAGTCGTGCACCTATCTCTTCTAAATGCAAAGGTGTATTCTTGGGTGAAAACTCCAACAGAAAAAGCAAAAATTTTCGCTAACTATTTAAAAACAAAATTTACAAATTAACGTAATAACCAAGCCATTAATAACTCTGAATTTCATGCTCACCTCACAAATCACATAAGTGCACCAATTAAAACAAAAAAACTTCGAAAGAAATATGCATAGCACTTGAGACACAAATTCACGTAAATAAATCCCCAGGATTCGACTGAATAACAGGAAGAATTCTAAAAGCGTTTCCTGACAAATCTACTTTCTACTTAAGGAATATATTTAACTCAGCATTACGAATGAAGCTTTTTCCACTGCCTTGGAAAGTTGCCGCAATCATTGCAATATCTAAACTAAATAAAGACGCATTTGAAGCTTTTTGATACAGATCAATTAGTTTATTACCATCATTATCCAAACTTTTTGAGAAACTTATACTTGATCGCCTTGACCGCACTACAGGCACGAAACTTAACTCCTACCCACGAATTCGGATTGCGTCGAAAACATTCAACCATGGAACGGATACTTATAGTAGAGCAACAAATAAAATATTGCCACAAATTTTTAAAAAGAATACCAGTGTTGCTGTGTATCTTGATGTAGCGAAATCTTTCGACAGCGTATGACACATGCAACTAATTATTAATAAACTTAAACTGTATCTTCCACTGGACTGCTATATATTATATTAATGAAAAGTTGTTTAACAAAGAGATACTTTTATGCAAAATATGGAGGCAAACACTCTAATACGAGTATTCAACTCATGGAGGCCGGGGTACCATGCCTGCAAATTCAACACGATAGCAACTTTCGCAGATGATACTATCCTATTCTCTTAATTTCTGTCCTCTCTGATTTGACATAGGGCCTCAACAAAATGCTTCCAACCGTCACGATCCTTTTTGAAGACTTTGATTTCTTTGAAAGACTTACTTGTAGCCTTAAGCTTTTCTCCGAGGGTTCTCTTCCAAGTCCACCTAGAGCGTCCTTTTTTTCTACTGCCTAGCGGGTTCCAATCGAGTGCTTTCTTGCATATTTTTGTGGTATCCTTTCGAAGAGTATGGCCAATCCACCTCCACTTCCTGTTCTTTATTTCAGTGTGGACAATTCGCCCAAAGCTCTTTGTTGTTGATTGTTCTGGGCCACCAAATCTGCAATGAACGGCGAAAAGGAGCCGATTTTACATTTGAGCTAAAAAACACCCAGCTTTGTATGTATGAGAATGAATGTAAAATTCCATATCTTGTTCAGCTGTGCAAACGCGCTACGAATAGGGTGTAATATTTTAGTGGTAGCTGTGGGACAGGCTTTGAGCATTTAATTCTTCTGTGATTCCATTATACCCAGGTGACTTCTGCAAATCTGTAAGCTTGCGTTTGATGATTAAATTTTGGCATTTAAGTCGCCCATTACGATAAGGATGTCTTTCTTATGTGTGTTATTGACAACTGATGTCAGTCGATCGTAAAAGGCTTCCTTGTCTTCCGGAGTTGCAGATTTGAGTGTGAGCATATGTTTGAATAAGAGTTACGTTCCTCACACGAGAGAATAAGCGGCACCACATAATGCTTTCCTTTATGGGCTTCCAATCCAGAAGAGAACTCGCAGCTTTACTACTTACAAGAAGACCTACCCCGTCGCGATGTGAATCTGTGATATAACAGCCTGCGAATAAATTTAGCGCCATTTTCCAGTTTGAATTCTCCAAATCCCTTCTATCTGCATTCGGAAATGCCCATGATATCCAGCTTAAACATTTGGAATGCCTCTACTTTGCGAGAGTCAGTAAGTGTTCGAACGTTCCAGGCACCAATTATATACATAAGTATATATAATATATAATTAGCGCTTACACCCATTTTGGGTGGTTGGCCGAGCTTCTCCTCCCATTTGTGGCGTGCGTCTTGATGATGTTCACAAATTGAAGGACCTAAAGTTTCAAGCCGACTCCGAATGGCAGATATTTTTTATGAGGAGCTTTTCCATGGCACAAATACACTCGGAGGTTTGCCATTGCCTGCCGAGGGGAGACCGCTATTAGAAAAATGTTTTTATTAATTTTGCTTTCACCGAGATTCGAACCAACGACCTCTCTGTGAATTCCGAATGGTAATCACGCACCTACCCATTCGGCTACGGCGGCCGAATACAATAAATACAAAGCTGTGATCGTGCCAATTTGGGCATACGACATATAATCTGGGGAACTGCAAGTAAAATTAACATCAACATTATTCAACAACTACAATCGAAAGTAAATACTTAGAAGAATATCTAATGCTCCTTGGTACGTCCAAAAAGAAGATATCCATCGCGGCCTCAATATCAATACAGTTGCAGAAATCATCCTCAAACGCAGCACAATCATAATGTATCATACGAATACTGGCATGCGATAACTATCTATCTATATATCAACGGAAAGCTGACAACTATATAAATATATCTATAATTGCGAACTCACACAAGTACTCAACCAAAATAATTGTTATTATCAATGTTATGAAATCTAACCTGTCATAAGCTCGGTATAATTAATAAAGGAGGCAAAAAAAAATTTTAGAAAAGCCAACAGTTTTTAGGTAGGAAATTCTTTTGATTTTTGGATTTAATAAATTGGTGTAAGGGCTTAAATTTAATGCTGGACGGTCGTTGTTCGTCAAAACGACGATGTGCGTTTGGCGACGTTCTTATTTAATTCGTAAAGGTATTCAAGTGATGAAATTATACACATTTCTTTTAATTTGGGAGCATTATTTATGTACAAAATCATTTTAATATAGGCTTGAATTAGGTAATCGTCAAAACGCTCCAGTGTTAATATTGTAAATGACATATTTAAGTTCGTTTAATAGTTTTATTTGCAAAGACTGTGTGAAGGCTTCACATTAGTCAAGATAGCGTTTTTTTAGGCATGGGATACCAAAAGCGCGATAAATATTCAATTTTGATATGCAAGGCTCATTGATTAAGAAGAGAGCTATGGTACATAGCAACTGTTTTTATGTTAGAAACGAATGCAGTAATGTACGGTAGACTTCGTTTTTTTTTTTTGAAAAAAATATAGGTTAAAAAAAGTGATTTTCAGTGCGGAGTTTCACTATGTGACAGTACTGACAGAAGTGAGGATTTAAATAATCTGTAAAATCTTAATACGAAGATAATAAAAGCTAAATATTGTAATATTTTTATTTTTTTTAATTTAAAATCCCTAATGCATCAAAGCTGCCGTCGCAGCAATGGTATGTCCAGGGACTAAAAAACTCCCCCTCTTTCAAAGAGCTTGCCTGCTGTGTCGAGCATGCACAATGGCCGATTTTTGATGGGAGGTTCGGGTTGCCTTTGCCCTTGCTTATTACCACGAGCTGCTGATTTTTAAATATTTATGGGAAAGTTTCCTCTCTTAGTAGGCGTTGTACATGTCTAGCAAGACTTGTGGTCGCATTTTTGCGGTCTCCTTGAGGACTTCTGCGGGTACTCCATTCGGTACTGGTGCCTTATTGTTTTTCAGCTTGTTCGCAGCTGACTGGTGTTCCTCACTGGTGAATATTGGAGGCTCTTTTGTCATGTTTATTTGGCAATCAATACCTTCTCTGACTTCGTGACTTGGAAAGAGTTCATTTACGATGTAGTCCATCGCGCTGGAGCTTAGTTCCGGTGCAGGTACCATGGCTCCGAGTTTCTTCACCACAGTCTTGTATCCAAGTCCCCAGAGGCCCCTATTACGTCTGCCCAGAGTTCCTTCCATTTTTCTTTCTTGCTATTTGCAATAGAGGCCTTTAGCTGCCTCTTTCTCCTCTTGTATGCTTCTGCGTCCACAGTAGCTTGCCCTGTTCGTCTGGCTCTGCTGTATTTCCGTCTGAATGGAAGATAGTCACGTCTCAGTTCAGAGCTTTTATGTTTTTTCGTTGTCAGAGTCGGCATCGCTTTATTACAAGCTTTGTTTGATGCAACGCATTTCAGCATTTTCCACTTGTGTGGATTTCGCGAGCCATACCCTCAATGTCATATAGTTTGTTTCTGAATTCTTCGATATTATCGCTGAGCGTAAGATAGCAGCTTATAAGTGTGGTTTGATGGATGCGTGCCCACACAAAGCCGTTTTGCTTCTGGGCATCAAGCAGAGCAAGAATCACACACTAGTTAAGAGTTGCCTCAGCTGAGCCTGTACCACCAACTTAATGGTGACGCAGCATCGAACGTACTTGAAGATCTGCCAGGGTTTTAGTGAGACGGAGACGATTATAGCAATAACCTATCAGTTATTTCGGGGAGGTGTCACTATCCTGTAATGAGGTGATAGAATACTACTTTCGCCCGCCTTTAGACTGTTTAATCTGAATATTTTTTCCAGTATGCCATAATCAGAATCCTACTGGTCTCGATCCTGATGAGCTTTACAGCCCTACAGCTGAAGATTCTCAAAGTATAAGAGGCCTTTTAAGGCAGGCTCCTTCGTCGCCGGCCGGATATTAGTCGCCTCTAACGACTGGCATGCCTTACCGCGGGTGTATTCTTCTCCACGACCCACTGAAAGATATCTGGCAATACTTAACGTTTTTTTTTTGATAGATGTTAACAAATTGTTAATTTTTGTAACTGAATTGAATCGAATGCGAAAGAAGCAAAGACGGATATCAATAATGTTTTTTAAGAATATGCTTTCGACATGATTTTGTCTGTCAAAAATTAGGCTCAAATACGCCATTGAAATATATTGAGTTGTTTGCACTAAAAAGATTGCTGAAAAAAGATTTCATTTGCAAAAATTTTCAAGCATTCCTAAAATTTTGACTATGATAGCATTTAAGAAGTAGACTCTGAATAGAGGACAATGTTTTGACTTCACAAACACAATTTGAATCTTTGAAATGGATAGTGTGAATAGCAAATGTGGAAAGAAGATTTCTCAAATGAACTTAAATAAAAAAATCGTATAAGATGGAAACCACCGCCTTAAGTGATATAAAGGTTTAAACATTTAAAATTTCAAAAAATATGAAAATATTTACTTGCTTTAAATTTTTAGAAAAGATAATTCTAGCGAAAAAAAGAGTTTTCCCTAATTTCAGTGATGTTTTGTTTTTGTTTTATTGTTTGTTTAAAGAGTTTATCTTTATTTAGACAATTTTTAACGAAATTTTTCTGGCAACACTGGCTCCTACAATAAGCCACTTTGGAAATAGCTAGTTGAATGTCTTGAGTAAATCTACCACTGCATATGCATTCGTTTTTTTAAATTTTTAAAAATGGATATGAATTTATAGCAACGAGTTTGGATTCAACCTTACATTTAAAATGAATTCAATGTTGCAAAAACCTTAGAAATGTTAGGAAACTGTTTCGGTAATGATACTCTAAAGAAAACAACCGTGTACGACTTCAGAAGTGATCGTGAGTCCATCGAGAATAACGAGCGTAGTAGCAGGTTGTCGACATTGAAAACTGACGAAAACATCAATAGAGTGAAAAAAGTTGATCAATAACCGCAAATTAACGTGCTAAACTATTAAACAATTTTTAAAGCTGCCAATTATTGGTATATCAAAAGTATTCAGATTGTGTTTCAAAATGCCATCTATTAAATTTAACACCAATCACATTGTGCAGCAGCCAAAAACCGCCAGAAAAAGTAAAGCTGTTAAACATTAAACCACCTGCCGTTTTGTACCTAAGCGTTAAAATTTTATTTACAATGTATTAAAGTTTTCTTAATTTGATCTAAATTAATTAAAAAAACTTGTATATCATTTTCCGTTAATATTGCCTTTCAGTCTATAATAAAATTTATTGGCTTATATTGTGCACAGGGATATTATAACATAATGGTTGTATGTAACAGCATATATGTAGGAACACAGATAGAATACTCAGAATGATTTAAGGAGTAAGCAAAATTAATATATTTCTCCAAGATGGTTTGGTATTGAAAATGGGCGAAATCGGGCAATAACCATGCTACTACTCCCAACCTCATTTAGATCCGACATAAATATAGTATATAACTGTCTAGGAGTTAATTTGATTGAAAAATTTAACAATCAGCACAAATAAAATTTTACTAAATGTACGAGGGTAAATAGAATTCAGGAACATTTTATCCCAATATTTCTTACCTGTGAGGGTAATTATAACCATTATTTAAAAGAAATATGAAAAATATTCAGTTTGTGGGGTCGATGGTAATTCCAACTGTTCGACAAAAGACACGGTAAACGACAATTAATTTGCTTCTAACACACTGGAATATATGTATGTATGAATGTATGCATGTAAGTATCTATATAAGAAATGTTTCAAACTTGCTAACATAGAATGCTCAGAAGTTACGATACCAAGTGTAGTGCTAAAGTAAACAAAAAATATTTACCTTAAAATTTAATGAGTGTTTGGAAAAACTAAATAATTATTGCTGCGCATGTAAAAAGTTTGTGCAAAAGCAAAATACAAAACGGAACATTTTATTTAAAATTCGGACGAAAGAAAAAAAGCGGATACTGGCCCTTTGGCAAAATATAAAGTGAACTATAGAGCTTTTGCACAGCTGTATACAATATACACGTATATAAGTTTATAATTGGCGCACACACTCTTAATTGGGTATTTAACCGCGCTCCTCCTCTTATTTGTGCTGTGCAACTTGATGGTTTTCAACCAATGAAAGGACCTACAGATTTATGCCACCTCCGAACGGCAGATTGCTTTTTCATGGCAGAAATACATTCGGAGTTTTGCTATAGCCTGCCGAGGGCGACCGCTATTAGAAAGCACGTTTTCTATGATTTGGTGTTTCCGGTGCGGGGTTTTCGAAACTAAGCGCTATCGAATGGTAGTCACGCAACAACTCTTTCGGCTACGGCGACCGTAGTATACATTCTTCTTTATTGGCTTAATCGCTTAAGGGATTTTGGCTGAGTTTAATAAAGCGCGCCTTTTTTCTTTCTCATGCTAATCGGCGCCAGTTGGGCACACTAAGTGAAGTCAAGTCCTTCTCCATCTGATCTTCCAACGCAGAGGAGGCCTTCCACTTCCTCTACTACCACCAGCTTGTACCGTACCGAATACTTTGAGAGGCGCAGCATTTGTATCCATTTGGACGACATGACCCAACCAACGAAGCCGCTGGATCATTATTCACTGCACTATGTCTATGTTGTCGCAAAAGCTCATACAGCGCATTATTCCATCGCCTATGAGACACCAACATGCTAAAATCTTCTGCAGAATTTTTCTCTTAACCACTCCAAGTGATATTGTCATCGTCCAAGCTTCTGCGCCATATATCAAGACGGGCATGATGAGAGCTCTGATAGAGTGTTAGTTGTCTTCGTCGAGAGAGAATTTTAGTACTAGTACTTGTTGGCAAGATAAATTCTCCGTTTGATTTCCAGGCTGATATTAATATCGGTGTTAATGCTGGTTTCTAAGTAAACGAAGTCTTTTACAACCTCATGATCCTAACTGGCGACAGTTACATGGGTGCAGATGCGCGAGCGCGTCGATTGTTTGTTTGATGACTGAAGGCACTTCATTTTGTCCTCGTTCGCCACCACACCACAATTATAAAAAAATTACACTGAGTGATGAAGTTATATGGCTCGAACGATCTTTTCCAGCATAAGGTTACAGATGTCACACGACAGCGAAACCTTGTTTGGTATCACACGGATCGGGGAGGGCATTCACAATTCCGAAGGCGCTGGTGGCATTGAGCAACGTCGTTTTGCATACCCGTATTGGTTTTGCGCGGATATCAAATACAAGACTTGGCATATTGTGAATATGTGGTTGATTGTAGATTTTCTAGGTCTAAAGCCACACTGATATGGTCCAATTAGTTGGTTGATGGTGGATTCAGCATTTCAGAAACTACGCTCGTTAGAAACCTATACGCGATATTTAGAAGACTAATCTCGCTGTAATAGGCACAGACCTTAGGATCACCTTCTTGTAGATTGGGTAGAGCACGCTTAAATTCCAATTGGCAGGCATGCTTCTATCCGCCAATATTTTGCATAAAAGCGTTATCGCTATTCTCAATTCATAATAGTCGGGTAGCGGAACGATAGTCCCGTCGTCAACGATTGGGGTATCAGGATCTTCACATCCTCTGTGACATGCACAACTGTCACTATTTAACAAGTTCGATAAGGTTCCCTCTATAATTTAAGCACACTCTGGATGTTAGGCACTAGATCGTCCTCTTTGTTCTTACAGGAAAACGCCCTGGTTTTAACACCTTCTGTAAGCCTCCGAACTTTTTGGTAGAATTATCGGGCGTTGTTCCTATTGACCAGCATTTCAAGCTCCTCGCACTCACGTATTTCAGCCTCTCGTTTCTTCCTTCTTTTTCAGCTCCCGGTAGCTATCCCACACGGCTCGCGTTGCCCCCGATCGCAGCGTGGCCCTATAGGTAGCATCCTCTCTTTGCGCGGCAGCGTGGTATTCCTCTTATCAATTTTTTTTCGGACTTGCTGAAATCCGTTTTCTTCCTCGGCGGCGGTACGTAGCGAACGAGAAATGCTGTTGCATTGCTCGCGCATGCCGGATTGTTGAGCAATATTCTCTGAGAGCAGGAGTGGGATTCGAGTGGCGATTCTTCTGGCTGTCTGTTGCGATTGCAACTTCCCGTTGTCGTACATTCTATGCGTCGTTAAATGTATGTTTTCTGCTGCACAAAGGCGTATACGTGTTTTAGTTGCGACAAGATAATCGTCCAAGTCCATGTGGGTCCTCGGATCGAATGTACATCAGAAACACCAGAAGCGTATATTCCACCTATCGCAACAGGATTGATCTGGTTGTGCGTTTTTCGATCAAGAGGCAATTACGGTGCTTGGTGTATTTTTTTATACTGCAATCTGGTGCTGCATACTACCACGTTTCGAGTCCCGGCATGGTCCATCAGCTTCTGTTCGTCACCGGATGTTTCATTGTGCAGGTTTAAAGTACTTGGCGATGAAGTATCTCTCCCATTACAAATCCAACACCGAATTTGCGCTCCTTTACATTAGTAGACGTAGCAAAATCCAATGTTCTTCTTTCCTTGCCCATACATCGCATCTCTTGATTGGCAGTGATGGCAGTGATATCAGGCTTTGCTCTTACGAGGACACCAACCAGCCGGGCAGTGGCACATTCCCCATTAAGGGGCCGGATTTCCAGGTATTCGCCCTTATTCATGTTCCTTATCTCGTTTGTCGTGGCCTTCATCCGAGTGGAAAGTTTTCATTCAGAGCTTTATTTGTTTTTCATTGGAGGATTTTTACGATTTTACAAGACAGCACACAATCAGATATCCGCCTTATCACATTAACTCGCTCTCGAGGGGATATTCGGAAGCTACCCAGAGGATACTTGGGCTAAGGCCGGAACTTGTGAGCTGATTGCACCGTATGCAGGAGTCACTGGCGATCAGTGACTCTTCCCACTTGCGTGGACTTTTAAACATGGAACCATGCTTCTGTATACATTGCATCAGTTAAATATCGATATCGAACACACAGATATTAAAACAATATTGCATACTTTTATGCTGAATATTATTTGCTTAGGGTTGCCAAAGGATATTTTACAGCTAAAAAAATAAGAAAAAATAACTTAAACAAAAACAACCGAAAAATAAAAAAATGCCGATTGACCACTCGCACTCTGATCTAGGCGATGTAAACCAATCACAACCACAGATGCAGAACCAATTACAACATAAAGAAATAAACATCTCAAAAAACACTTAGCATAAGAACAGCCATAATAACGTCAAATTGCGTAACAGAAGCAACAACAGGCGAACCCAATACCTCTCCCAAACACATGGAGTGCCCAATACCTTACCCCCAACTCTAACTCAATCCAAAACTCACAAATATACCAAAATAATATACAGCGAAGCATACAGGAGCAGATTCACCAGCCACAGCAACAACTACAATTACTTTTTAATCAACAGCACGAATCCACCAGCTAACTATTGGAAAATTTTCGATACAATTGGAACTAAAAAATCTGCTCAAATCACACAACATAGATATTCTCCTGATCGCTGAAACTCACTTTATTGATAAAAACTATTTTCGAATCCCAAATAACAAGCTATATCACATAATGCACATCGATAAAAAAGCCCATGCCGGCTCTGCTATTCTCATAAAAAGTAATATGAAGCATTATAGATAAACGCTTTTTGCACTGAAGCCATTCAAACCACAAGTATAGTTGTGGAGAGTTCGAATGGCCATATCACAATTTCATCAGTGTATATCGCACCCTGCAATTCATGTTATTATCCTCCGATCACTCTCCCGTATTTGTCATATCACTTGCCCACTTTTGTCTCCACAATAGTAAAATCCATTGGATGTATTTCCGAACGCTTATTATTTCAACCATTAACTCAAAAACACCCACTCAAGAGCAATGAAGACATTATAAATTCTGTCGAGCATTTCAATAACTGTGTCTAAAAGGCAGCATGGAACTCAACACCCTGTCTCACCAAGCAATACCACACACAAATATCTCCTGAGATAAAAGAAGCATTGAAAGAAAAACGAAAAGCAAGAAAAACGTCTGGTAAAGAAGCAGACACCCTGAGGACAAAAAGACACTTAATTCACTTACTCAAAAGCTCAAAAAACTCCTTAAAAAAGAATACAACTTCAGAACTATGTATCTCAGCAAACTTGATGCAACCTCTGTCACTGACTACTCTCTATGGAAATCAACAGAAAATTTGAAAAGGCCAACCTAGCATAATCATCCATTAAATTGGAAACTATCAAATGAAATAAAACAGATCTCGAGAAGACAAACATCACATAACCCGAGTGTTCTGCCGTCACGAAATCGAACCCTCTCCAAGTACTGCTCCAAAAGTAAAAGATACCCTAGAACACCCGCACCAGATGGACCCAGCCGTAAAAAAATTCTCGAAAAATGAAGCTAAGTGATAAAAAAACTAAAAAAAATGAAGGCCCCTAGATATGACCTCATAATAGGAGAAGTACTCAAACAACTACCAGAAGAAGGACTCACTTTCCTTACGTACGTACTTATATAATTCTATTATGTTATTTGGTTTTGTGCCACCTCAATGGAAAGTAGCTCAAGTATAAAAGATCCTCATACTAGAAAAAAGCTCTGAACAATTCGAATCATATCGGCCCTCTAAAGTAATCGAACTCCTTTTTCTCAAAAAATGATGCCTGTAATTGAAGAACGAAATATAATCCCAAATCACCAATTCGGTTTCACGAAGAATATAGGTAAGTTTATTCGACATATTCTTCTAAAAATATTTACATTTATTCTCTCGCTCTTGCGCTGATCGAAATTTACGTGCATTCACATTGGGTCCAGTGGAAGGAAGAACGACTGGTACATTTTTGAAATGAGTTCTTTAAAAGAATGTCATGAAAGTGTTTGATGAAGCCTCTTCCATATTCAACGAACCAGCCAGATGTGGAAAAGTATTTTAACTACCGGGCAGCCGTGCACCGTGTAGTAGAGAAGTCATTTGGCGAACTTAAAGCTCCATTTAGAAAAATCGGCAGAGGCATCCAAGTAGCCCCAAAAAATGTTAACACAATAATACATGCATGCTGTAATTGCCATAATTTTTTAAAAGCGGAAAATGATGAATTGCCCTCCACAAAATCAACCGTTACAAAAGTCGGAGAAAACGACGTAACGGCATCGGCTATTAGGAAAGCAATGACTCAGAGTTTTCGTAAGTACAAATTCTGCAAAGCACTTTAATTCTAGTACAAGTAATACAAACATTTTCGTTCCTCATAATAGCAGTATTTTTTAATTCAAATATTATTCATACAGTGCCGCTCAACTGAATAGGTTTGAAAATTATTTCTTCTATTTTTTCTTCTCTCTTTGTTCCTATGACATTTTTTTCTTCTTTCTTTTTTGTTTTGATTCATTCATTTGTTTACTCATAATATGACAAAAAAATTTAAATGAAATTCGCTAAATGTGTGGTCTATTTTTGGCTCATCTGATTAGGTTTGACAACTTTGACTTCACTTTTTGCTTGACTGCGTGATTGAAAACATATAATTTCTTTGGTCTACTTAAATTTAAAGTAATTGCTACCATTTTTTTCTAATATGGGTCGGGGAAAATTTTTAACCGATTTTGAAAAAAGGTCAAATTAAAGGCTATATTGAATCTGGCCTAAAACATAATGAAATAGCAAAAAAGATTGGCCGAAGCCAAAACGTGGTAAGCAATTTTCTTCGTAATGAAGCCGATTACGGGAAAAAATGAAAGGAGGAAAAAAGTATGCTACAACGGCATCAGAGAGGCGACTAATCCTTCGAACTGCTTCAAATTCCCACCTCTCTGCCAGTAAAATCAGGGATGAATGCGGAGTAAATGCTAGTTTGGCAACGGTAAAACGAGTTATTCGGAGTGCTAAACACTTAAAGAGATTAAAAATAAAAAAAAACTTCCCCTCATTGATGCGCGGAAGGAAGCGCGACTTCGATTTGCGCGGGATCACATGACATGGAACAAGGAGTGGAAGGCTGTGGTCTTCTCCGACGAATAAAAGTTCAATCTCGACAGACCGGATGGCTACAACTATTATTTTCACGATATTCGAAAAGAGGAATATTTTTTGAGTCGTCATCACTCCTGTACAGGAGGCGTAATGGTTTGGGGAGCCATATCGTGTTATGGAACTTGCGAGCTTCAGTTAGTTTCATCAAAGATGAATGCAAATGCCTACAAGACTGTGCTCCAAAAGCTTTTCCCCAGTTTTCCGAAATTTTTGGACCTATTCAGTGGGCGTACTAACAAGACAACGCCCCCATCCATACAGCCCGGGTTACAAAACAGTGGATCAGAATGTCAACTTGCTCGAGTGGCTGTCATACTCCCCAGACATAAATATTATCGAGAACATTTGGGGACTTTTATCCAGGAGAGTGTATGAAGGGGGAAGACAATTTCAAGACTCGGCGACCCTGGTTGAAGCGATTAAAAATCAACTATTTCACGGAGTGAAATTGAAAAATATTACAATTCCTTATCAACTCGAATGTTTGAAGCAATTAAGAATAAGGGTGGTCATACCAAATATTAAATAATGCAGAAATAGTGTCTTTGATTATTTAAGTTACCAAGTGCCATGAAATATTGCTGTGAATAATTTTCTTTTATAGTTTTGTTGGTCAAACCTATTTACTTGAGCCAAAAATAATGTAAATTTTCAGCTATGTTTTTGAAAATATAATGAAAAAAAATATAAAAACCAAACCAAAAAAAAACAAAAAACTTTTGTATGTTATAAATAATTGATCGTTTTACTTAACAAAATTTATTTGGTTTAAATCCGAGTGCTCGTTATGAAGATATTATGTTCTAAGTCTAAAAAAGAAGTCAAACCTATTCAGTTGAGCGGCACTGTACATACATATGTATCACAAAAGCTTAATACTACTTATAAACAGCAGTCTTACTTAATTTAGATATTATTCATATACAAATATCACAGATTTATACTACTTCATTATATGAGATCATCAAGAACTTAAAATACACTGAAAACAAAAATAACATTTCATAGAATTCGTTAAAAAAGGCAAATATTCAAAATTAAATCTTATCAATTAATTTGTTAGATTAAAACGTTTGTAGGTCTTGTCAACTAATTTCTCCATGAGAGAAATTATACTCGCTGATGCAGAATTATTTTGTTCTACAGCAGAAACAATTTGATTTCTTAGGACTTTCGTGTCCTCAATGACACTCTCTAACAAATTCTTGCTGTTCCATAACGGCTTCAATGGACCATTTCTTTTCCTCTTTCTAGTTGCCGACGAGGATGGACCTGTAACTGCAGCTAGCGGTGATGTCAGTCCGGTCTCTGTAGGTGATAATGGTGACAGCGGTAATGATGGCCCTGGAACCTCATTTAGAGGCATAACTGGCGCTGGCGGTCCGATTACTGTCGGTGACGGCAGTGACGAAGGTAAAGGCGTTTGCAGCTGGCTTGAATTCTAAAATCAAAACTTGTAAATTTACGAAAATATACTGAATAATATGGCATGTAAATTCTTACCATTGCAAATGATTGAATAGTGGGGGCAGTGTTCTTCGCAGTACCGCCCACAGTGCGATGCACAGCAGAAAAGTGTCTCTAAGTTGAAGAGACTGATAGACCAATTTTGCTCTTCCTTTTTCTGCAAAAATTAAGTCAATGGGTAATATGGAAAGAGTTAGTTAAAAAGTGGTATTTCTTTGTCACGTTTTTCGTATGTAGATCTGCAACGCGCTGTATTTGTGGGTATTTCTTTTTGCCCTCCGCAAACCATTTGTGCGTTCACTCTCCATCCCGGCTGAACGTTTATTTCTGCTTGCCGCCTGTGATTCGAAAAACGAATTTTTAAACTTAAAAATAAAACGGAAATGCTATAAAGTACTTACTCCAGTTGTGCTCATCATATTGCTCCAGAATTTTAATGAAGCAATTGTTGCTTTCAGTCTATCTTGTTCTTCTCTTTAAAAATTTCTTAATTTTTCATTCAGAAGGGATATTAACTGCCATTTTTCGGTAATGTTGCCATCGAAAATTCCCCTAATCAACTTAAATTATGGGAAATAAGTTTAGTTGCCAATTCGCATTAGTACTTATTGGACAATCTGTTGCAAATATTTCCTTCGATATATGATACAATCTCGAAGATGTCTTTAAAGGCATTACTCGACCTAAACCCTCTTGAAACACTGATGTTGATGGTTTGTCAGCGGTGTTATTCAAGCTGTGTGACACTTTACTATACCCTCTGTTATTAATCTTTAACAAATCACTAACTTCGGGTACTTTTATTGATGCCTGGAAATTGGCTCTCATTTCACCCATTTTCAAGATAATAAAAAATAGTTTAAAAAAACTAAAAAACACGCTTTTATTGCCAATCGAACTAAAAAGTAGAAAATAAATTTTAATAAATTACCTCAGAACAGAATTATATCAAAAATTAAGATACAAATAGAGTAATTCAAATTAGAGTTAAAAGCGAGGGATGTTTGATATAGTAAATATTACAATCATTCTATTGGCAACTACCTATGTACAGAGGGTTATGAAAGTGAAGCAAAATGCATCCCGCACTTTTAACTCTAATTTGAATTATTCTATTTGTATCTTAATTTTTGTTATAATTCTGTTCTGTTCGTCGTAGACTCCCGAAATCAGTAAGAGTAACTCAGAGAGTGCAGGCATGCGCAGACCGTGCGTTAGCTCTATCTTTCTTACTCTTCTACAGAAGATCTACTACTGTGGGCGAAAAGTAAGGTGCATTTATTTGTCAAAGTTCGCGGGATTAAAATTTCGCTCTAGTTATTTTTTTCATGAGTTGGCAGCACTGTTAATAACATCTGGGCCCACTTTCGTGTGAATGCCATTATCAGTAATATATTTACGCTTGTGTTTACCAAACGACCAAGAGTTCATTTTTCGATTTTTACAATGTCTGATTTGATTGAGCAGAGAAGTGCCATCAAATTTTGTTTGCGGAATGAAATTTCGGCTGCGGAAACATTTAGCATGTTGCAGAAGGCATTTGGTGATTCGACCATGTCGCAGAAAAATGTTTATAAGTGGTACAAAGACTTCAAAGAGGGTCGAGAACGTGTTGATGACCTGAACGCTCCGGACGACCATCGACGTCAACAGATGACCAACACGTCAATAAAGTGAAGGAGTTAGTGCTCAAAAATCGTCGGTTGACTGTTAAAGACCTTACTGATATGATCGGAATATCAGAAGGATCTGTGAAAACCATTTTGAAAGACCATTTGAGCCTACGAAAAGTCAAATCTCGTTTGGTACCGAAAACTCTCAATTTCTTGGAAACAAGTCGTCGCGTTGATGTGTGTGAAACAATGCTTTCAGACTATCAGGACAAGCTCAAATGCATCATTACGGGAGATGAGACTTGTATTTATGCTTACGACCCTGAAACAACTGACCAATCAAGCGAATATCGTGCTAAAGGCGAGGCCAGACCGAAAAGAGCACGTCAAAGTCGTTCAAAAATAAAGGTCATGATGACAGTTTTTTTCGATTTTGGATGAATTCCTTCCACCTGGCCAAACTGTTAATAAGGAATATTATTTGAGCGTTATGCTTCGTTTACGTGAAGCAATTCGTCTAAAGAGACCAGAATTATGGGCCAACAACTCTTGGTTTTTGCATCACGATAATGCACCGTCTCACACTGCACTCGTTCTTCATGACCATTTCGCCAAAAATTCCACGCATATCGTCCCGCAACCACCGTATTCGCCTGATTTGGGTCCGTGTGACTTCTGGCTATTCCCAAAACTCAAGAGACCACTCCGGGGAACGCGTTTCGAGTCGATTGAGGAGATAAAAGCTGAATCGAAGAAGGTGCTGATGGCTATAACGGAAATGGACTATTTGGCATGTTTCGAGGATTGGAAAAATCGTTGGCATAAGTGTATTTCATCGAGAGGGGATTATTGGGTATTTTGAAGGGGATGAAATTGATTTACAAGAATAAAAAAAGATTTTTCATTTTACAACCAAATTCACCTTACTTTTTGCCCACAGGTAAAAAAGAAAATATTAATCCTGGCAATCCTAATAAGGATAATGGAAAACTTTTATCAAATTATTGTATTGTCATCGGTCCTTGATAGGTGTGAAAAATTCCAAGTCGATCAGATTTTTAGAAGCCAGTAAAAATTAAGCTCAAAGATTCCGTTACATACATACATACATACATACATACATACAACCCGAGCTAATAAAAGTGTGTTAAAAAGGATATTAGTAACTAGAGGCCTGTTTCAAAGCTTTCCACCACTGCAAAGCTTTTTGAATGCATCATCCAGGATAAATTGCATTTTGCTGCTAATGTGTAGTTTAACTGTATTTTCGGATGACCGTATTGCTGCCTTCCAATCAGGTTGACACTGTTTATACCGACTTCTCTAAGGCATTTGATCGAGTTTCTCATATAATATTAATCAAAAAATTAGCCTACATTGGCTTCCACTCAGCCTTCTTAAGTTGGATCTAATCTTACTTGCACAATCGCCATTGCTTAGTTGTCGACGACAATTTTAGGTCTCTTCCTTTCGTTGCGTGCTCTGGGGTTCCACAAGGTAGTATTCTGAGCCCTGAGACGTCGTTAAGATTTATTCGACGATCACTAACAACCTCGATCCTGAATTGATGAAACTGGTGTATCTGAAGCTTTTGTATGCGGCGTTTGTGCGTTCCAAACTGGACTATGCATCCTTCGTTTGGTGCCCGGATTATACGTGCCATGCTGCTAGAATTGAGCGAATCCAGAAAGTATTTGTTGCGTAATTTACGCTTTCTAGATTCTATCCCTACATACATATAAAGCGCGATGCTTATTAATAAACTTGAAATCATTGCAGAACAGGAGAATAATCCCATCTTTATCTTTCATTTTTGACTTAATTCGTGGCGCTGTTGACTGTTCGGTACTTTTTGAGAGGATTTAATTTAATATTCCGGTCAGAGCTCTGCGTAGTTCGGAGTTTTTCTATTGAAATTTTTCAATATTTATTATAAAGGGTCCGCTATATAACTTTACGGAATTAAAAATGCTATAAAAAAGAAACTACTCAATATTTTTCCAAACTGTTTTTTTTATTTTGAAGTACAATCCTTCCGGTTAATGATGGAACACAACTTCATTCATATGGCTGCCTCGGCTAGATATGCACCATCCCATACGATCGGTCCAATTTTTCAACACATTATCGATTGTATGCGGCTATGACAATCGGTATTTCAGCTATGACATCGCGTATGTTGGTCTTCAGTGCATCAATTGTTGCTGATTTGTTGGCATAACACTGGTCTTTGACGGCACCCCAAAGATAATAATCCAACGGCGTCAAATCGCAGCTCCGAGGCGGCCAAACGATATCAGAATTTCGGCTGATAATGCGATCTTCGAAGACAGTGCGCAAAAGATTAATCGTAGCACTCGCTGTGTGGCAAGTAGCGCCAACTTGTTGGAACCAAATGCCACCAATATCCTCCTCTTCAATTTCTCGGAACAAAAATTCGTTCAACATGGCCCGGTAACGCTCTCCATTGACGGTTAGCCACTCCTCGCTCATTTTCGAAGAAAAATGGACCAATGATGCCTCTCGACCAAAATCCGCACCAAACAGTGACTCGTTGTGAATGCATCGGCTTTTCTTCGAGTGCGTGCGGGTTTTCTGAGCCCTAAATGCGGCAATTTTGCTTGTTAACATACCCGCCGAGATGAAAATGAGCTTCATCCGAAAAGATGATTTTTCGATAAAAGACTTCAGCCCATGAAGCGAAGCGAAAACGCATTGGGTGGTCGGTCCTTTGAGCGTATACACAACCATTTTCGTTCAGCGGAAGAATAAACTAATTTTCTGTCAAATCAGATTACAGCTAAGTGTTGCCATTCTTCAAATAATACCTAGTTCAAATCCGTAACGATAGATGGCGGGCCCTGTAAATAGTTTAATGGTACGCAAGCGCTAGGTGGATTCTGGATGAATCACCATATACGCAAGTGAAACTTGGACACTAAACAGAGCCGATGAGCGGAAACTCAACGTTTTTTAACGGAAAATCCTATATTTGCTGATATTTGCGAAAACGCCATTTGGATACCACGATTCAATCCCGAGCTTCAAGAACTGTATAACCATCCGGATATGGTAAGACAATAAAGCTTAACCGTCTACGACGCGCTGTTTACATTATAAGGGTAGACGAACCATAGAGAAAATCCTACTGGGTACATTCAGAAGAAATAGATATCGTGACGCTGAGCTATTTGGTATACGTTGTTGGAAAACTCAAGCGAAGGATAAATCGAACTGAAGACTAATCTTACAGCAAGCCGGGACCGGGTTGTTATATTTTGGATATTTTTTTTTATGTCACTTTTTGGTCTAAAGGTGGTACACTTAGCCCTGGAGGTCATTGCGAAACATTAGCTTAGACTCAAGTTCCCCCTTCTAAGTCCCAATGAAACCACTCCGTCTCTCAGAGAAACGATACAAACTGTGAATGGTTACCGGTTCCTAGACATCCAAAAAAGTAAAACTTTAGACAACGATATCTCTTTCTGGCTTGCCTCCATATGTACTAATAACAATTCCTTTTTGAATAAAAATCTACCAATATTTTTTGGAATATACCACAATTTTTAGATAAAATCTGCCTTATATAATTCTTTCAAATTCCGTGACTATGAGGAACCATCTAAAAGCAATATACATAGGTAGGTAGGTAGGTAGGGTGGTTGTCATAAGACACACTTAGACCTTCCGCAGGTCCATTGAGATACCACTGGAGCTTATCCTTACTCGACGTGTTCTTTTTCAAACCCTCCGGTTAAACGAGCAGAGCTTCGTTAGTTTTAGATGGGCTATGTCCGCTACATCGGTTAGAAATGCTGTATCAAGAGTATGCAGCCTTCTCATAGCTAGGCTTTCACACTCACATAAAAGGTGTCTGACTGTTTCCTCTTCTTCTGTATTAAGACAGATTCTACAGAAATCGAAGTACGGGAGTCCTAACCTTCTAGCGTGGCTGCCTATTAAACAATGACCAGTTAATACACCTATTATTTTTCTTATAGATTCTCTGTTGAATCTTAGAAGATCTTCGATCGAGCGCTGTTCCAGTTCGGCCATGTCTGTCTGCTTAGTTCGCATGTTGTGAGGTTTTGCCAGCTTGTATTTACCTTTTTGATGGTTTCCTTGTCTATAAGTAATTTACAAGTGGCTATGGGCAAGGGTATCAGCGCCTAATCCGGATCGACATCGAGCGTTGAACCGGAACTAGCAAGTTCATCCGCCTTACAGTTTCCTGCTATATTTCTGTGGCCTGGCACCCAGATAAGGTGCACTTTGTAGCACTTAGATACGTCATTTAGTAGTTTAAAACATTCTAGAAGTGTTTTTGGCGAGTGCGCTTTTGATTCAAGCGCTTTTATTGCTGCTTAACTGTCCGAGTAAATGAAGACTTCATTTGTGGAAGCAATATGCATACACAACAGTCATATTGAATTATTGCTAATTATTATGGCGAAATTAATGCGTTGCAACTCTCCTTCAGATATACAGTGACGGGCAAGAGTACACATATACGAGTACAATGGTAAGACCAAAATAAAGAATACTGAGCTAAAATAAAAATGACAGGAGCTTTATTCCGATAACTTCGAGTTTATTTATTCAAAATAGTCCCCTCTGGCCTTGATACACTGTTTTGCGCGATCTAGAAGCTTTTCGAAAGAGTGTTTCAGGTCATTGAGCGGAATGTTCTTCGGGATGTCGCTACATGCCTTTTGGATGGCCTCTATGGACGCAAAACGTTTTCATTTCGTTTCATGGCCAAATGCAATTTTCTGAATGGATAGAAGGTTGATGGTTAAAATGCGATTTCTAGACAAAAAATCAGTCACAAGAGTGGATCGATGAGATGGTGCATTATCATGCAATAAGCGCAAGCTTCCTCCTCCGCGGTATTCACGGCGAATTCGGCGAATGCGATACAAAAAACGCTACGAAACGCCAAGATAGAAAATTGCATTGACGGTTTGGCCCATTGGCATGAACTCCATGTGGACAATTATCTTGGAATCGTAAAAAAAATGAACATCGACTTGATCGGGCCATACGGCACTTTGACGCTTAGTTTCAAGTTCATGTTGGAAACACCACGTTTCATCACCAGTTACAATGTTGTAAAGCAAATTGTCGTCTTTTCTCGCCTCTTTAATGAGGTATTTCTAATGTTGAATTCTGAGCAATTTTTGGTTCTCAGTTAACTTGTGCGGAATGGAACGTGCACAGACCTTTCAGTTAAAATGCGATGAATCGATGTTTTGAAGATATTCAACTCCGATTCCATGAACTCCACCTGTTAATTTTTGATAAATTTACGAACAATTTCAATGGAGTTTTCGGTAATTACTGATTTTGGGCGGCCCGTACGTTCATTGTCATTTATGTCCTCACATCCATCTCTGAAACGTGTAAACCAGTCGTGAACTCTGGCACGAGACAGACAATCATCGCCATAAACTTTTTTTTATCAATTCAAATGTTTCGGTAAACATAGCGGTGTAGCTTCAAGCGCACTAACTCATTAAAAAGATGGCGCCATCAAAACCATTTTTATGACGCCAGTCTTGTTTATTTTGGACTTCACCTTGTATATATAAGTACTTGGGGCTTACATCCTTTTTGGGTGTTTGGCCGAAGTCCTCCTCCTATTTGTGGTGTGCGTCTTGATATTGTTCCACAAATGGAAGGACCTACAGTTTCAAGCCGACTCCGAACGGCAGATATTTTTTTATGAGGAAATACACTCGGAGGTTTGCCATTGCCTGCCGAGGGGCGACCGCTATTAGAAAAAACTTGTTCTACATAAAAAAAAATTCTATAAGTTTTAATTTTTGTTGTTCTATTTCAATTTAAAATCCGATACCTCTAAATCGATCACCCTTTATATTACGACGATTTTCAGTTGAAATATTGTTTTCTTGAAAATGTATATTACTTACAGGTCTTTCACCTTCACCTTCTATTCATGTTTCATCTTCAATGCTGTCATTTTCCAAGCAGCAAATGTTGTGAAGAAAACGTCCACTTTACCTATGTATTTATTACTCGTATTGCTACTAAAACAGAAATTTATATCAGTGCTGCAAACATCCATAAAAATTATCCGGATCGTTCCCATGAGAATTGATCAGAATAGTGTGCTAGATAAGCCAAGAAAACACGCTAATTGTGTATGTTTTATGTACATAACATATATTAATATTAAAAGAATTTTTCATTAGAACTTCATTATGACTACAGTATATAGTATGTATAAGTACTAAGGTGTATAATATCTACATATCTACAACTAACTTCGCACAAACTTTTCTTTTAACTTCTGTGCATGCATATATGTGGGTATATATGTATTGGCGTAGCATATCAACTGCAATATACCTACATGTAGAATACATTCATGCATATTTCCCACTTCTTACCAAATCTGATTTTTCCACATGTATACAAAACAAACGTAAATTTTATGCATCGAAGTATTTTTAGGAAGTATTTTTGTGAATGTAAACTATCGTAAAATGCATTTAGCTCAACTGAAGGGAAAAGGTGGTGTAGTTTCTTTTGTTTGGGTTTTTGTTGGTATAATTGATGCAACAAATCGTGAAGATCAAAGAGCCACAACACACATTCCCTGTAATAAACAGGAAAAAACAAATATGAACTAAGCATTAACTGCACCTGTAGTCAACAAAGTGGAAAAAAGTTAGTGCCGGAGACGAATGTTGTGAGGCATGGTTAATTTTAGAAAATAGTAAATAAGAGAATTGTTTCTAATTCTTGCTTTAACACACAATGAAAGAGATCCAAAGATCAGGTAGCGAAAACGTGTTCTATGCTCATGATAAAAAGTCCAACGATGTAGACTTATGTGTATATAAATAATGATGATTATTTTTACCGGATGACCCAGTAAACTAGTTTTTTTTTGCATAAGTCTATACTTTTATTTCAGTATTATAAAAAAACACAAAATAAATAATAATTCAATATCTATAATCGAATGAGTCGCGAACTGAACAGTAAAAAAGCGCACTTTTACTGATGCAACAAAAAAAAAAAATTTTTCAAATAGAAATAGAGCTCCACGATTTCTGTACTCCTTGCCATTGTTTATAGGCAAATCAATGGGATTAAGGTCGGGGCTTTGTACTGACCAATCAAAAACTGCATTTTTTTCTTTGGAAAACCAATTTTTTAGTGACATGGACTCGAAGGAATATGGTTCTACCACGTTTTTGAGAATATCAACATAAGCAAACTTATTCATATTGTCATTTATTCTCAGTATTGGTCCAACCTCATCCCAAGAAAACTATCCTCAAACTTTACTGTCTTTGTTGTGTACTGGGGATTGAAGTCTTGATTTTTTTTACGATGAACAAAAGCCTACTCATCAGGGCCAATCGTATTACTTTTAGTTTTATCCGTAAACAGTATTCTTTTCCAGATTTTCCATTTGCTTCTATGGGCATTTTCAAAAGACAAATATTTTTTTCGACAGTAACGGGGTTTTCCAGCTTACACGCCCATAGAAGTCTGCTTAAGAGCACTTAAAATAGCCACGCTTACATTTTCCTGCTCAGTTGTAGTATTTTGCGCAGTGATATTTCGAACTTTATTTCTTTCAAGTATATTTTTGTCTGTACTAATACATTTGATGACATTGTATACTATTTTACGTCTTTCGTAAAGGTACCAAAATATAGTTTACTGTTTAAGTGAGCAGCCAAAAAGAAACATTTAAAAAGTTAATTTATTGTCCGATATTAGAGTAAAGTGCCCAGCTAAACATTGGTATATAGTAAAAATATGTACAAATATCAGATAATCTTCTAAGAAATAAGAATTCGCATAAAGGCCACTATACTCGTATGTAGTTGCGATATTTCACTGGCCATAGCTGTGACACATATGGTCATTAAAAATGGTCATGGTCGTTATTATTGAAATTTTGCTTTTTTTTATAAATCGCATCACTGTTTCGTTGTGAATTTAAAAGAACCGTTATATAAAGTTGCGATAGTTTTTGCACAGATGCGGTTATTTTCATAATTTTGTAATTTTGGTACTTTGTGGGTAGCTATTACATTTTAACTTTCTAATTGAAAAATATTGAGGGTAGCATAAGTAGCGAATTAGATATTTCATTCAATAACTAATAATACAGGGTGGGCCATGTAAAATTTGCTTTTTGAATCGGCTATAAAAAAAACTAAACAATATTTTTTCAAACTTTTTTATTTTATTTTGAAGATTGAACATTGTCATTTATGTATAAAAAATAATATCGTTCAAATGACTGCCACGACTGGCTTTACAGTAGGCCACCGATGTGAAAATTGGAAAAGAAGAAGAAGACTCCCCACTTTGGAAATAGGTTTTCAATATTTCCCAATTTTGTTCAAGCGTATAGCGTCCCATTTCGTAAATGTCAAACCTTTAACTAAATTATGAACACATTTGACATGTCATTTGTGTTACCATTCTCAAAAAAATAGGTGGTTCAAAAAGCAAACGCTATATGGCCGACCCTGTATAAGCTCATGGAATATTTAAAGCTTTTTCGGTTGTAAGGGCTAAAAAATGCTGTGGAGTGCTTGAAAACTGATTAATTGCCAAATTACAGTTCCCTGGGAGATTCTTCCTCTTCTTTTATCAAGGTGGTAACCCCTGGCCAAAGCCATAAAAGACAACATTTTTCTTTTGAAGTCAGTTTATGATTGGCTTTTATTAACGTTTAAAACGTTTTAAATCGTATCTAGTCACAAATAGAGACTTTGTCAAATAAAATCTTATTTTCAGAACACTTCTTCCTATTCAGAAAGTGATCTCTTGTTTCCCAAATATTTATGGTGCGAGATTATCACAGCCACATAATAAATGTACTTATACACGCGGAAACTCGTTAGAATTTCGAGTTAGTTAATAATTAAAAAAGACACACAGGCACTGAGTACTTCCTATATTTTATTTTAGTAGGTATGTATATCCTCTGCAATGGATCATAACAAAGTTGTGTAGGAAATTGCCAATTCGCAATTATCAGTCGGCCTAGCGTTTCTCGAATCATTAACTATATGCAAATTTATAATTCAGCATAAAAATCATTGACGTAATTATAAAGAAATGAAAATCTGTTAGAGAAAAACAAAAAAAAAAAATTACGATCAGGTCGAGTCTCTTGACATTGAATAAAAGAGGATGTCGGAGAGAATGGCAGATCTATAGACTTACCTAGCTGGATGGATTAATGTTAGCCGATTCGACTGATTCGGAGGATGGTTCCATATGTAGAAGTCCACGCAAGTGGGGAAAGCTACTAATCGCCATTCACTTGGGAATGGCCAGGACGATTCTTCTGCATATGGTTCAAGCAGCTCACAACGTCCGGGATCAGCCCACGTATTCTCTGGGTAGCTTCCGAACACCCGTTCGGGAGTGAGGTAACGTGAGAAGACGAAGCATCCCAGGATTGTTGGTTGTGCGCTGGGTTTGGGACCCGCCACTTAAAAATCCCCCTCAATGAAAATATGTACAAAGCCTCGGATGATAACTTCCTATACTGATGACGACCCATGCAAACGAAATAAGGAATACGGTTTGAGGGCATGCACCTGGAATGTCCGGTCCCTTAATGGGGAAGGTATCTCTGCCCGGCTGGTTGATGTCCTTGTGAGAGTAAAGGATGACATCACTGCCCTTCACGAAATGCGATGGACGGGTTAAGGCAAGAAAAACATAGGACCTTACGACTTCTACTACAGCTGCCATGTAAAGGAGCGCAAATTCGGTGTTGGATTTGTTGTGGCAGAGAGACTTCGTCGCCAAGTACTATCATTCACTCCGGTGGACGAGCGTCTCGCAATAATCTGCATCAAAGGCCGTTTTTTTAACATCTGGCTCATTTGCGCCCACACCCCGACCGAAGAAAAGTACGTTGCGACCAAAGATTCCTTCTAAGTGCGCTTGGATCGTTCCTATGAGCGCTCCCCCCGCCCCGACGTAAAAATCGTGCTTGGCGACTTCAATGCCAGGGTGGGCAAGGAGGGAATTTTTGCTCCCACAGTCGGGAAAATTCAGCCTGCACAACGAAACACCGAAAGAAGAAACGAGAGGGCGAAATAGGTGAGTGCGAGGAGCTTGAGATGCTGGCCAATAGGAACAACGCGCGCAAATTCTATTAGAAAGTTCGGCGGCTTACAGAAGGTTTCAAGACCGGGGCGTTTTCCTGTAAGAACAAAAAGGCCAACCTGGTGATTGACATCCAGAGTGTACATAAATTATGGAGGGAACACTTCTCCAACCTATTAGATAGTGACAGCTGCGCATGTCATAGAGAATGTGAAGATCCCTATATCCCAATCGTTGACGACGGAACTGTCGTTCCGCTACCCGATTATGACGCGGATGAGATCAGCGATAACGCGGCTAAAGAACAACAAAGCCGCGGGTGCCGACGGACTGCCGGCTGAGCTATTCAAACATGGCGGCGAGGAGCTGGTAAGGTGCATGCATCAGCTTCTATGCAAAATATGGTCGGATGAAAGCATAAGGTCCGAGTCCGGCTCTGAAAGTATTTGAGGCGTTACCAGCTGGTGGTAGCAGAGGAAGAGGAAGGCCTCCTCTGCGTTGGAAAGATCAGGTTGAGAAGGACTTGACTTCACTTGGTGTGTCCAACTGGCGCCGGTTAGCACGAGAAAGAAACGACTGGCACACTCGGCCATAATCGCTTAAGCGGTTATCGCGCCAATTAAGAAGAAGAGAAGATTCGACTAACATAGTTTATCTCTCACGGTTTTTCTCTCACTTTTCTGATCGCCTTCAAATATCGTGTAATAAATAAATAAATATCATTTCATAAAGTTTTTATTTTGTGAAGCTCGGAAAGAAAACCAAACAACAAGAAGAAGTTTGTAAAGAAATTATCTCCTCAAAGCTATTCTCAATGGAAAGCGAGTAAAAAAGTCACCAGTTTACGCTAAAAAGCCACTATGATGACATAATGGATTCTTTAACCACTTTCTCTGAGCTCAATACTAGTCCGCGCAACTAAAACCCACCATCGCTGTGAATTTCATGAACTGGCCTAGAGATATCTACGGCCTACAAAATCATTAATATAATGGTGACCAGAAATAGCTTTAATCGCACGAGCATGCCTTTCGTGGTATACCTTGGCCTAATAATATATTGCGCCGAGCAGGGCACCGAAAATCATCCCTCGCATCTCATACTCCTCAGGCGGTCGATTCCTCTCCCAACCATACCTGGTAGAAAAAGCTCCGCAAAAGCAAACTGCACGTGTTCTAGAATTAAATGAAATCGAAGGTAGTGATATGTAGAGCTGTGGTCTCTTCAATAGCATAGGATTCAGAGACACCCCTTCTAATTGAGAAGCAGCGTCGAAAACAAAATGTAATTATTTAGGTTTACTTGGGTTGACATCCAAGTACCATACCTTTCGAGCATAACGTTTGCTTAAGTACCCTTCGATGATTCCTTTATGCGTGGTTGCAAACGTTGTGTCACGTTTTATCTTTCTCTGAATGTTCTACGTAAAGCAGCCATATAATTATTGGGGTCTATTTGGAATCGGCTCGTCATTTTGTACTTTCAAGTAACTGCTTATCTCTGACGTCATCGTTCTTTCAACAGGCAGCGAATGTCTGACGCTAAGATCCTCAATATTGAATGTTGAGGACAGAAGTTGATGCATGTCTTCTTCCTTCCAATTGTATGGTGGGTCTGAGGCGTAAGTGCGCGGGATCGGTTCCAAATAAAATTTGAACCACAGCATCGGAATATGGCTAGAGGGGAAGAGATGAAATTGATTTTTACTACTTTTTAAATATACACACAGTGATCACACAAGTTATTCGTACACTCACAGTTTACAAACAGATGTACCTGATACTTAGCACGATTTACAGATACAAAAAAAACAAAATTTGGGCATATTCGTAAAAAATAACATATTGATTCAATATTTAATGAACAAAAACTTTCAAATTCATTTCTGGATTTAGAGAACTTAAGGCAATAACGAAATAAGGCACAATTTCATGCAAAAATATTACTGAGTGAACGCTATGAAGTGTTACCTATTCAAAACACCATAACTTTTTTGTGTGAAATTAATTTTTATTGTTTTCAAAGACAAAATTGTTCAAAAATGATTACATTTTTAACATATATTCACTTTAGCTCGATATAACCACCTTTGGCCCTGACTATAGCCTTCAAACGGTCAAAAAATGAGTTGCATGCTGCACGAATGCAATCTTGAGGTATTTTGGCCCATTCTCGTAGAATCGCTATTTTCAGCGCATCCATACTGGCATATTTTTTAGTCCTTACCTTGCTCTCCAAAATGGACCAGATGGAATAGCTCATCGGATTTGCGTCTAGCGTATTCGAAAGCCATTGTGTGGACGAAATGAAGTGTGGAACATGATTTTGTAACCATTCTTGGTTCACATGAGCTTTATGAGACGGTGCCGAGTTCTGTTGGAACGTCCATGGTCTACGGCCGAAATATTTGCGTGCCCACGGCTCTAAAGTAGCTTCTAAAACATTTTCCCGACAATAAGTCGCATTCACTTTGACACCAGGCTCGATAAAAACGATTGGAGAGCGTCCATCAGCGGTCACTGCGGGCCAAACCATTACTTGCGATGGGAAATTGCTTCGAGTGGCCATACGTAGGCTCAAATTCTCGTATGAGCGTTCGGTCATGTAAACACGATCAATTGGGACATTTTTTTCATCAGAAAACACAATGTTAGGAAATTCGCCAAGTTCGTGCAAGCGCAACAACTCCTTTGCTCTTTCGCACCGAACTTTTTTTTGCTGGGGTGAAATATCGTGTGCTTTTTGGAACTTGTAAGCCTTGACCTTGAGTTCATTTTTCAATATGCGTCGAATGCTGTCTTGCGATATTTTCGGTTCTTTGGCCATTTTTCTTCCACTTCGACGTGGATTTCGTTCAAGTCGAGCCTTCACTTACCGAACCATTTCTGGCGTTGTTGCGTTTTTTTTGGTCCACCTCCATAGTGTTTTGCAATGCTACCAGTATCATCGTAAGGTTTTGTAGTGCGATGCACAAACATTTTATTCACTTTGAGGTGACTGAGCTCACGAACAATGGCTGGTTGTGATTTTCCAGCCAAATATAACCTAATCACACTATTGCGTTTGAATTCCATCACAGAAAAAAAAAAAATTCAACAAAACTGAGATGCAAATGCTTTTGATGGCTTATAAACAATATATTGAACTGTCACTAGAACAATTTTGACGTTGATGTCTTGAGCTGTTTTACAGATACAAGCAGTGTCAAGTTGGAAACACTTCGTTCACCCTGTATTCGTACATAGCCATATAACGAATATTTTATTAGAAAAATAATGAAAAAAAGAGTATTTAGTACTTTGTTGGGCCGCGTTTAGCTTTAATAACTGCTTCTAAGCGTCGGTGCATACTTTTTACCAATACCTTGGTTTCACTAGCTGCAATTTTGTCCCACTCAACACTTAAAGCTGTCTTTAATGACGCTTTTGATGTTATTTTGTGCTTTCTGATTCTTATTTCTAAGAGCTCCCAGACATGCTTAATTGGGTTCAGATCCGGTGATTGAAGTGGAGATTGAAGCTGCTTACAGTGGTAAATAACCCATTCTTGCACTAGATAAGATGAGTGTTTTCGGTAATTATCTTGTTGAAACAAAAACCCTTTAGCATCCAGTCTCAGTTTAACGGCACTATCATGCAAAGTATTCTTCAAAACGTTTAAATATAGATGTTCGTCCATTTTATCATCAATAAAAACTATCTTTCTTACTCCAGATGCAACTAAGCAACCCCAAACCACTCCATTTCCTCCTCCATGCTTATCGATAGAAATGCGATTTTTTCATTCAGTTCTGTATTTTCTTTTCGCCAAACCTTTGGAGGGTCATCTCATCTGAAAATATTAAATTTCGACTTATCGTTGAATATGACGTTTTCCTAATCTGCTTTAATTTTATAGCGTTTGGCGAACTCCAATCTCTTCTTTCTCTTAATATCTGAAATGTAGGGCTTGCGGCGTGCCACTCTACTATGATAACCAACGTTATACAAACAATTACGGACTGTTTATGGGCTAACTTTTTTATGTAAATACTCTTGAATATTTTGGCATAATATCGTGAAGGTTATTTTTGGGTTTTGCGCGACTGATGCTACTATGTTGCGTTCCTCATGTGAACACAATTTTTTTCGCCTTCCGGCTTGGTGGTGCTTCCAATTTACCAGTATTAACGTAATTAGCAATGACACTACAGCCGCAGAACAGTGATGGTAAATGTAGGGAAACTTCCCTACATGTAGGGATTTTTGTCAAAAAAGAAGGACAGATTTTTTAAATTCTGTAAATGTAGGGAATTTTCAAAAAGGACAGAAAAAAATTCAAAATAGCGGGAAAAATTAAAAAGTTCATTTAAAATAAAAAGCCGCAGTAAGATTTCATGCCAGTATTTTTTTCCTTATGACAGCACACTTTTAAAGCGTTAATACGGCAATATTGCCATTTTTTTCTTCGTTAACGCTAACGCGATTTTGCTTCCCACGAAAATTGTTAGTTGTCCCGCGTTTTCTGGTGCTTTTCACTTTTGAAGTAAGTTTGCAATTATTTTAGTTTTAGCTTTTTTTATATTTAAAATTTATAAATACATACATATGTATATGTTATAGAAATGAGCACCTCTTCTTCGACTGACTCTTCGGAGGAACACTAGGAGAAAAATTCAAGTATCGAAAACAAAAATTCAATAACAAGTGGCTTGTCGACGACAATTTTAGTGGCTGGCTGAAAGCTGTGGCTAACGCTCCATTCAAATGCAAATGCGCTGAGTGCGACAAAGTCTTGAACTGCGGCAATTCTGATTTGCAGAAGCACGCCGAGCAAAAATGTACCAAAATATCAAGACAATAAAAAAGACACCTAAAATACACATTTTTTTTTTAAGAAAAAGCCGAGTAAACTAAATGGTTCAAGAAATTTCGAAATAAGACTTAGCAGGTTCTTCGCTGAGCGTAATGTCGCACTGCAAGTGGTGGACCATTTAATCCCAATCTTAAAGGTAATCGTGCCGGATTCTGAAAAAATTGCAACTCTGTCTTGTTTTAAACAGAACTGAATGTAATGAAAAAGTCTAGTTTTTAGTCTATTTGCTGAATTTTTCTTTATATATGTGTTGATATTATAATATAATAAATATGTGTATTTATATATATTTTTGAAATAAAATTTCTTATTAAAGTGTCTTATAAAGTTAAAACAGCACCAAGCCCAAAACTTAAGCAAATAATTAAGTTTTGATGTTTCAAGTTTCTCATTATAGTGTAAACACAGGAGAAAAATATGTAGGGAACTTTGTAGGGAAATATTTTTGAAGCGTAGGGAAAAGTACGGAATTTTTTTGGGCTGTGTAGGGATTTTTCAAAAAATCATTTACCATCACTGCCGCAGAACGCTATTTGCCAATTTTTGTCGATTTCGTGCAGAGACTTGTTTTCCACAATTTAATAACAATTTTACGCATTTCTAATGCTAAATCCGCACTTCGTCACATTTTGCCACTTTCAATCGAGATTTTACGCACAACTGAGACTGAATCGGCGATAAAAACTTCCAGCAATATTAATAAAAAAAACAAACGATTCTTACTGTTGCTTTTGTAGCAACAATATCATGAACGGAAAGTGTACGAATAAATGTTTTGCAGCATTTTGCTACGTTTGCCTGCTTTCCTTGGAATCTCTCAATGTAAGTTGAAATAACGGGAGTTTTGTTTGTGGCAATTCATTAGGAATGTTTTAACTATAACATTCTTACAGTGACCCAAAAGTAATATATTGTCACAGCAAATATTTTGCGCAAAGCTAACGTTTTTTACGTACCACGCAGGCTGTACGAATAAATTGCGTGACCACTGTAGGTTCTGCATGGGCAAACCGAGATTAAGTACAGCGTATCGCACAGTGGATGGCACTTACTTTTATTAGCGGCGCTAATTTCAATACTGCAACCTCAGTATACTCTTTTGCTGCTCTTCCTCCAAAAAATAGTCGGAGAGACGTATCTTGGCCCAAACTATTATATTACCTACAAATTTATTGCTCCTTTATTTGACCAAAACATCTTGAAATATAGGAGGAGAAGTGGTTTATAGGGTAGTAGCTAACGATTTTCAGGGCTAGCTTCGTTTATAATTTTGTTTATTGGACATCAGATTCGTGATTTATTTTTAATTGGAAAAGCTGTGGTAGTAACCAAGCCACATTGAGCAGGTAGAGCAATTGATTCCATATTTTTCAATTTACTTGGTCTCTAAATTGTCATTTTTTTTAAATTACTTTAAACGATCAATCTTTGTTTATAGATTTTGACTTTGCATAATACATAGGCCTTGTTTTTTTTTTTGTTTTTGCTCTACTGCTACTATTGCTCTGTTCAATATGCCTTGGGTAATACTGGTATTATTGCCTGAGCCATTGTAATGTTTTAGACACGCTCAGTCACTTATCATAGTCCTACACTCTCCCGCATAGTAGTCAAGCACCAAGCTATTCGGCTAGGGTGGCCGCTTCTGATTTGTAAAAGCTAAATTTTGTATACAGGTATGCGTTTGTTTCATTGTAATTAACAGCCAGTCCAATTTAATTTTTCTTAAGTATACGCGGTTATATAAATTTCGGTCCGGATCATTTTTTTATATATAAATTTCTACACAGCACTTTAGTCGATTAGAGCATTTCAAAACTTTGTTTTACCTTAAGCTTCGCATCCAAAATGATCCTGTTACCATCTAAGGATCAATGGAGAACTCGCTTTAAATTTGTCGAAAATAATTACAATTTGCTCTACTCATTGTTTCAGTTGAATATTTTTTATACTGCGAAATCATCCCTTTATTAGTTTTAGTATGCTCCTTTTACATGTTTATAAATATGTATATGTATTCATACATCTTTTTTATTGCTCACACTTCTTTTATACCATTACAAAAACTGTTTTACGAACAAAATATTAGGACCCTATGAATTAGTTAATTGGATATATGTAATAATAAGAAATGTACAGCAACATCATTTTGTAAAATGCAGCAGCAGCCTCCAGCAGCGAACATTTAGAATTGTGCAAGAGATTGTCATGACTCAATGCCAGCGAAGCGAGTACTCGTATCAGCAGCATGGGTGGGCAACAGAAAACAGTGTCGGCGCGTGTTTATTGCCATCCACCTCCCAACATTTTCAAAGTCACTGCTCTTATACTGCTGAATGCATTTTATGTGGTATATAGCAATGAGTTCATTATAAAAATGCCATAAAGTATTTCATTAAAAGCCCTACGCATCCCCCAAAATATCAAGTTTAAACAGTCAAATCCCCTAACGAAAGTTTTATGAGCCCTCGTAAAATGTTGTTATATAATAAAGGAGGGCAAATCGACAAAAGCGGCGGCGAATTTCGCAAGGGCGAAGGTTAATGCAACCATCATCCCTTAGTTTAATGATAGAATTAAATTCAAGCACCGGAGTTGATGACTTAAGTCTTGAATGCCTCAAATGCCCTTTGTTTGCTTTGAGTGTGGGTGTTGGGCACGAAAATGCGCTTATTTCGCTCATGGCACACTAATACATCTTAACTTATATTAGACTATCGTTTTACAAATGTATTCGTATGCATATAAATATGTAGATAAATATGTACATACATATATAAATTTGTACATATGTACATACATACGTGTCGATATTGACCTACTCACTGACTCAATATAGCGGTAATATTCGTTGCGAAGAACCCGAAATGTTTATCGTATGTGCAGTACTATGCGTATGTTCATATGTACTTATACCTACGAGTACATAAGAACTCTTTACACCTATTCAACGAGGGCTGCCGACTTTGTCAAGCCGCGTTCAATCGTTGCAGCGAAAATATTCGAATCCAAACATCGTTTATTTAAAAATGTAAAAGAAGCGAAATAGTGCTTCCATCCGCATTTAACATTTATTTCCGTAGCATAAGTCCTCGATAAGACTCTTCCATTGCAAGGTTCTCTGGGCTGTTGATGTCGGCATCTGCTAGCTCGCGAAACAGCGACCTTCTCCAAGTGTTCTTTGGCCGACCGCGATCTCTGCTCCATGCGGGCTCCAGTCCAGTGCCATTCCCGATATACTCTCTGGCGGCTTTCTAAGCGTGTGACCTATCCATCGCCAATTTCAGCCATTCGTTAATCTCCACAGCGGGTCGTTTCTTATGGTGTTCGGCTAGAATATTCTATAGATGATGTGGAGACATACATATGTAGCCTCTCTGTGATGGTGTTAGAGACCAGCCATATTTGAATTCCGTACAACAATACTAACTTCACACATGAGCTGAATATTCGCAGTTTACAGCGTCTGGAGATTTGGAAACTCACCCAAGCTATATGCATTCGCCCGAACGCCACCCTTGCTTTGTTTAATCTGCAGTTGACATCTTCATCTGCTCCGCCGTCTGCCGTGATAGTGCAGCCAAGGTAGCAGAAGCTTTCGACAAATTCCACCGGGCAACCGTTAACCATCATATGTATGTATGTCTTGTTTTATCGTGTTTTCTACTCAACACCACCCATATTGCGTCTCGCCTGATTCTGTCGAAAGCCTTTTTAAAGCCTACGAACAGCATGCAAAGCGGGGAGCGCTTCGGCACCATTTCGTTCTATCATTTGCATTCTTCGATTTGTAGAATGTTATTCATGGCAAATCCCCCTTTTGCCAGTTCGTCCCCTTTTACATTCTTTCAATGTTCCGATGTCCCGGCACCCAGATTAAGGTAACTTTATGTTTTACACTTAATGTGGTAAGGCTACTCCTGCTGTGTTCCATCAGTTTAGGGATTGTGGTAACTGAAGCCAGCGCTTGAATTGCAGTTTGGCTATCCGAAAGAATATATACAGTGTGCACCATCTCGAGCTTCGGTATGGAAATATTGAATAACTTTAGCAACTAGCAAAATTGAATGTTTGTTGGTATTTTTTTATTTGATTTTGTCCTTTACAATCTGTTTCAACTGCACTTAGAACACAACATCCAACAAATGACCACCTTTACGAGCCACACAATATTGTGCTCTTTTTTCGAATTTTCCATTACTTTTGCTAGCATTTCGGGTGATATTGCCTCTATTTTAGATCTAATGTTGGTCCTGAGCGCTTCCAAAGTAGTGGGCTTGTTGGCGTATACTCTCCTTTTTAAACAGCCCCACAAAAAAAAATCCGGCGGCGTCAAATCCGGCGATCTTGGAGGCCACTCAACATCGCCACCTTTCGACATCAACCGGCCAGGGAACTTTAGCTTCAAAAAGTTCATCGTTTTGCTCGCCGTGTGGCATGGGGCGCCGTCATTGGAGCGTCTTTTACGAACTGAAACACGGTGATGATTTACAACAGACCCCGATTCTTCAAAATTTTTAGTCAGATTGCGTATGGTGTTATCAGAAGGCACTTTACGACCGCGGTATTTTCGACGGTATGCACGTTGAGCAAGCACAATTGAACGAGCATTTTCCAAATGCATGGTCACAATTTCCGCGCGTTCTTTAGGTGTAAAGTTATTCATCGTTAAAATTGTACTGAATTGACGTTTCCAAATTATTTTTTCTCAAGTCCTTCTGACAATGGATAGCAAAGTTATTCAATATTTCCATACCGAAGCTCGAGATGGCGCACCCTGTATATATATAATTGGCGCGTACACCCTTTTTGGGTGTTTGGCCGAGCTCCTCCTCCTACTTGTGGTGTGCGTCTTGATGTTGTTCCACAAATGGAGAGACCTACAGTTTTAAGCCGACTTTGAACGACAGATATTTTTATGAGGAGCTTTTTCATGGCAGAAATACACTCGGAGGTTTGCCATTGCCTGCCGAGGGGCGACCGCTATTAGAAAAATGTTTTTTTTTTTTTAATTTTTGTGTTTCACCGAGATTTGAACCAATGTTCTCTCTGTGAATTGCGAATGGTAGTCACGCACCAACCCATTCGGCTACGGCGGCCGCTCGAAAGAATAGCGATGGATATTAAAAGAAAATTCTGTAATTAGTAGCGGACAAGATTCCCCTATTGCCAGTACAGTATTGGGAAAGCACACAGATTTTCCAATTCTAAGTCTACGAGAATATATTCCGTATATATTCCGGCTGAGAGCCAGTTAACGGTCTGATCTTGGTCGCACCTTCTGAATTTTTTCACCATGTAGATTACCAACTCCACTCTCCACTTACCACTTTTCAAGGATTACTGATTGTCAGCTTTGACCAAACTGCTGTGGTGAAATACAAAATTCAGTTGCCATGTCACCGCCTATATTCACACACTTGTTCAATCAGTTGTTGTTCAGACCATAGATTACTAGATGGGAAAACTCTTTTTCTCATGAGAGCGCTGAAAAATGTGCATTTTTTTATAACATTCGCCATTATTGCCACACCGGTAGAAACATGAATTCGGTATTTTTGAACCAAAATTGGGAATTTTAAGTTTCCACACCAACATTGAGGTCAGTATTTAGTGTGCGGTTGCCCAATAGCCTTATATCACTCGTATACACCTACATTAGGGCGGGTCGATTTAAAAATCGCTCATTGCTCTGTGAAAATCGTATTCTAGGGATCAAAATAAGAAATTTTGCCGAATGAACCATACCTCTAAAACGAATTCTGATGTCCCCCAATTTGGTGATTTGGAAATAAAAAATAAAAATTTATTTATAAAAAATAACACACTGTTGCTTTACGCATCTAAATACATTAGAAGGGAACATTTACAATAGGCTGGTGCATAAAAGGGACAGCGTTGCAGGTAGCGCTGCCGCTCCGGCCTTGTGTCATACTTTCAAGCTCTCCGAAACGCCTTTTCAAATATGCGTGTAACGTAAATATATGTACATTAAAATATTAAAATTAAAAAAAATCAATTTTTTGAAAATTCTAATTGTATATAACCCTTTAATATTATCATTACATATTTACATACATATTTAATTTTTTTCAATCTATTTTTCAGTTCATTTACAAATCATTCTTTGGAACTAATTCAATATCATTAAAAAGTAGTATTCAATATTCAATAGTGGCTATTAGTGCCATTATTAGAAAGAGCGAATTATTCAAAAATATACCAACAGTGTAATTTGTTAAAACTGTTGTTGCAATATTATTAAATTCTTTCAACCAAATCACTTTAATATCTTCAAATGAAAATTATCCATATAAGCGCACAAAAAGCCAACGCGCATACATGAGTACATTTTTATATATGCACAGGCACGCAGCAAGATGACATACATACATACATACATATGTAAATACAGATATGTGAGCTTGTGTACATATAGCATTCGGCTGCGTGCACTTGTCACAGCATTAATATTACGATGCGCTAAAAAGGCTTCCAGCGCACATTCATAGGCACAGAATTTTGCCTAAAAGTATGAATCGTGAAGCATCAACACATTTTTTTCGTAATTTACTTATACAACTTTTTAATTTGAAGTATTACACTTGTTCGGCAGCCGCCATAGCCGAATGAGCTGGTGCGTGACTACCATTCAGAATTCAGGGAGACCGTAGGTTCGAATCTCGTTGAAACACCAAAATGAAGAAAACATTTTTCTAATAGCGGTCGCCCCTCGGCAGGCAATGGCAAACCTCCGAGTGTATTTCTGCCAAGAAAAAGCCCCTCATAAAAAATATCTGCCGTTCGGAATCACTTTAAACTGTAGGTCCTTCCATTTGTGGAACAACATCAAGACGCACATCATAAATAAGAGGAGGACCTCGGCCAAACACCCAAAAAGGGTGTATGCGCCAATTATATACCTATACAGTATATACTACTGTGGGCAAAAAGTATGGTGAATTTATTTGTCAAACTTCGCGCTCCAAGTCATCAACACGTTCTCGACTCTCTTTGAAGTATTTGTACCACTTATAAACATTTTTCTGCGACATGGTCGAATTACCAAATGCCTTCTGCAACATGCTAAACGTTTCCGCAGCCGAAATTTCATTCCGCAAACAAAATTTGATGGCACTTCTCTGCTCAAACAAATCAGACATTGTAAAAATCGAGAAATGCACTCTTGGTCGTTTGGTAAACACAAGCGTAAATATATTACTGATAATGACATTAACATGAAAGTTGGCCCAGATGTTATTAACAGTGCTGCCAACTCATGAAAAAAATAACTAGAGCGAAATTTTAATCCCGCGAAGTTTGACAAATAAATTCACCTTACTTTTTGCCCACAGTAGTATATATGTATTATATATATATATATTTATATATATTTGATTATTATAAATTATTTGTTTATATTTCTTAATCCATACCCTTATGTATTTTGGTTCTCGGTGATATTGTGTGATTCTGATTTTTGGTTTATACTTTTTTTAGTTCATTGTAAATAATACAATGAATGTATGTTCATTGATTATTATTATTTCCAATAAAATTGTTAATTTATTATGTATTCGTAAATTTCAAACTTTTATTTATTCGTTTTTCGTTGTTTTGTTTTTTAATCCATTTAGCTATTGCAATCATATACCAAAATGCTCAGATGAGGAGTCGATTTATCTATGTCTGCACGTCTGTCCGTGCGCACGGTAACTCATGTAAAAATTTATATACATATTCCAGCGAAGCTTTGTACCTTAATTTCTCTTTGTCCAAAGTAGTCATTGAAAATGGGGGAAATCCTTCAATAAGTATGCCTACCTTCTATACATATAACGTAAATTTAAAAAAAGAAAACATGTGATATCTCTGTTATAAATAAAGCAAAATTACTCAAATGTTGATGCCGATGGTTGGGAGAAATTAAGTATAATAACACCTCTAACGCATATACATATTTTTTTAAATTTAAAGTTTATAATAAGCATTCGAAAATAAGACTAGTGCAATGAGACATGTGATGGGAGGTATTAGCAATTATTTCATGAATACTGGCTAACTTATTTTAGACTGCTGCGAACTTTATGCAGTTTAAGAAACAAATAAGGCCGTTAGGTGTTTTGTAAGGTGTTCAGTTGCCAGTTGAATTTGTTCCTCTAGATGGCGGACAAATCATCGAATGCGTTGAGTTGGGCTTACCGGGCAAAAAGAAGAATCGAAAAGCTGCCAGGACACGTAAAACCAAAGCCACCGAGAAGACGGGCCTTTTCAAAAGTGAAAATGCCATGGAATATATTAGCTGATGTTACAAATATAATTACATCAATCGAACATGCTTTACAAGATACGGCCTGTTATAAAAAGGTGAAGTACCTTGTAATGGAAGAAAATAAGTTGAAACTTATGGTGTTCTGCAATGTCTGCATCCACGTTTGTGAAGTTGGAACCTAACTCAATGTATTTTTTTTTGTGCCACCTTTATTAATTGCACCTGTCGTATTACACTAAGTAATTCTTCTACAGCTTGGATTTCATAACATTAATCATTATCAATATTACATTTTGGTTAAGTTTTTGTGTGAGTTTACAAGTGTATGTACATAGCTTTAAATTATTCTACATAGTCATCAGCTGAGTTGGGGTTGGTCGTTTGAGCCGCCTGGAGTTTGTCCTTTCTGCTGATGGGAGTTGTCGCATGTCAGTATTTGTATGGTTCATTAAACGGACATTATGATTTGTGCTGCGTTTGCGGATGATTTCTACTACTGTTGCGATGAATATCTTCGTTTGGGACGTACCAAGGTGCATTGGTTACAGGTCTGAGTATTTTTGATTGTAGTCGTTGAATAATGTTAATGTTACTTTTACTTGCAATTCCCCAGATTTCTATGCCGTATGCCCAGATTGGCACAATCACAGTTTTGTATATAAGGGTTTTGTTCAGCAATGACAGTTTCGAGCGCCTGCCAAGTAGCCAGTATAGTTGTCGGAATCTGTTTTTTACCTCATTTCTTTTCAACGTGATATGTTCTTTCCAGAGAATTTTGGAGTCAATAGTCATTCCAAGGTATCTTGCTTTGGTGGCTCTCGGGATTTGTGAATTGTTTATTGTCAGTTTCTTGTGTCCTACTTTCTTGTTAGAATAAACTATGATACATGAATTGTTTTGCCACTATTGACTTGTATACTCCAAGCATTAAACCATGTTGGTGCTTGGAGTTTTAGATTTTTGCTGCTCATTAGTGTTATTTGTCCCACTGTTTTGTGTTACTTTTTCATCATCAAGAGAGAGTATATCAAATCTGTTTGATGTCAGAGTATGCGGGATTGATTTGTTATTTGTTGGCTTACTTAACCAGTAGGTTGTGATTGTTTTTTGGTTTGCTAATGTTTTATGTTTTTTGGTGGTTTTTGTTGTTTCTTATCTGGAGAATTACATGTTCTCTTTGGAAGAGAAAGTTCTTTATTGTTCTCGCCTGCTTTTGCCTGCATAACTATGTTTGGGCATGTAGACATGATTGGTGAATATGAGAAAATTGAAGAGTTTGTAGAAACGGTTCTGCTTTGTTGATGCTGATGTTGTAACTGTTGTGATTGTTGTTGCGCTTGTGAGAACTACCAGACAAGTAGTGGGATGAGAAATGCTGATTAGATCAATTGGAGTTTGGCATTACTCATTCTATGAGAGAGGAGTTGTGGGTATAGAGTTAACGGCGGTTGCGAGGTGAGGTTGTAGAGCTTGACTTACTCTTTATTTCACTTGCCGAGAACGGAATATTGTAGCTGGAGTTAGCACTTGTTAGTTGCTTTTGCGCTGGTGAACGGAGCCTCTCTTTGGGAGGAGAGCGCCCCGCAGGCATTTTAAATGTTACATTTTTTCACTAGTTGTTTTTATTATTTTTATGTTTTTATTTTGTTTGTATTTATATTTGCAAAACAAAAGTTGGGCTAAGATAACACAAGATGTATTGTGTTGCAGTATTAAAGCGTCTATATCGCTGTGTGTTTTTATATATTGTACGACTGGTAGATTCACTACGAAACTTTCACAAAGGAAGAGATAATAATGGCTCAATCGAGAAGTTTAACTTAACTTGTAAATGTTGTTAAGTGCTGCATATACCGCGATTTGCGTGGCTTTATATGACGTATAGTGAGGTAGATGAGCAAACAGCGAATATAATTATTTAATAATCCAATAGTATTTATGATCAACTATGTTCCAAGCTTTGGCATTTATTCTGAGAGTCATGCGCTTAACTCGCATATTGAGCATCAAAATCCCGTCACATAAAATTTGACCTACCTGTATGTCTACTTCTAAAACATCCAGTGCTTTCAACAGAACAGCCCAAAGTGGAAATCGTTTTCACTTGTCTTATATAAACACTATCGTAAAAATCGTAAAGTTGTGCTAATTTTATTATTCGGGAAACAATTGTTATTCGGATTCCCCTTTCCATTTACGGCCTCATTTTATCTAGCACATGGTTTTGTTAAGTCGACAATAGTCTTGTCGCTATACGCTTGAACAAAATTGGGAAATATTGAAAACCTATTTCCAAAGTGGTGAGTCTTCTTCTTCTTCCGCGGTTACAGTAAATGGCGAGCGTTACCGTGACATGCTCAACGAGTTTTTGTTTCCAAAAATTGAAGAGGATGACATGGACGACATTTGGTTTCAACAGGACGGTGCAACTTGTCACACTGCCAAAGTTACACTCGACTTTTGGCTACCGTTTTTGAAAACCGAATAATCAGCCGAAACTCCGATATCAATTGGCCGCCTCGGGGCTGTGATTTAAGCCCGTTGGACTATTTTTTGTGGGGAGCCGTTAAGGATAAATGCTATGCGAACCATCCAGAAACGATTGATGCTTTAAAACATGAAATCGAAGTTGCCATTCAATCGAAAATGTGCTTAAAAATTGGGTTGATCGAATGACCTACTGTAAAGCCAGTCGTGTCAGTCATTTGAACGATATTAGTTTTCATTCATAAATGACAATGTTTAATCTTCAAAATAAAAAAAAGTTTAAAAAAATATTGTTAAGTTTTTTTTTTTATAGCCGATTCAAAAAGCAAATTTTACATGGCCTACCCTACACAAATCAGAGATAGCACTCAGGGCAAAAATTGGCTGGCATTTGCATATGTTTATCTTTTGGATTAAACTGGTATTATGCCCACCAAATATCACATATTTTTTCCGCGCAGTCGCTAACTAAAAAAGGGTTAAAGGTTTGCTCACACTTCTGGACAAATGTCCGACACATTTAGAACTTATCTAAGTGGGAACAGATTCAAAAGATAAATGCTTGACTTTCTGTATAATATAAATGTTCATTAAAATGTTGATGCTTATAATAGCTTATAATTTATTTGTGGCGTTTTACGTATTTAATGTATTGGGTTGGGTACAATATGATTTTGGTTCAAAATTCTGTATTTAAATTTCTGTAATGCAAAATTCTGTATTGTCAAAATTCTGCATTGCAAAGAATTTTTTTATTTATCCATATGCTCTTCCGATTTTTCAATATAGAGTTTTGCAAAACAAAATACTGCCAATACATGACTCGCCTTGACCCATATGGTTTCCGATATTATCAAAACAGATTTACATAAAGCAAATGTACATATGTTTGTATGTATTTATCGCTTCAGAAACAATGTGAATGAAATTCGAGCAACCGTGCTAAAAAATATTGTAGAATAATTGCAATATTTTCTGTATACTTCGTTCAAATACCTAACTGTTTTAATCAATTCCCATTCTTTGATGGTACGTTTTCCTGTTGTAAAATTTATAGAAACACAATACGACAACGACAGAACCAAACCCAGCGGTCTTTTGTGTTTGCTTCTCGTTTACAGCAGGTCAAATAAGTTTACAAAGAGAGTTTCGATTAATTCTATTGATTGTGGCTGGCCAACGTGCATGAATCAAGTTTGGGGAAATTACAAATTTAAAGAAATAATAAAAGTTGTTGTATAAATAAATATTGACTATGTTTAATATGGCGAAAGTCTCTCACTTATTGAAAATGTGCATACGATTACGAAGTATTCAAAGGATCACTCCCATGAACCGTTTCCAGATGAGGTCAATGTCGTAAAAGCTAATAATTTGGTGAAAAAGTTGGCGAAATCAAGCTTGCTGACTACTAGCCAAATAATTCAAATCTGTTGTTGAGACCGTTTCCGTCAGCCGTGACTATTTACCCACAAAAAGTGTTCAAAAGCAAAAAATTAACAGGATAAAAAGAGCGAAAGTAGGACTTCGTGAACCAAATTCGATAGAAGAAATAGATATTCCATTAAGTTTGTATGTTTTGGAAAATGAACTTTTTATTTTGTCAGAAAAATATTTCCAAAATGAATGTATGATTATATTTGGTACTAAATCATCATTGCAATTGCTTGATGAAAGCGACTGTTGGATCATGGATGGCACTTTCGATGTGGTGCCTACATTTATGCGACAACTCTTTTCCATACATGGTCGGGTTGAAGGGCAAATAATACCTCTCGTATTCTGCATTAAAAAAAAAAAATCACTTACCAGCTATGAGACGTTTTTCATTGAGCTCATTGAATTTGCTCGAGGATATGGCAAACAATTAAATCCAAAACGAATCCTTAGTGACTTTAAGATAGGTATTATATCGGCTGCCAAAAAATATTTTCCCGATACGAGATTGCAAGGATACTTCTTTCATTTTAGTCAAATAATTTGGCGTAAAATACAAAAAGAAAGCTATATTGTGTAATATATTGATATACTGAACAATTTCATCCCAACTACAATAAAGTACGGAATATTTAATTTTTTTGTTTGCAGATTGGTTCAGAAATATGGAAATGATTCATATTTTTCCTTACATATTAGAATGTTAAAAGCTCTGGCTTTTTTGCCTCACGACGAAGTCTCTGAGTACTATAATCAATTTTATACTACTCTTGAAGACGAAGATACAAAACAGTTTTGCTCGTGGTTTGAAAGAAATTACATAGCTCGAGACAACTCCCAGCCAAAATACCCACCAAAATTTTGGTCAGTGCACGATGAGTCCAATATCGCTTTCCCCAGAACGCAAAACAGTATTGAGGCTTGGCATCGTCGGCTAAAAGTTATTGTTGGGAAACGAAACTTAGGGTTGTACAAACTAATTAATGATCTAAAAGGCGAGCTGGTTTGTGCGAAAGCACAACTAGCTAAAATTCAAAATGGTCACAAAATTAGTCAAACGTAGAAGGCTGTAAACGCAAACAACAGAATTAAAAGAATAACAAAAAAAAAGGCTTGTATTAAGGCATGTTTCTTTTCTAAAGCGAATTGCTAAAAATTTAATAATATAATAATTGTTTCGCCATTATAATGTAATAACTTTTGTTTTGAATGAATTTTTGAATTTTTCTTTAATTGACGTATGTATATATACCATTGTTTCTATAAAATCAGAATTCCATTATTCATAAAATAAATGTGCTATTCAGGTAAGCGTGCTTATCAGGTTATCTGCTTATTTGGTTATATTTTTACAGCATTTTGATCGAAAATAATTTTGATTCCAGAATTTTAATATACAGAATTTCAGTTCTCCATTATTTTGATCATACAGAATATTGAAGCAAAAGAATTAAGGCTGAACAGAATATTTTTTTTTTTGATTTTTACAGAATTTTCATCCAAAAGAATTTTGAAAAGCAGAGTTTAGTACCTGTCCCGTATTTAATACATACTTAAGTAATGACTTTGTCCTGGCAATAATATTGTATATGGTACATTATATGACACAAATATTTGTTTTTCTAGTTTCTTTTTAAATTTAATTTTCAAGCACAAATCGATTTAAATAAAACAAAATTTATAAGTTGAATTTCGTACAAAAAACTGCTAACCTTTATTTAGCTTATTTTTCATAACGTCTCACCTGTTCCGAAATTGCTTAAATAAGTTTAACTCTGTTTTGAGCATCTAGTCAAACTGCTAGCCATTTAGCATTCGCTACGTTGTAAACACATTATAATTATGATATTTTATTTTTATTTTCAGGGAACATTTTATATCTGAACACACTGTAATGGCAGTATTTACGTCACAAGGTCAAGTGGGCGGTCCATGTCTTTACATGCCTGCTACACGGCGTCAAAACCACCAATGTCGAAAAGAATTTGGTCTTCCAAACGCGTTATTTGAAGCTCGCCGACTAGCCACCTCCCACTGTGAGAGTCAATTTCGATACGACCGATGGAATTGTTCCATTGAAACCCGAGGCAAACGTAACATTTTTAAAAAGCTTTACAAAGAAACAGCATTCGTGCATGCTCTAACTGCCGCAGCTCTAACACACACTATCGCACGAGCTTGTGCTGAAGGACGCATGACCAAATGTATTTGTGGCCCACGAAAGCAGAATAGGATAGATCAAGACTTTCAATGGGGAGGATGTAATGATAATTTGAAACACGGTAAAAGGGTGACGAGAAGCTTTCTCAATTTGCGTGACAGTGATGAAGATGAAGTGTCTGAAATTTTGCGGCACGACTCCGAGGTAAGTCGGAGATTTAAACACTTATTTTTAAATAAACATGTTTCTATTAAATAAAGGTTGGTATAGAAGCTGTATCTATGCTAATGAAAGATAAATGCAAATGCCATGGAGTTTCTGGTTCGTGCTCAATGAAAACCTGTTGGAAAAAATTATCTGAATTCAATGCAACATCAACACTACTACGACAAAAGTACAATGAAGCCATCAGAAAGGCTCCTAACTCGCGCACAATACGACGGGACGTGCCCATGAATCGGTTAAAACGGTTGAGGCAGAAGAAAAAAAAAGTGAGAATTAACTGCAGGAATTAAATGTGATATAGCTTGTTTAATAGAAATTTCTTCCTCAGCAATCACAATACACCACGTTATATTATTTGGAAACCTCGCCAACTTATTGCTCGGTCACAAGAGACCGTCAGTGTTTACATCCGGACAACTGTGCAAATCTGTGCTGTGGACGGGGATACACGACGCATGTTTTTAAGCAGGTTGAAAAGTGTCGCTGCCGCTTTAACAACGGACGATGTTGCCAACTTATTTGCGATTATTGCCAACGTTTTGAGGACAAATACTTTTGTAAATAAATTTTTTTTTAGTTCATGAATATATACAACATATTAGATGTGCTCATAAACCTGACAGTTTTTATTTATTATCACAAATATAGCGATATTCCGTTTGTATACTCAAAAATTCGCAAGGAGAAGGAAATTTATGTAACGCTTGGCTTGAAGACTTTTATTTTGTACAAATTTTTAGTTGCTTACATGCATCTGTAAACAAAACACAAGAATTATTTCATTTCAAGAAACAAGACAATCGAATTATACTTGCAAGTTTATTTTTAAATATACGTTCACGAAAAACGAAATGAAAATGGAATAATAATATTATATGTATGTAGATATTTTTTATATTTGAAAAGTACTGTTAAAAAAAAAATCAGAAATGCGTAAATCGGATTATATAAAAATAATAATATCTCATTCTAAGCAGAATTAACATTTAATTGTAAGTATATGTATAAAAAAACAAACATTATGCTAAACAAAATTCGGCATTAAAAATAATCTAAATAATCATAAACACTAACAGGTCAAACAGTCAATGGAAGTCGATAAGTACATTAGTATGAGCATATATTTCGCGATAGCATTGCCATAAACAAAAGCTTTTTAAACATTTTATATTTATTTCATAAAAAATAAAATACAATTTCTGCACTAAACTTTCTCCTGTTTAAAATTTTCACAGCGGTATGCCAAAAGTATAGTGTCCCAAATTATCGTGGGTATGAATTCTATTTAACAAAGGCGTGATGAATGATATTTTGAGACCTTTTCCGAAAATTTGTGATATAAAGTGATTAAGCATTGAAATTAAATAAAGCAAGCAAGTTGTGTTGCCATTAGTTCATGAGTTTTATTTAGCAATCCAGTGATCGAACTAAGAAGTATCATAAAGGGTTTTTCAATTGGCGCCGGTCGATTTTGGCGCCCTGTGGCAGCCATTTAGTTTTGGTGACATCTGTCAAATCTTTTGTTTATTATTCAGTTGTTTATGCCAAATCATCATGGCACGTTACACGATTGAACAGCACGCTCAAATGATAAAACTTTATTATCAAAATGAGTGTTCATTAACGCAAACGTTGCGCGCATTGCGCCCATTTTCGGTAGACGTGGTGGTCCTTCAAAGTCGACTCTTCAACGTTTGGTGGCCAAATTTGAGACGACCGGGTCAGTAAACAATCAGCCAACATCCGTACGTTCAAGGAACGCAAGATCAGCCGAGAACATTGCCGCGGTCCGTGAAAGTGTACAGCAGAACCCGAGGCAGTCTATTCCTCGCCATGCACAAGAACATGGCCTTTCGCAGACTTCAACTTGGCGAATTTTGCGTCGGGACTTGGGCCTACACCCGTACAAGATCCAACTGACCCAGGAGTTCAAAGTTGATGACCATAGACAACGCCGTTTGCTCGCTGACTGGGCTTCGAATCGTTTGGAAGAGAACTCCAGTTTTGGGCGAAAAATCATCTTTAGTGACGAGGCGCATTTTTGGATGAATGGCTGTGTTAACAAACAAAATTGCCGTATATGGGACGACACCAATCCACACGAGGTTCACCAGGTGATAATGCATCCTCAAAAAGTTACCGTTTGGTGTGGATTTTGGGCCGGCGGCGTCATTGGTCCTTACTTTTTTGAAAACGACGTTGGTGAGGCGGTCACCGTCAAGAGCGAGCGCTACACAACGAAGATAACCAATTTCTTATGGCCCATATTGAACCATATGGACCTAGACGACATGTGGTTCCAGCAGGACGGCGCTACGTGCCACACCGCAAACGCCATTTTGTTCCATTTAAACATCTACCCGCCCTTATTGAAAAACCCTTTATTATAGAGAAACGAGATACCCCCAACATAATTGAAACAAACACATCCAAATGTTCCTGTTGATACCCATGAGATAAACCACTGTTGAGAAGCACTACAGGGTGACATGAATGAGTTACACGATCATGTGGGGCCACACACACAGTTAATGAACGATCAATTCAACCGTGCTATGAACTATGAAGGTTTTAGTGAAAGAAAAGGTTAAATCATTTTACATTTTTGGAGAGAATAATAAAGCAAAAGTTTTAATTAATTGTATTTTAATTCAAAAACTGTCGGAGTAAAATAAACGCAACTTTCTGTAAATCATTTGATGTAATTCAACGAAAAAATTAGACAATAATAATATCAAGCACAACTAGGGCAAAAGTGTTGAGGTTGAAGGAAATGGTAGAGTGTGACGCTTGTAACTCGTGGTATCATTTTGACAAATATCAACAATTTTTGAAAAACTACTATTTAATGGCAACACCAATTTGGATTTAGACGAAATTATTCAACTATCCAGCAGGTTCATAGAGTGGTCAACAAAATTAATTATGACTTGTAACTATGTAGCTAAAGTTTTAACAAAGTATTGCACTCTGAGTTGCTCCATAAATTAAAAACGGCTACCTATTGACTTTTACCTGATGCTTAAGTGTTACATCCAAGACAGGAAATTCTATGTTAAATAAAGGGTTTTTCAATAAGGGCGGGTAGATGTTGAAATGGAAATGGATGGCGTTTGCTGTGTGGCACGTGGCGCCGTACTGCTGGAACCACATGTCGTCTAGGTCCATATGGTTCAATATGGGCCATAAGAAATTGGTTATCATCGTTGTGTAGCGCTTCCTTCCATAATCTCACTCATTGTGGTTGGAAACATTCCTGAAACCATAAGCACTATGTCGTCCGCGTACGCCACAACTTTAATTCTCCTTCGATTGAATTTGGTAAGTATATTGTTGACAACTAGTACCCACAGCAGAGGGGATAAGACTCCTCCCTGAGGAGTTCCCCTGTTGACAGTGCGTTTTACCGTGCTGCTGCCTACCTCACCGATGATTATTCTAGTTTTAAGCATGTTCTATATCCATTCGTTGAGACCTACGTATGTCTGCGCCTAACATATAATATAATATTAAGAGCCTCGATTATGGGTCTTGTGCTAACATTGTTGAACGCTCCCTCTATGTCGAGAAAAGCGACTAGTGAGTATTGTTTGTATTCTATGCTCTTCTCAATCGTACTTACAACCTCATGAAGAGCTGTGTCTGTGGATTTTCCTTCCAGGTAGGCATGTTGAAATGGTGAAATCGTTGTGTCTGTAATCTTCTCTCTGAGATACACATCCAACAATCGCTCGAGAGTTTTGAGAATAAAGGAGGAAAAGCTAATGGGCCTGAAGTCTTTCGCTGTATCATGACCGCGTCTACCAGCTTTGGGGGAATTGATTGTATTGGAAGACAAGTTGGATGTTTAAACACTGCTACTATTGTTCTCAATGTATTCTGTGTTACCTGAGAAATGTGTATTTATAAGATATTCTAGTGTGCCGGCCGAGGATTTTGTCCATTCTCCGTTATCTTTCTTCAAGAAGGAAGGGCAGGAGTGTTTTTGGATAAAAGCTTACCTAGTCGGGCCGTATCTTTGGTTGATTTGATGGAACTACAAAAATCTCTCCAAGCCTCTGTCCGAGCCTCTTTCATTGCTTTCTTGTATTCCCTAAGGAAATCTTTGTAGGGTTTGAAGTACTTGTGTTTGTAGCAGATATTGAACATTTCTCTTGTAATTTTCCTGAGTTGACTTATATCTTCATTCCCTCAGGTAGGATAGGTTGTTTTCCATATGTGGTGGGGCATGAAGCTTCAAGCCCTTTCGTCAACGAAGCTTCGAAAGCTCCTACTTTCTCATGTAAGTCTTCACTTGACGTTATGGTGTTATTTATGTGTTGAAGTTTATAGTGTGTTACTCTACGGAATATGTGCCAGTTTGTTCTTCTAGGGTTTCTATATGGGGTCGGTTTCTCAAGCCAACGTAGCCGCTGGATCTTTATTCGCTGCGCTATGTCTATGTCGTCGTAAAGCTCATCGTTCCATCGCCTGCGATATTCGCCGTTGCCAACGTGCAAAGGTTCAAAAATCTTGCATAGAATCTTTCTCTCAAACACTCCAAGCGTCGCTTCATCGGATGTTGTCATCGTCCAAGCTTCTGCGCCATACGTTGGGACGGGCATGATGAAAGCCTTGTAGAGTTTACCATAGTTTTGTTCGTCGAGAGAGGGCTTTACTGCTCATACTACTCGGAAATTTTCTCGCTGTTTGATGTGAATCACCTAAGGCTGGAGCATCGGGACGAAATGTGATGTTTACACCTTAATGGTCGTCTGCAGTCCGTCGAACAGTGTCGTTGAAGATACGTTCACATGAATCTATCGAGAGGTCAGTCGCAGGGCCCATATCAGCGCTAATAAGTAAATCGATTTTATTGGGTGTACCAAACGTTGGATCAGCTAATTGGAGACCTGAGATGTGCTCTCACGGGAGAGTGTCAACCTTGGACACCGGTATTGTTGTAGCGATCGTTTGTAGAATTTATAAGTAGACGTCAAATTGTAGCAAAATGTGTCATCAATAAGGGATCGCACCGTTCTGATGCCTTTAGTGTACACAAATGTACTTATACCTATACCATCCACCTGTATCTATCCATAGGGTCCTACGAAGGTTCAAAAGTTTTACCATGGATTAACTGAGATAGCTCACCTGAGATCAGATATCACCAAGATAACGACATTCGTGCGGCTGTGCATAGCGATTAAAAATCAGCTCTTTGGCCATCGCAAGTAAGATGGCCCCGTCATTACGCATAATGATGACTGGGCCTCATGTGTGCCTCTGTTGTAGCAAACAATTCGTTATGTGCCGTAGGCTCATCCTCCTTTGCCTCGCTGATCAGATCTCAATGGTATTGTACATAATGCTCAAAATGCTGATGTACTCGGCTGAGTAAAATCTCACTCTCCACCTTGTTCGGATTGAAATCTGCCCTTCCACAAACGCACAATTGAGAGTGTGCCGAGCCACGTAAAATTGAATCAAGTGATCGGGTCCTCAAAGGAGGTACTAAAAAATGTATAAGAAAAGAAAACGCCTATTTACTTACCCATCGCATCACTGTAGAGTGCAAAGACATGAAATTTGAAAAGGTCGACCCAAGGAGCACCAGGAGATTTGGTGGCTCCTAAAACACTCAGGCTAAAAAGCCCACTGTATTTAAAGCTCTGGAAAGGGGGTAGGTAGTCAAGGAGGGGCGGAGAAAAGTATCAGAGAAAGAAATAGAGACAGAGATACAGATAGTTAGTCCTGTGAGAACTTTTCAGATTCTTTGGCAAATCTGTAAATATCCTCCAGTTTTAGAGAACGAATATTACTCATTCTCATGACATCGGTGCTCAGTGCTATCCGCTTACACCAAGCATAAAAGGTATACCGGGTCCTCGATGATTCCAATGGTGGTCATATGCTGTCCCCATGGGTTGTGTCCTGTAATGATACCGACCATCAACCGAATGTCTTTCCTTCTAAGTTTTAGTAGAAAGTTTGACAGTTTTCTGTTCGGACTTGTCACAAAACACTTTGCAGTTCTGCAGCGTTCTAGACCGGACCATCGCTCTTTATGTAGATTGCCTACATAATCGCTGATCCAATTCTTGATTCCTGCGGAACTGATTCCGATTATTGGCTCTGGCCCCTGTGGGGGCACCGCTGATCCACGGTTGCCCAATTCGTCGTCAATTTCGTTTCCTTGAACACCGGAGTGTCCTGGAACCCATATAAGTACAAGCCTGTTTTGTCTTGCGACAGAATTAAGCTTCTTCTTACACTCTTGAACAATCTTTGAGGTTTGCTTCGCGTTCTCCCGGGCCTTCAGTGCAGCCTGACTGTCACTGAAGACTTCAATCTGCTTCCCGCTCCATCTCCTCTCGATTATCCATTCGGCTACTTTCAGGATGGTAAAAACATCTGTTTGGAAAACAGTTGCCATTTTCCCCATAGCATAGTGAAACTTATTACTATCGTTTAAGTACCATCCGGCTCCAGACCCTATTTCAATCTTGGACCCATCGGTAAAGAAAATATCCGTCAGACCTCCTTGCATGCAATCTGGATTGCTCCATTGCTCACGCAATGGAAATCTGACATCAAATTTCCTTCCAAATGAAACTGTGGGTATCAGGTCATCTTTAGGTGCCAAAAACAGTGGATACTGCTCCGATAGCAACTTAAAGACGTCTCTGTGTCCCGAAGTTCCATCTTCCATTGCTTTTATTGCTTCCTGTTGTATCTTAAGATCCAGCAATCCCAGCAAAGGGTGCAAATCAACCATAGCATTTAGGGCATCACCAGAGGATGTACTCATGGCACCCGTGATGCATAAACATACGCTTCTTTGCAGCCTGTATAGTTCCCGGATGCACCAGCCATCGTATTTGTCAGGAATCCTCTGCACTTTCGTGCAAAGCCTCCTTAAGGATTTGTCAGATGTTAGCGCACAGACATCGTCCGTATATGCCTGGACGTGAAAACCGAGTTCCTGCATCTCCACTAATAGAGAGTCTACGACGAAGCACCACAGCAGCAGAGAAAGAACACACCCTTGGGGACATCCTTGCTTGGCCCTGAGAGTGATTTGTTCGTCACTGCTCCCACCAGCGGTTAACAGCCTCTCAGAGAGCATGGAATATATCCATTTTTCAATGGTTTGATTAACTCCGTGTCGTTTGGCAGAAGAACATATCGAGCCGAAAGTGACGTTATCAAAAGCCCCGTCAATGTCCACGAACACGCCCATTGTGTATTCGTCAGCTTCCAGCCCGGCTTCAATCTTGCTAACAAGATGGTGTAAGGCTGATTCACATGATTTTCCACTCTGGTAAGCGTGTTGATTTCTACTAAGTGGACTTCTCGGCAACAATACCCCTGGTTGGTTGGTTGGTTAAAGTGGTGATTCTTCCAGAATCCAACTAGCGCTTTCGCGCCATTTTGTTGCCACATCCTCGTTGCCAACTTGTTTAACGGTTTTTTACAGCATAACTATATCCAGTCTGTGCGGTTAAGGAACCTTATTAGGTTGTTAACGTCGAGGCCAGATAGATGCTCGAGATTCTCGAACAGCGGTTGGCCAAGGGTTAACAGTCTGTCCTTCCATAGGGCAGGGCATTCACAGAGGAAATGGAAGATTGTCTCCTTTTTCTCCGGTTGTTTACAACTGTGACAGTATGTATTGTGAGGGATACCCATTTTGGCTGCTTGTTCTCCGATAGACCAAAAGCCAGTTATGACCGCCGTTAGTCTCCAGGCATCCCGTCGTTTCATTCTTATTAATGCCGACGATTGCTTGAGGTTGTAGGTGGGCCATAACGTTCTGCTAATATTGCATTTCGTCTGGACTTTCCACCTACAGTCAGCGATTTGGAGGTATTTTTGGGAAATTGTGCTCTTGACTGCACCTAATGGTGTGAGTACCGATTCTGCAAGAGCGTTATTCATGGCAGATCCCCCTCTTGCCAGTTCATCTGCTTTTTCGTTACCTTCAATGTTCCGATGTCCCGGGACCCAGATTAAGGTAACTTTATGGTTTTCACTCAAGATGGTGAGGCTATTCCTACTTTGTTCCACCACTTTGGAGGTTGTTGTGGCCGAACCCAGTGCCTGGATTGCAGCTTGGCTATCCGAGAGAATAGCGATATTACCTTTAAAAGAGAAATCTGCGATTAGCAACCTGCAAGCTTCCCCAATCGCCAGTACTTCCGCCTGGAAGACACTGCTGGTATTAGGGAGACGCACAGATTTCTCAATTTTAAGTCTGTAAGAATATATACCAGCTCCAACACCGCAGCCCATTTTACTTCCATCCGTATAGACTGTAGTGTCGAAGTTGTTTAGAGAGAATCCCTTATTCCATTCTTCCTTAGTTGGAAAGAGAGTGGCAAAATTCCTATTGAAAGTTACCGTCGGGACGATGTAGTCAGTTCTCACCGAGATTAACTGAGTTTGTCGCAATAATAGACTAGCATGACCATAAGTTTTTTCTCTCCAGCGACCCGCTTCGTTTAACCTAAATGCACTCATGGTTGCCGTCTTCTTAATATGTAGGTCTATTGGAATAACGTGTGTCAGTACATTGAGAGCCTCTCTAGGACATGATCTGATTGCACCGACCGTTATTGCACATGCTGATCTTTGTATTCTGCCGAGTAGTTTGGTATTGTACTGTCTCCCTAGAGCCTTCCACCAAACTACCGAACCATACGATAGAATAGGTCGTATAACCGTCTTATACAGCCATAATGTATGCTTAGGCTGAAGACCCCATCTTCTTCCAAGCATACGTTTACAGGCATATAAAGCAATTTCTGCCTTCCTTACCCGTTCTTCAACATTTAATTTCCAGCTTAGTTTGGAGTCCAGAATTACCCCTAAGTACTTTGCGCTGGGTGATAGTGAGAGAGTTTGTCCGTTAATATTTGGTAAGGTAAAAGGTGGTACCTTATATCTGGTGGTGAAAAGCATAAGCTCTGTTTTACGTGGGTTTAAACCTAGGCCACAGCCTGTGGCCCAAGAGTTAAGCTCGCCTAATGCCCTTTGGATGATCCCACTGATCGTATTAGGACACAGTCCTGACGCCATTAACACCACATCATCAGCGTACGCCACCGCTTTTATCCCACCTCTATTAAGTTTTATTAAGATTTTGCTAATAACGCATAACCAGAGAAGTGGAGACAGTACTCCCCCCTGTGGGGTGCCTCTGTGGACCTTCTTGGTTATACTGATATTACCCATATTAGCTTTGATGATCCTGGTTTCTAGCATAGAGATGACCCAATTACTGATGCAATTGTCCACCTCTAAGTCTATCAACGCCCGTTGGATCGCATCTGTACTAACATTGTTAAAGGCGCCTTCTATATCCAAGAATGCCGCCATGGTATAATGTTTGTTCTCCAGAGAGCCCTCTATTGTTCCGATTACCTCGTGAAGCGCTGTCTCCGTAGATTTGCCTTTAAGGTATGCGTGTTGTGCAGTAGATATACCAGAGCTCTCCAAAGAGCTTCTAAGATATATATCCAAAAGTCTTTCAAAGGTTTTTAGCAGGAAAGACGAAAGACTGATTGGCCTGTAGTCCTTCGCTGATTCATGTCCCCTCCTGCCTATTTTTGGAATGAAGACGACCTTGACTAGTTTCCAACTGTCTGGAATATGACCTAGGTTTAAACACGCTTTAAAAATTTCCTCTAGCCATGGTAGGATACAGTCCAAGGTTTCCTGTAACATCTTTGGGATGATCCCATCTGGCCCCGGAGATTTAAAAGGTGAAAAAGATTTAATTGCCCATGCAACTTTCTCCTTTGTAATTATTTCTTTTGCGAGGTGCTGTGGATTATATTGGCTCCGCCTGATACTTCCCCTCCCACTTTCGTGGACGCTGCACCCCGGGAAATGCGTGTTTAGCAGAAGTTCTAGCGATTCCTCTGTCGTAGCTGTCCAAGTACCATCAGGTTTCTTGACCCAAGAAGCCATTGAATGATCTTTGGACAGAACACGGCTAAGCCTGGCAGAATCCCTGGTGGATTCGATTGACGAACAGAATTCGCTCCAGCTCTCTTTCTTGGCGGCCCTAATTGCCTTCTTGTACTGTCTCCGACTCTCTTTGTACAATTGCCAATTTCCTGTCGAGTAGCTGAGGTTAAACGTTGATCTAGATTTTTCCCTTAGTTTTGAGAGCTCACTGCTCCACCAAGGGGGATGGGATTTTTTACTAAATTTTATGGGCAGGACGTTTTGTAGGCCCTACTAAATGCCTTCTCCAGTGTTGTGACCCTACTCTCAAGGCTTTCGGTGAGAGTGATTTTGTGGATGGGAATCTCTCCTATCCTTTTATTGACTATATTTCTGAACCTTTTCCAGTTGGTTCTTAGTGGATTTCTATACGGTAAGGGCGGATCAACATTAAGATCCAGATCGTACAGGATCCAGCTGTGATCCGAAAAAGACCTTTTATCAGAGACCCTCCAATTGTCTAACCTTACTGAGCTGCTTTCAGACATTAGGGTAACATCGATCACTTCCTCCCATCCCCTGAAGTACTCCGTACTTGGAAAGGTGAAAGTGGGAGTGTTACCCCTGTTACATACCGACAAGTTAGTGTTAATTATGAAATCATAAAGAGACTCACCTCGGTCGTTTGTTTCGGAGCTTCCCCATAGGGCATGCCTTGCATTGGCATCGCATCCGAGAAGCAGGGTTTTGTTCGGGTTTTCCTGCACAAGTTTACGAGCCTCCTCAGGCGGTGCTGGTCTTTCGTGTGCCATGTATATAGAGGCAAGCGTTATTCTGACTCCGTCAGTAGCTTCCACCTCAACAGCCGTCACATCCTGTGAACTATATAATGGAATTAAAAATGTGTTTAAATGTTTTTTAGCTACAATACATGTTCTAGGATTACCTTCTATCCGTTTATAGTAGATATTGTAGGTTTTCCCAGTGAACCCTTTCACCTCGGTGCTCCGCACCCAGGGTTCCTGAATTAGTGCGATGTCCACGTCCTCCTCCGCCAGGAGAACGGTTAGGTTGTCCGTTGCACACCGTGAGTGCTGCAGATTAATTTGGACAACCTTTAAACCCATGTTTATTGGTTTCCTTTTTCGGACTCGGTGTCATCTAGCTGCATGCCAGTCAACAGTTCGTTGGCACCATCGACCTCATCCTGCTCCTCTTCCGGGTTTGCAGAACGGAATATCTTCAGCTGGGTCTTCCTGATCCCAAACTGAAGTTTGTTCCCCACTTTCTCCAGTGGTTCCAGACTCTCTTCTGTAATTAGAAGGAGGAATGACCTGCTGTGCCTTTGCGGAGCCTCCGCTTTGATGATCGACCAATCGGTCATCGGCACCGAACGATTATGCGCCTGAAGGTAGGGGATTAATTGATTGGCATCAAACTCCATGTTTGGTACCCAGATGCGAGCCCTCGGCCTTCGTGGAATCTCGCTAGCCGGAATTAGCTTGAGTTTCAAGCCTTCCCAGCTGTTCTGGATTTTACCAATCACGTTAGTCAAGAAATGCAATGAGAATTGGTCATCGCATTTAATGACTCGGTAACCGCGGACTACCTCCACCGAGTCGAAACCTGGTGTTTGGCCCTCCGGGTTCGCCATGACATGGTCAACGACTATGCGAGACAACCGTGCCTCAATCTCTGACCATTTGCCAAGCACTGGTTTCCCGCGGTTAGAGGTTTCGTCTACCAATGCCATTTGGAGATGGTCCCGTGCCACCTCACTAAATCGCTTGGTAGGTTTGGAGGCAACTGCACCCTGATCCGATATCTTGTGCTTTTTTGTTACCTTCCCAGTCTCGTCATGCGAGCGGTTTCGTTTTTTGGCATCTGTCCTGTTGGCGGCTTGGAATGCCAAGTATTCATCAACCACCTTCTGACATCTTGCCTTGTCGGTCTCATCTTTGGGATGCACTTTACCTTCGGTCTCGTTTTTCCGAATCCTGCCAAGGATAGCGAGAGACCTCTGGTAAAGTTTATACCTCGAGGGACCTTTATTACCACGCTTTTGCCCCATGGCTTGAGCGGATGTTGTTGGTTGATTTATAGTTGTTGGCGTACTGTGGCCCACAGCTTTGCCCTCAACTGTTTCTTGGCTGGAGGCCAAGAGCTCATCCTCTGAGGGTGACCCCGTCATCCTCAGTTCGTCTTTGCTTGTACGTCTTGTCCAATTGTCTGACTGTTTTTTAAGTGCGTCCGTCGCTTCCTCCTGTCTGTCTGTTTGCTTGTCCTGTAGTTCTGTCCGCGTGTTTGGTTTTTTATCAGTCCGTACTGTCGATGCGTTGGTATGTTTTACCGTCATTTTGTCCGTTTGTTCCGTGTTTGTTTTCCCGTCATCCGAATTTTTAAATTTTTGTGGTTTCATTACATCTGGTTCGTACGGTCACCTGCCCCGCCAAGGGAGCTGCGCATGTCGCCATGCGCGGTGACCAAAGAGGATAAAGGGGAAATATCCGGTCGACCATGGCAGCGCCCCATACCATGGCAAGGCCACCGTTACAACCTGAGGCGGCCTGATATCAGGAGGGCTCCGTACGAAGACAGCCTTATTTAGTTCCCCGGCTGCCAAACCCACCCAATAGGCACGGGTCGCATCACACCTTGGGTTGAGGGAGTTTTTTTAACGAAGTTTACGTCTTCGACCTGTGTGGTTCGCGGGAGACCTACTCTCCTACCTTCCATATCTGGGAGGCGTTCCCCTATCCACCACCTGGGGACGCGCCCTATAGGGATAACAGGTTCCCCCAAGGGACACAATAACCCCTACTCGAATATGATTCTCCAGCACTTGTTCCAGACTTTTCAACATGAACGATGTCAAACTGATTGGCCTAAAACTTTTTGCTAGGGATTAGTCGTCTTTTCCTGGTTTCGGAATAAATACTACTCTTTTGGGATGGTATATAATAAAGACAAAGAAAACTTTATCGATTCCTTTGTCACTATCCGACTAGCAATATACCAGCTGCACCTAGAGGCTCCACCGTTGCTACCGTTATTGTTCATGCCACTCTCTACTTCAGAGAGAGTTCTACTACATCAAACTATTAGCCCCAGATTATTCGATTCTGTATACTTGACCACTTCTCTTAGCTTCCTCGAAGGAGGTGGCTGTAAAGAGTCGTAGGGTAGGTAGGCCGAAACTGTGATAGCTTCGACACTGTTCCCCCTTTTCAAGTACTTTATTTTTGCAGCAACGATATCTCCGGAGCATAGTTCTTTTAACATCATGTGTTCGATCAACCTCGGCATGATAATACATGCTCGCGGTCTCACATTCCCTTATCAATGAAGTATTTGTCCCCATGACATAGCACCTAGACCACAGATACGCTTGTGACATACCCATTGTTCTTCTATTAGTATTATGTGTGGGTTTGTTGGCAGTTTTGCATGCCTGTGGCACAGGAGAGCCGTAGACGCTTTGCTATGCTGCAGATTTATCTGTGTAAATATTACTTCAGTCATGAGACTGAGTATATTTACGCTTTGTCCTCCACCTTATCCCGGACACGTAAGCGGATTCGCCCCAGATGTAGGTGAGGACGGCACCCGTACTTCGACTTAAGAACCCTGAGCGACCCAAGATCGATACCCAGTACCAGGTGGGAACCCGCCTCCGAAGTGGTAGCGGATTTCTGCCTGGTCCACGAGTATACTCTCCAGAGAGTCGTGTCAAGATCTTCGTTCTGAACACGGATGCGGGTGAGGAGTTCTGCTGAGCTACAGGAAGGACCCGAAATACAGACACTCGCTCGTACCAGCTTTTCTTTGATACTCTCAACAAGAATGAACTTGCTGTTTTCGCAGGCTGGAATTTCTGCTATCTCTTTTTTCAGCCATTCTCGGGAAAAAGCATTAGAATAGTGCACCTTTACGATGCCGTCTACCACGCTTTTCCCCTCGAAAGGCGGCGCGTCTTTCGACTCACCGATAGCTTTCCAAAGATAGCTGTCAAGATAGTCTTGTTGCCCTTTGGACAGTAGACCGTATTGTTAGCCAGTATGTATCTCCACCATCATTTCCTTTGCTGCCATTCTCGCGAATGATTCGCCAGACGTTGACAGAAGAGTGTCATTCGACATTTGAGGTCCCTTAGCCTTTGCTTTGTCAGGCAAAGGTTTGTCTGCCTTGGATTGGGTCGAGGATGCAGGCATTTCCGAATTCCGCCTCTCGACTTTCCTCTTCTTTGCCTTTCTCCTCTTCCCGGTCGTTGGCACAGACCCCGTTTCGTTTCCGGAAGAGTGCAACGCTACAGAGGAATCCACTGTTCTGCCACGCTTTCCCGTTTCCATTAAAGGTGTCGAAGTTGACGGAGCTTGAGTCCTTGCCTTAGCTAGTGCTTCGGCTTGCCTCGCCTTCTGTCTTCTTCGTTTGATCTGCCTTGTGGTTAGACCAACACCTGCGTTCGACTCTCCAATAACTTCAGTCTTTTTACCGGTACTTACCTGATTCACACCAGGTTTAACCGTTGTCAAAGACTTACTCGGTACCAAAGATCCGTCTGAGTCTACTGAGAGATTGTCCGCCATCTCCACATCCTCCACAACTTGTTCAGTTGCTTCAGATCGTTTCGACGATGGTATATCGCTCACACTCACTCGGCTCTCCATTGGCATAGCCAATGTGCCATGTTTCACCACTAGTAGTGCGCTTCCTCCGGAACCCTGGGTGTCAGTTCCGGTCATAGGGGAATGTGGGGTTCGGGCCAGCACATCCGATGCCCGAGCCGTCGATTGCTCGACGGGAGGATTTCCCGAAAGTGGGTTACCTCGTGCAGAGAGATCCTTTGTTAACCTCCACATTGTGATGAAATGCATTTTATACCTCCTGCCAGGTTATCGGTACGATACTCTCCACATAGTACTTGGGTGGCCACCAATTCCGCCGTTCCGCGGATGAGTGGATACCCAATTCCTATATGGAGCTGCCCTCTTAGTTCGTGGTAAGTTAATCTCCATAGCATGGGGTTAACTCACCACTTAAGCCTCATCTCCGCGACAAGGAGACCGACATGACAAGGCCTAGTAGAAAGACTAAGAGAAGTTTGCGATGCAGAAAGTTCCTAGAAACTATGGATGGGACTGTAACTATTAGTTCAACATGAGGTATTCAATACCTAGGAGTGATGATTGACAGTCGTTTAAATTTCAAAATGCACCTGGAATTTGGTGTGAAGAAGGCATCGAGGGTGCAGTCCTGTCTGTCGCGAATAATGAACCCGCACCGATCTGGGCTGATGCACTGAACATACATAAATAGCTACAAAAAAACGGATAACCGTCTATCGGTTAAGCGCTTTGCGTACTATCTGCGGCTTTGGTACAATTTCATTAGCAAGACCGATGGAACAAAAGATCACCGAAAGGTAGATGGACGCACGGGCTAAAACCCGTCCTTACGACGTGGTTAGAAAGGAACCACTGGGAAACGAACTTTCATCTAACCCAATTTCTTTCAGGGCACGGGGTATTTCGAAAATACTTCCATAAATTCAGCCAAGACAGTTCCCCAAATTGCCAATCTGTGCGGAGAAGACGCTATGCTCCCGAAACCTGTAGCATATTAAACAGAGAAAATATTATAGATTTTATGCTGATATCAGGTGATAACTGGAAGCGAATTTGTGCGCGTGCAAAATATATTCACAATGATTTAAGATGCGCGGAGCTCCATAGATGTAATAACTACCAGCCCCGTATGATAATATATTTTTGGCAGTTCCGCGGGGAGAGTGGTAGATTGTGGAGAGGTGTTTAGTACGTAGGTGAAGCTGGGAGTAAATACGTATGCGCCGTTGTCTGTATACATATGTGCGCATATACAAGTATATATGTAAGTGGTAGCGTGCTATAGCAAAGCGAAGGAAAGCTATAACGCTACCATCAGGTGATGAGTCAGAGATGTCGTGGGATGCTGAACAGGGGTCACACTCAATTTCAAACAATAGATAAAAATATGAAATTTAAGGCCACGTCCAATATATATGCAGAAAGTTGGAAACAAGTTTGGTTTTCTTAGAAGGATACAAAGTAAAATTGACACAATAACTGTAATAAATATTTATAATGTTATTATTGAGCCACTTCTTGTAACCAAACACAACTAAATATATTACAAAAATTGCAAAATAAAAAATAAAAAAAGGCCTGCCGCACTGTGTGCGCATATTTGAAGTGAAACATCTTAATTTCTGGATTAAATTTAAATATTTTAATGAGGATTGAAATGATTTTTTATAAAATTACATACAAAAATAGTGGATAATAGGTTAGGTTAGGGAGTGATGGTCGCCCAGAGAGTAGGGCCCACTTGGACGAAAAAAAGTTTGGTTCATCCTTTGTGATATCATTGAAGAGAAAAAGAGGTGAGGGAAAAAGGGGAGAAAGGGAAGGGATGGGGAATGTTGAGTGTTTGTGGACTACGAACGCTGACTAGTCTGCGGTTGTGTTAACCTCTTTATGCTGCTGATGAAGTTCATCAGATTTTTGTTATCAACACCTGCTATATCAGCAGGCGCAGAAAAGAAGTGAGAACGAAGATGCTTGAATCTTAGTTCTGCGAAAACGGGGCAGCTAAGGAGCAGGTGCTGAGATGATTCCACCTCATCCTCCATACAGCTGACGCAAAAAGGACTCGAAGTAATTCCGAGTCTCACGGCATGTATACCTCGCGGACATCCCCATGAGGATGCCCACGAAATTTGAGAGATGAGATTTTGTCAGCCCCAGGATATCCCTCGAACGCCTCCTATCCAAACGTGGCCTGAAGGACTTCGCGAGCCTACACGCTAGTGTACTTGCCCAGCGCTCGCTGAGTTGGTGCAAAGCCCATCCTTCCAGGAGTAGAGCGCAGGTTGTCAAGGGGATCCCGATCCTCTCCTTTCGCGGTCCCTCCTACCTCACAGGTCCCTTGTCTGGCCAGCTCATCGGCTTCGCAGTTTCCTGCAATGTCACTGTGACCAGGTACCCAAATTATCTTTATGTCGAAGAATTCCTATGCAATCGAGAGGGAGACCAGGCATTCCCTGAACAGCTTCGAATGCACCATAATAGAGCCTTGGGTCCTAATAGCCGCTTGACTATCGGAGTAAATATTTACCTTCTTAACAGTTATTACGCAAGTAAGTAGCCAGTCAGCTGCTTCTTTAATTGCGGCCACCTCTGCTTGGAACACAATGCAGTGATCCGGTAGACTGAATTTGAGTTTGCTGGGGAGCTTTTTGCAGAATACTCCTCCTCCAACCCTACCGTCCAGCTTCGAGCCATCCGTGAACAGGTTAACGAGGCCCTGTCCCCAAGTGTTGCCCCCGGTCCACTCCTCCCTTGGTGGAATATGGGTGGAGAAAAATCCGCTTGGACTAAGCGAGGACACACACTGATCCGTCGACGAGGGGATGAACTCAAAGTTTCTGAGGATGCTTGAATGCCCATATGTGAGATTGAGCTTATAGCCCAAGCCCCTCAGTCTGATTGCGGTACGTGCAGCAGCAATTCTGCCTGCGATGTCTATAGGTACCACATTTAACATTACATTAAGCGCCAGAGTAGGAGTAGTTCGAAGCGCCCCACTGATTGCAATGAGTGCAGACCTCTGGACTCTCTCTAGCTTTTTAACTGATGTCGTCCTTTCCAGTGAATTCCACCAGACAATGACTCCATATAACCAGATTGGCTTTATTATGGTATTATAGAGCCAAAATACAACTCTAGGCGAGAGGCCCCATCTTTTGCCAATAGCGTCCTTGCACCTATACAAGGCGATTGTTGCCTTCCTTACTCTCTCCTCAATGTTGGGCTACGTTAGCTTACTGTCAAGGATTATACCTAGGTACTTCACCTTGTCAGAAAGCACTAGCGGAGCGCCCCCCATCGAGTCGAGTTGAGCTCTGGGTATTTTGTATTTGCTCGTGAAAAGGACGAGCTCCGTCTTAAGAGGATTCACCGATAAGCCGCAGTCTGCTGCCCATCGAACAACTACGTTCAGATATCCCTGCTTTAAATCCTGCAGGGTATTTATAAATTTTCCTCTAACAATTAATGCCACATCATCCGCGTAGGCAATCACCCTGCAGTCCCTCCTCACCAGCTCCTCCAGCAAGTCATTGATAACAATGATCCAGAGAAATGGTGAAAAAACCCCGCCTTGCGGCGTGCCCCTACTCACCTGCCGGCAGAGAGAGACTCCGCCCCACTCTGTCACGACCGTTCTGTCGCTGAGCATTATGTAGATAAAACTGGAAAGGTCGGCTCCAACCCCCAGCCTACCCCGAGCTTTAGTGATTGCCTCCGGGAGAACGTTATTAAAAGCCCCCTCAATGTCGGGGAAGGCGCCAACTGCGAGTTCTTTCTGATATAAGGATTCCTCAATATCTTTAACAATTGTGTGCAGAGCATATTCCACTGATCTGCCTTTACAGTAAGCATGTTGGGTATGCAACAAACGCCCCCGAGGAGTTTCGATTCTTATGTGTAGGTCAATCAGCCCCTTAAGGGTTTTTAGCAAGAAAGATAAGAGACTGATTGGCCTAAAATCCTTAGGGGAGACATGTGAGCTCTTGCCAGCCTTGGGTATGAACACAACCCTCCAAGATCCCGGTATATAGCCCCTGGCTAAGTAGCTCGCATAGATAGTGCTCAGCCCTCTTCAGATTTTTGCAGTTGGGCAGGTATGATGCCATCAGGACCAGGCGACTTGAAGGGCCCGAAGGAGCCAATGGCCCAGGCCAAGCGGTGGATAATATTATTATTCATTTATTTCTGAAATTTGAAATGAAAATCAAAAATTATTTGCAGGTGATTCCGGTTACCCTTTGGAGCCTCGGCTGATGACTCCTCTAATAAACCAACCAGAAGGAAACCCGAAATTCTTATATAATGAGGCATTGTGAAAAGGTGACAACTCAGGTGAGTGACTTCTTGGCGTTCTTAAGGGAACTTGGCAGTGCTTATCTCAACAAAGGACCCATTTATATGAACCAGGATTTACTGGACAAGTAGTAAACGCGTACTCAGTTTTGCATAACATTCGTTTAAGAGAAGGCATATACCAGACCAAAAATGAGTTTATGGAGCCCAGAACACACATCATTCTCAACAGCAAACCGCATCCAAGACCGACTGATTGTTAATTTTTTAAATAAATATAATACTATTTTTACTTATAATCACTCTGCATACACATTTATATGAACACTCGGATATAAAACTAAAAAAATTTCATATTTAGTGTTAAAACCTTTTACAAAATAATATTATATACTTATACAGATAAAATAACAATAGTTAAATTTAAGTTCACATTCAGTTTACATGCATTTCTGGGTTTCAGGTATGTTTATGGTATATTTATATGTAGATACATAATAAATTCCAATATAATAATTTTGTAGAAATTAACAATTTCAGCTAAAAAAAGGAACTTCAGGTACTAAGAAAAACACATAAAAAGATGGAACTAATAGCTAGTCTACATACGATAGATTGCATTCGTTCGATTTTTGAAGGCTGCCGCGGTAGCCTTTAAACCATCTCCCTATATGGCTATTGCTTCCGCCATCATTGTTGCCGCCTAGACACTTACAGAGCTGCTTTCGGCTGGGATCTATTACAAAATAGAAAAAATTACCACTTTTATGTAATGAAAATAAACTAAATTTAAAGTATATGCTTGCTGTTTCGCGACTTCTACGGTATCTACACTGGACTGGGCTAGCATCTATTAAAATAGAATCGCCAATGGACAAATATAATATAATGAAATTATTTCACATAAGGCTCAGAAATCACCTTTAGTGCACCTGCCTGTTTTTCAGCATCACTATCTTCTTTCATGCGCTTTCTTTTTACTCTCGCTCGCGAAGTTCTCCTGTCTGAGATGTTCGAATTACATGACTTCAACGCGCTGAATCAGCTGTTGAATCGTGCCCATTCATATATTTTTCCCCCTATAAGAGCAGACACACGCCAAATCCATAAGAAAAGTGATCCTGCAATCTTTCCCAACTACTGTGGAATTAGTCTTCTAAATATCGCGTATAAGGTTCTACCGATCGTATTGTGTGAAAGACTGAATTCCACCATCAACATGGGACCCTATTAGTGTGGCATTAAATCAAGTGCTCACACTACGCTAAATCTTGGAAAATATTCATGAAATATCGACGCACACCACCTATTCGTCAATCTTGCGTAAAAGGGAGTAACTCCTATGCTGGGATGTCCGAATTTGGTATGCCCGCAAAACTCATACGGCTGTGCAAAATGACTTTGAATTAATGGGATTCCCAGAATCGGTAACGACCTTTCCCAGCTATTTCATACCAAACAAGGTTTTAGATAGGGTGATTATCTGTCGAGTGATTTCCTAAACCTGATGCTGCAAGAGACTGTGTGAACTGCAGAACTTAATTGCTCAGGCAACATTTATTATAAGAGCGCACAATTATTGGCGTATGTCGACGATATTGGCATCATCTGCTTCAACAACCGCGGTGTTAGTTCCACCATTTTTACGCTGGATAAAGAAGCAAAGGGAATGGGTCGGGCGGTGAAAGAGGTCAAGACAAGGTACCTCCAGTTATCAAACAAACAGTCGGCGGTCTCGCGGATCGGCACCCACCTCATTGATGATTATTATGATCTTGAAGTCGTAAAGTTGGATTGAAATCCAACCGAGAATCTTTCTTGCCAACAATTGAGTAGTATAGTTCTCTCTCGAGGAACAAAATGATCACTTTATAAGTCTCTTATCATGCCCGTACTATTTTATGGCACAGAAGTTTGGACGTTGACGGCATCCGGTGAGGCATCCCTTGAAGTGTTTAAGAGGAAGATTATGAGTAAGATTTTTGCACTTTGCAAGTTGGCGACGGCGACATTGACATATGTACATACGTTGACATTAATTGAGCGGCGTCGCGGGATGGTCATGCCATCCGAATAAATACAGATGCTCTGACTAAAAGTTTTAGATGCAATACCAGATGGTGGTAGCAAAGAGAGTCCACTAGCAATCATCACAAGAGAGGAGATAGTACTCCATGGTGGTGGAGATGGCAACCTCTCCTAATCTCTGACATTGACAAAATGCGGGTTTCTCTCTTATATTCAGCAACCTTCCAGATAGCGAGAAGTAAATCTATTTTGTCATTGTTTATCAACTCATGCTTCCTGGCCGCAAAGTGCTTATACTGAAAGCTAGCGTTGTCAAAAGTCTCCTCAATACCAGCTTGTGCTTCGAGCCCCGCTTCGATCTATGACACAAAGTCATGTAGAACCAGCGAATTGAGTATCGCTGAACACGCAAAACGCTTGTCTTATTTATGCCTCTCACAAACAAACTAAACATGGTATATTGCTAAAATCGTTAATATATCTTCGAGACGAATCTACTAACATACAAATAATAATAATCGAAAGTCGAATGTACGTAGCCCGCGAAATTTTTAAAATTCACCTTATTTTTTGAACACACCTCGTATATACATAAACACATATATAAATTTTACGGTAAATTAATTTTTTTTAAATCTAATTATTAATATTGACAATTTTGAATAAAAAATCGCGCGAACTGTAAAAAAGTTCGTTTAGGTTTCTCTTCCAAATTATTACCATGGATTTTTATATGCAAAAATAAAATACATACATATGCACGTTGAAAAAAGTGGATATATGTATATATATAGTATGTATGCACGTATTATATTTGTTCGTGTCACCCGAGTCTGGCACACTATATTGAAACAATTTGTCCACCACCCACTGTCGGTTTGGCATTAACATATAGAGGGTCCGCCATATAACTTTAATTAAAAATGCTATAAAAAAGAAACTACTCAATATTTTTCCAAACTGTTTTTTTATTTTGAAGTACAATCCTTTCGGTTAATGATGGAACACAACTTCATTCATATGGCTGCCTCGGCTAGCCATGCACCATCCCATACGATCGGTCCAACTTATCAACACATTTTCGATTGTTTGCGGCTGTATTTCAGCTATGACATCGCGTATGTTGGTCTTCTGTGCATCAATTGTTGCTGGTTTGTTGGCATAACACTGGTCTTTGGTTTGGTGGTTTTTGGTCGGTCACGCGTTGGTTTGTCAATAAGCAACCCAGTTTCTCTTACTTTTTTCGCAAAGTAACGCACATACGCTTCATTCGGTGCTTTTCTTCTTCCCATTGCCGTACGTAATTTTCGTCCACATTCTGCAACATTACCATGATTTTCAAAGTAATGTCGCAATATTTCCCAGCGTTCTTTGAGCGTACACACAACCATTTTCGTTCAGCGGAAGAATAAAACTAATTTTCTGTCAAATCAGATGACAGCTAAGTGTTACCATTCTTCAAATAATACCTAGTTCAAATCCGTAACGATAGATGGCGGGCCCTGTACATGTACGTACTATATTTTGTAAATTTCTTTCTTATCCAAGTTTCCTTATCCACCATAAGCCAGAACATCTATCTTAATTACGCTCTTCACCAAGAGATGGCACTGTTCATTAGCACTTGGCCGATAGATGTGCCAATACAAGTAGATGAAGTCAAAGAACGTAAATACTGTACGGTCTCTTTTTATCAGAACTTTATTTATGCGATTTTGAATTTGTGAGGTTTGTATTGGATGCAATAATTATTTATATAGGATTGTTCAGGAAGTCTTCAAAAATTCTGGAGCTCACACACTTTGTTCCACTCACATATAATCTTTGTGGATATAAAGGACAGCTAGATCTACCTTAACTCTTCACATCCAAATCTCAGTGATTTGTTTTAGAGTGAGCTTTACTACGTGATAAGTCGCTATTATATAATATCATTCTGAGTTTCGCACGGAAAGGTATAAACTAACTGTTTTGAAATTAAATTTTATTTTAGTGGTGTTTTGTGTGTTTTTATAATAAGTGACGAGTTCAGAATTTGGCGATTTCAAGTCGCAGTAATAAGCAGCTCATTTTAATAGATGGATTGAAACGCCTAAAGTGAGTGTCGTAAAGTTTTATTTTCATTAGAAGAGGTTTTTGCTTTCTCAATATCGTAAGTCTACATTTTTCTAATTTCTTTTCTAAGATTTTATTTGGCTGAATGGAGAAAAAAAAACATCAAAGACAATCAATTTCGATGGAAACGAAAATTGCAATTTTATATCGCTTAACAAAAGGAAAAGGCGATTGGAAAATTGGAATACGAATCCTTACTTTTTCAAGGCAAGTAAAGTCTTTTAATGCGAATTTTTATATGCGCTTTTCTATAGAACGTATTCACCACATAAAACGAGACCTTACAGTGTTATAGTACTTTATCGTAAACTACACTCAATCAGTCTTGTAAGTAAACATGTTTGACGTGACAAAAAGCCTTTGCGAATATGAGAAATATAGCGTTTTTCAGTAAGAGCGCTTCAACTTTTTTTTTGAATAAAACACAAACGGTTTGACTTTTTTAACTAATTTTTTTTTATTATCACATTGAAGTATGAAATTCGGTTTCTTTTGCTTGACCACCGCGTGCACGTTTTACGAAGACCAATCGTTGAACCCAATTTTCGACCACTCTTTTGCATAAATCGGCCAAAATTCCAGCAATTTCGCTTCAATATTGGCTCTGAGCTCACAAATCGTCGCCGGCTTGTTACTGTAGACCAATGACTTCACATAACCCCAAAGAAAATAGTCTAGAGGCGTCAAATCACACGAGCGCGGCGGCCATTCGACCGGTCCATTTCTGGAAATAATGCGCTCATCGAACTTATTCTTCAACAAATCAATTGTAGCGTGTGCTGTGTGGCTTGTGGCCCCGTCCTGTTGAAACCACATGTCGTCTAAGTCCATACCATTCAATTGCGGCCAAAAATAATCGTTTATCATGTCGCGGTATCGATTTCCATTCACAGTAACGTGGCGATCGTTCTCGTCAACGAAAAAATATGGGCCAATTACACCGCCGGCATGTAAACCGCACCAAACAGTGATTTTTTCGGGATGCAACGGTGCCTCATGAATCACGTGTGGATTGCTTTCTGCCCAGTAACGCATATTTTGCTTGTTGACAAAGCCATTGAGCCAAAAGTGAGCTTCATCACTGAAGATGATTTTTTGGAATAAATCTGGATCATTTTCGAGTTGATCTTCAGCCCAATTTACGAATCGACGTCGCTTCAAATGGTCAAACGGCTTCAGTTCTTGTGTCAGCTTGATCTTGTACGGATGTAGGCCAAGATCTTTTCGCAAAATTCGCCACAATGACGACACAGAAAGGCCCAATTGTTGAGAATGTCGTGTGAGTGACACATTTGCGTCTTCTTGAACTGAAGCCCTGGCGGCAGCAATATTTTCAACACTTCGTGCACTTCTTGCTCTCACTGGCACCGGAACATTATGTAGCGAAAACGTAGATACAAATTTTTTCATAGACGGTCGATTGTCGAACGGGATGGCTTGTAAAATGGCCGTAATGCTCTTAAAGTAGCAGCAACAGAACGATTATTTTCATAAAAAATTTGCACGTTTTGCAATCGTTGCTCAAGTGTGTAGCGTTCCATGATGAAATGTATACTAATGAAGTTTACAAATGACAAGCGAAAAATAAAAAATATTGCGTCGTTCGCCCTCCCTATCAGAAAAAAGTTGAAGCGCACCTATTGAAAAACGCTATACTTGTTTATAATTCGTGTTTGGCGGTGTGAATAAGTTTTTGACACGATGTGAACAGTACAGATGGTGGCGCCATCCGAAAACCGCTACTTTTTTTTGGCGAATTTGACATTTGAGCGACGATAGTATAGACTAGACAAACCTTTGTGTGCAAATGTATGCACGCGAAGATATACATATACATATATGCACGATTTTTCCTCTTTTTTGTTTGCTTATTTTCTATACTGTCTAATTCACTGTACTAACTTCTTTTTAGCTTAACAAAGTTGTCATGAAATGTGCATACATAGGTTTACATATATACATTCAAACATATTTATGTACATTTATTTTGAATAAATATGTCCAAAGTTAAAACGTAAACATTCAAGATAGATGGAAAGAGAGTACGTGACGTCACATTAGTCTAGTTGTGCAGTGTACCCAACCCTTTGCTCTTTGCAATAAATTCAGTACTTTTTTATACCCAAAATGCGACATTTGTTGCGTTTGGGGTTTGTTTCCTTTTTAATGTGATGCTACTGATGCTAATTCAATAAAAATTTGGAGTTTTCTTTTATCTGAATGGGTATTGTGGTTATTTTTTATATCCTAAACTAGGCAGCACTGCAGTTGCGAGTGAGAAATTTGCCTGCTCAAAAGTCTTATCAAAGAAGAACAAACTTGGAAAAAAATGTAAATAAAGCGAGCAAATGTCACACACAAATAAAGCAAGCCTCAGACGGGAGACAAATCGAAACCATCGGTTGAAACCAATAATGATAAAATTGCGCTCATCAGAGAGTGCGTGACGCCATATTGGCTGAGTTGTGCAGTGTTGCCAATCATTTGCTCTTCGCAATAAATTTAGTGCTTTTTTATACCCAAATGCGAAAATTTTTAAGTTTGGTATTTATTTTTTTCTTTTTTAATTTAAAGCTAAAAAAACTGTATGATTAAACAAAAGAAGGTATGATAAAAAGGTCACTCTGAGAAGATTTTAGTGCTAATGAAAATTTGTTGATTCTAATTAAATTTGATATTATGAAAGTGTAAATTAAATTTTTTACTCCTTTTAAGTTAATGCAAGAATGTCAAATGTTCTTCTCTCAACTCTTCTTGGCATTGAAAATCTTTTTACAATTTAAAAAAAGCCTTCGAATTTACTGAATGTGAATTAAAGCCATAGAGGTGTAATCAGTCATCAGATCGCCGTCTTTGTTCTTACAGGAAAACGCCCCAGTCTTTCAGCCTTCTACAATTTTCGGGCGTTTTTGCTACTGGCCTGCATCTCAAGCTCTAAATGCGTGCTGCTGCGTGGGCGCAAATGAGCGAGAGGTTGAAAAATCTCACTTTGATGCGGATTATTGCGAGATGCTCGTCCGCCGGAGTGAATAACAGTACTTGGCGACGAAGCCTTTCTCCCACTATAAATCCAACACTGAATTTGCGCTCCTTTACATGGCAGCTATGGTAGACGTCGCACCCGGACATTCCAGCTACATGCCCTCAAATCATAGTCATTAGTTCGTTTGCAGGGGTCGTCATCAGAATAATCAGTTCTCATCCGAGACTTTGTTTTTTTTTTAAGTAATATAACCAAGATTAACATCCCCAAGACAAAGTACTTCATCGGCGTAATTAGCACTGTCATCATCTCTTAAAATTAAATTATATCTTAAATGTAATGATATAACACCACTAGAGAGAGATCAGCTCTTGTTGCAATTAATACTCAGTGGCCTCTCTCAAGCCCCTGTGAGATAGCACAGCGATCCGCGTGGTAAGAGTTTTTGAAAATTAATATTAATTTTTAATTGAACTTTATTTATGTAATTATAATGACTCGAATCCGCCGAGTTAGCCCATTGGGTCTATGAAGCGATACAATTGTGAGTAAATCTAGCTTAAAAAATGCAAAAAAGAGGTACTAATAAATACTACATATGTCTGTACATAATAAGATCTAATTGTTATTTTTTATGAGTTCAGTAATTTGGTAATCGAACCATGGCTAGTTGGTTAAACATACCTAGTTCCGTGCATAAAGCTTTAATACACGGATGAGATGTAATGAAGTTCTTTGATTTACCAAAAGGTAATATTTTCTGAGCTCGTTGTTTGTCTAACTATTTATTTTAACGTGTTTTGTCAGGTTTGTTGTTTGAAAAAGCCTTCAAATGTTCACACAAAAACTTTACCCAGGGATTCCTATTTAAGTATTAAGCAGTGCAGTGTTAAAAATAAAGAAACATGGAACTTTTTGAATCAATTATAAGTTTCTCCTCTGAGGATTTAAGTTTAGAAGCTTATACATAACACACAATGAAAATTTCATCAATTTATATTTTTCGGCATTCGCATCTCGTTAAATCTTGTGTGCAACTTACATTCTGTCAAAAAAGAAAGTAGGAATTGTTCAATAAAACGCGAAATAATTGTTTAATCGTCAAAATTTATTTTGCCTTCAAAATAGGCTCCATTCGATGCAATACACATGTGCCAAAGATTAGTCCTTTTGAACGCGTTTGAAGAGATCTTCTTCAGCGCCTTTAGCGAATTCTCCTTAATGGTCTCTATCGACTCAAAGCGGCGTTCACGAAGTAGCAATTTAAGTTTTGGGAAAGGAAAATGTCACAGGGGGCTAAATCCGGGGAATAAGGTGGTTGTTTGATGATATTCGTCCAGTTTTTGGTCAAGAAAGTGTTCACAATATGAGCCTTGTGAGCCGGTGCGTTATCATGGTGATCCATGAGTTTTCTTTCCACTAATTCGGCCGTTTTCTACGCACATTCTCTCTCAAACGTCGCATAACTTCCAAATAATATTCCTTATTTACCGTAGAATCAACGAGATCCGTGCACAACACCATGATAATCAAAGAAAACGAGTAGCATGACTGTTCACTAGGCAGGGCTAGTTTACTGGGGCGGCATCCCTTGGTCGGGAAAATCCCGAGTCATTCCGGTAACGCAGAACCGGCTGCCATGGGAATGCCCACTCTCATCATCCCTGACAAGTGGAAAGCAGGATGAATTTTCTGTTTACATTACCATAATTCTTAACATCAATCTTTTAATAATGAACTATTTATTTTATATTGAAAATAAAACATGCTATGGTACAAAGTTTTGTGATACAATGTTTAAGTGATAACCTTTTTTCAACACATTTTTAGGTACGTACATGAAGAAGTGAAAATATTATTGAATGTTTTATTTCTTTTATGCCTTACAATATTATTTAGTTATGTGTATATGATGCTGAGACATGGGCCAAAAATTGGGAATCGGCCGGAATCTAATATATGTATGTATGTATGTACTATATATGCACATAGTTGTTTCTCGTCGATTGATTTGGTTAGATGATGTTATCTATTTCTTTAGTAATGGGATGATTTAACTTTATGTAATTAAGTCTAACTCTTATATATTTTTATATATACATACATATAAACTACATAAGTTAAAAATATTTTTCCACAAAACCCAATAAAAACCAAATTTATTTGATGTGAATCTAGCGACTAATACTTAGTATGGTATGTGCAAGTACACAGGCGATATTGTACATATTACAAAAAATATCTAATGAAAATTATCACACAATTTTACTATTCGACAATTTTCGGCTTAAAATATCATTAATATCGAGAATCACACGTAATAAACACAAGAAATTTATAAGCAGACAGAGAAAATAAAAAGATGATGTTATTAAAAAGCAGAGAGAAAGCAATGTAGTTACAAAACGATATATGTAGCAAACATGCATGTATAGATGTATGTACATTCAAACCATCGGCTGGCCTTTGAGATATTTATATAACTAGGCGCCTATAAGAGTTTCATGCTCATTAATAATAATATATAGTACAAGTAAATTTCTATATAGAATACGTATGTACGAGTATTTACGCATATACAAATATACTTGTGTGCTAAAAAAAAATTTAATAAAAAGCCATCTGCCGTGCGGAGGCGATACTCGTATATGACTGTAAGGTTCTCGATTTATAAAACAACATTAAGATGTGCACAGCAAATAGGAGGAAAAGCTCCCCTTAAGCCATTTAAATTTGTATGTGTCACAACAATATTTTTTAATGGTCTGATTTTTCCGCTTTTACTCAAAGGGTATGTTAATTTTTAAAAACCATCAATTAAATTTAAACCAAGCCATAGTTAAAAATGTCTGCGTGATAAAGTTTTGAATTAACTTTGTATGGAAAATTTCTGCCAATTATTTAAAAAACTATATAGGAGGATAGTTCCATATGTAGAAGTCCACGCAAGTGGGGAAAGTTACTGATCGCCATTCACTTCGGAGTGGCCAGGAAGATTCTTCTGCATATGGTTCAAGCAGCTCACAACTTCCGGTATTAGCCTGGGTAACGTGGTAGCTTCCGAGCACGAAGCATTCCAGGATAGCTGGTTGTGCGCTGGGTTTGGGACCCACTACTTAAAAATCCCTCCCAATGAAAATATATGAGAGCTTCCTCTACCGATGACGACCCCTGCAAACGAAATAAAGACTACGATTTCGGAGCATGCACCTGGAGTGTCCGGTTCCTTAATGGAGAAGGTGCCTCTGCCCGGCTGGTTGATGTCTTCGTGAGAGTAAAGGCTGACATCACTGCCAATTTAAGAAATGCGATGGATGGGGCAAGGCAAGAAAAACATAGGACCTTACGACTTCTACTACAGCTGCCATGTAAAGGAGCGCAAATTCGGTGTTGGATTTGTTGCGGAAGAGAGACTCCGTCGCCAAGTAGTGTCGTTCACTCCGGTGGACAAGCGTCTCGCAATAATCCGCATTAAAGTCCATTTTTTTAACATCTCGCTAATTTGCGCCCGCGCCGCGACGTAAGAGAAGGACGATGCGACCAAAGATTCCTTCTATGAGCGCTTGGAACGTTCCTATTAGCGCTGCCCCCGCCACGACATAAAAATCGTGCTTGGCGACTTCAACGCCAGGGTGGGCAAGGAGGGAATTTTTGGTCCCACAGTCGGAAAATTCAGCCTGCACAACGAAACATCCGGTAACGGGCAGAGGCTGATCGACTTCGCCGGGGCCCGAAACATGGTAGTCTGCAGCACCAGATTCCAGCATAAAAAGATACACCAAACTACCTGGCTGTCTCCTGATCGAAAAACACGAAATCAGATCGATCATGTTGTGATAGATGGAAGACACGTTTCTAGTGTATTAGATGTACGTACGATCCGAGGACCCAACGTCGACTCGGATCATTACCTTGTTGCAGCCAAACAGCGCACCCGCCTCTGTGCAGCAAAAAACGTACATCTACCTACGCAAAGAATGTTCGACATCGAAAAGCTGCAATCACAACAGACAGCCAGAAGATTCGCCACTCGACTCTCACTCCTGCTCTCAGATAGTGCTGCCCAACAAACCGACTGCACGAGCAATTGAGCAAAATTTCTTGTGCCCTACGTACCGCCGCCGATGAACAAATCGGATTCCGGCGAGCCCGAAAAAACAATTGGTACGACGAGGAATGTCATGCTGCCGTCGAATGAAAAGATGCTGCCTATAGAGCCACGCTGCGATCGGGCGCAGCGCGAGCCATGTGGGATCGCTACAGAGAGCTAAGAAAGGAAGAGAGACGTATTATCAGTAAGAAGAAACGAGAGGCCAAAATACGTGAGTGCGACGAGCTTGAGATGCTGGCCAATAGGAACAACGCCCGAAAATTCTACCAGATACTTCGGAGGCTTACAGAAGGTTTTAAAACCGGGGCGTTTTCCTGTAAGAACAAAAGGGCCGACCTGGTAACTGACATCCAGAGCATTACTTAAATTATGGAGAGAACAACTCTCGGAACTGTTAAACAGTGATAGCTGCGCATGTCACATGACGTCCATGACGAGGTGAGAACAGTGATAGCGTGACTAAGGAACAACAAAGCCGCAGGCGCCGATGAACTGCCGGCTGAGCTGTTTAAACAAGGCGGCGAGTAATTGGTAAGTTGCATGCATCAGCTTCTACGCAAAATATGGTCGGATGAAAGCATGCCTGCCGATTAGAATTTAGGTGTGATCTGCCCAATCCATAAGAAGGATGATCCTGCAATCTGTGCCAATTATCGCAGGATTTGTCTTTTAAATATCGCCTATAAGGTTCTAGCGAGCGTATTGTGTGAAAGGCTAAAACCCACCATCAACCAACTGATTAGACCTTATCAATGTGGCTTTAGACCTGGAAAACTCACAACCGATATTCACAATACGCCAAATCTTGGAAAAAATCCATTACAAGAGAATCGGCACAAAAAACCTTTTTGTCGATTTTAAAGCTGAATTTGACGGTGCGAAAAGGAGTTACGTATATGCCGCGATGTTTAAATTTGGGATCCCTGCAAAACTAATACGACTATGCAGTACCAGCAGCGCCATCAGGATTGGGATGGACCTCTGCGAGCCGTTTGATACCAAACGAGGTTTTGGACAGGGTGACTCGCTGTAGTGTGACTTCTTTCACCTGATGTTAGAAAGGATCGTATGAGCGGCAGAACATAATCGCTCAGGTATAACTCTCAAGTTTGACTTGTTGCTGCTTTAGTGTGAAATCATGCGCCTATTGGATCTTGTAGGGCTTGACTTTGAGATAATTTTTCAGTATGCGGCGGATGCTACAGCCAGATACTTTCAGTTCTTTCGCCAATTGATTGGCACTTCCTCGGGGATTTCGGTCAAGTCGCTTCTTTACTTTTAGAACCATTTCACATGCCGTGGCAGTCTTTTGATGACCACCTACATGACGTTTCGCAAAGCTACAAGTATCATTCTAACTTTATTAACTTTAAGATGCTCGAGCTCATAAACAATCGCTGGTTGTGATTTTCCAGTCAAATATAATGCAATCATACTATTACGTTTGTAATCCACTACTGATTTTATTTCGCGTTTACTCTCGGCAAAATGCTTCCGCGCTTATAAGCAATACTCTGGACTGTAATTCAGCCAACTAACAGACAGTTGATGCCCGTGCATCAGCATGATACCCAACCTATTTTGATCCTCTGCACCTCGAGTACCTTTTTGGCGTCCCGTGCTGGAAGGCTGATGAAAGCTGTTTGTGTAGCATTGTAGGCCGATTTCCTGTTACGATTCGCTATTTCGTTCGGCTTGCTGATTCCGGCTCTCAGCTACGATAAATCGTAGACTGGAAACCCGTCCTTTCTGGCTCCCTCCATTCATTCACTTCCATCACATTCACATCCGAATGATATATGTATACAGTGAAGAGTTACCATATGCGTTTTGCTACTACGGTTGCCGTTTCTTTCAGCACTTCTGCCCCTGCTGCCTAGGATTCACTAGAGCTGTTATCCATTTGCTTCTTAAGCTCAAGAAGTAGTTCGCCTGTGCCCGTTCTTCGGATCTTTTTTTAACGGCTTCCCGTAAAGCCTTCAACGCGTCGCTAGACATAACGGTATGTAGGATTTCTACATACAATTTGCCCTTCTTGGTTGTGGTAATGACAATCGCATCTGACTTAGGACTAATGGTCGTCTTTCGCTTGTTTTGGTTGGTTCTTGTTTTCCTGGGGTTTGTGTCTTTTTTGCTGGTGTATGTCACATGTTTTTCACCTGGTGGTGCACTAAGGGCTGCGAAATGCCTCCCCTTGTCAGCACTCGCCCTTGGTCTTTCTGCCGATTGAGCTGCTTTTTTTTTTGCCCCTAGCCGCGGTCCTAACCTGTCTTGTTTGGGGTGATGTGCCTTTGTCGACTCCGCATCCGTGCTGCTGATGGTATGCGTAGCTTGTGTTCGCACTTACGCTTTTCGCTGCTCTTTTGCTCAAGCAGATTCTTCGCCTTCGTAAGTGTGTGCTTTATGTTCGAGGCCAAATTTTTGATGGCGTGGAGCACGTTCAGCTTATCCTTTCAAAACTCTAACATCGCATTAATATTTACCCCTAGCTCTTTCATTTTTTCTTGCAGCGTCGGCGTGCATAGTTGGTACGTCGGAGTTTTGACTATGTCAATAATGGTCAAGGAGTTTGCTAGGGGTGCTACTTTATTCACTCGGTGCTGAGATATTGCGCTACTGGTGGCGTCAATAGCCCTTGGTATATTTTCGGATGATCGGGAAAGCGTGTTCCCTGCGAGTGGGCTGCTGATCACCCTCTCCGCTCCATCTACTGTTGTTGCTGCTATTGGTGCTGATGTGGGGGTGGAGCCAGATGTTTCGTGGGGAGTGGGAGTAGGAGGGCTTCAAGAGTCTTCACTACTGGAGAAAGGAGAGTTATCTGCCGATAAAATCCCCTTTTGTTGGCGGGTGTCCCAGGTTTCAGTAGTTAGAGCACTCTCCCTGATTTCCACTTGTCAGGAATGATGAGAGTGGTCATAGATGGTTGACCACCCTTGTGTGATACCCGACTCCTAATGGACCCAGGGTTTTCAGCATCAGCGTGTTAAATTCTTCAGGGTCAATAGTTTTTGATGCTTTAGTTTTGTTGATGGCCCCCCTGAACATCATCACAGGAAAAAGCAAATGGCACTCTGTTATTCGGTAGTTTGTGCAGCCGTCTGGTAGCACGATGGATCTGATAATTATCTTATAAGTATTTCTCTTCTATGTTCTGTGTTATAAGTTATTACCCTTTGCCTTCAATATTCACATTTGTACGTACTATATAGTATACTTTATATCCTATTACATACACCAATATCATACATATACCTAGATAAGTAGTACAATGTAAAGCCGAAGGCCACAGTTGCCAGTGCTTTAGCTATAAAGTACAGGGTGCGCCATCTTTTATGTCGGATTCAAGATTCAACGGCTTTGTTGGTGGGTTCATATCGTCCGAATGGATACAAATGCCCCAGCTCTGAAAGTATTCGATGCGGTACCACTAGGTTACGGTGGCCGCCTTGTGACTTATATATAATATAAGTATGTCCATACATACATACATATGTATATCGTTCCGTATTTTGGGAACTTTCTCAGGTTATAGGTTTCACAAGCTGATTTATATAGTTACGTACACATACATACGTGTACATATGTATGTATATGTACAATGTAAATACGCGTACCCCATTTTTTCACCACGAATATGTGAGTATATAGAGATGTGTGTATGAATTGTTGTGTACAGAACAGGTAAAAGCTGTTGAATTCTGAACTATGTGGGTCATTGCTTTTGTAAAATTTAATGCTAATGTTAGAAAAATTAAAATAATACAGTTAATAAATAAGGTTCATTATGCCCCTTTATTTACTCGTCAGAAAAGGATTATTTTCACAACAAAAGGTATCTTTACATAGGTCCTGCATTAACGTGAGTATGTGTGTTTTAAAATTGTAAATGCTAAATATTTGTTAAAGGAAAAGCTATTTGTTTAGAGCTGAAGTCCTGTACAAATAGAAAATGTACATATGTATATGGCAGAAAAGTAAATATTGGACGCAATGCACAAATGTGCACATGCACGTATGTCAGTTGCACCTTAGAAAAAGGAATGTGAATGGAAACGGTCTACACATACATATGTACATATATGCATATATAAATGTAGGAAACAAACATATCGGATTGTCTATAATAACATACTTGCACATAAATATATACTCGTACACACATAATCATATATATGTACATATGTATATAAACGTTTGTAAATGTATCAGGAGGATATATAAACGCAAAATTCGCAAATTCAGTTTGGCATGTTTACTTTTCTATAATATATACACACATATGTAAGTACAAAGGTGAGGACATAGGTGAGGCAATTAAGCAAATAGAACATTTGCCATGTCCTTGTACACGTGGGCATACATACATATGTATGTATGTAGGTATGTATTTCAGGACGTAAGTTAATTATAACAACTTACTGTCGTTTTCAACATTCAATACTTTTATTATTGATCGAATTCCACTAAAAACTCTAGGTGAGTCAGTAATCAGTCAGCGTAAGGCGATGGTTCGTCATCAAAAAATACGTTGGCGCGTAACCCACTCCCCGTCACTAATTTTTTAGCTTGTTTTCATGCATTAAAACTACTAATAAACACAATTGTTTGTAAAGTGGGCCAAAAACATGCAATATACACAGTATGTTCAAAAAATAACACAACTTTTTATTTAAATCATGGAACACGTAGAGCTATCTATTAAACTTTGATCACATTGAAAAGGTACAAGCGTCAGCATTCAACCGCAGCCAACTTCATGTAAATCGTTTGACAGGTTAAAAAGTTACGCGCCTTTTATTGACAGTATGTTTCGTGCTTGTGTCGTAAAAATACAATGGAGCAAAGAGCAAATATTAAATTCTGTGTTAAACTTGGAAAAACATTTAGTGAGACGTACGAATTGATGTAAAAAGTTTATGGTGATGATTGTTTAGCTCGTTCAAATGTATATAATTGGTTTAAATGATTTAAAAATGGTCGTGAAGATTTGAATGATGATGAAAGTCCTGGTCGTCCAGAAGCAAGTAATCGTGCTGAAGTGGTGGAAAAAGTCCGCGAAATCATTGCTGTTGACGGAATTTTCACTGTAAGAATGTTGGCTGAAGAATTGAATTCATCTACTGGTACTATTTGGAAAATTTAATCTGACGATTTGGGTAAAAGAAAGGTTTGTGCACGTTTTGTTCCACACCAATTAAATGAAGATCAAAAAATCGCTCGTGTAGAGCATTGTAAAGACATCATTTCGATCATAACTGGTGACGAAACATGGTGCTTCAAATATGACCCTGAAACTAAGCGTCAATCTGCAGAATGGAAGACGAAAGGGGAGCCAAAAGCAAAGAAATTGCATTTTCAAAAGGCAAGAATCAAAACAATGTTGATCACGTTCTACGACTCCAAGGGTATTGTACACAAGGAATTTGTTGCAGAAGGTCAAACTATTGATGGAGAATACTATTTACAAGATTTACATCGTTTGTGGTCAAGAATTGTTCGTGTAAGACCTGAATATCCAGAGGGGAAACAGCTGTTTTTATTGCATGATAATGCACCACCTCATAAAACCAAAAATGTTCGTGAATTTTTGATGCAAAAACATATATGTGTCATCGACCGCCCTCCGTATTCTCCTGATCTATCACCATGCGACTATTTTCTGTTCCCTAAATTGAAAACTGCCATGAAAGGTGTGTTTTATGACGATATTCCAGTCATTCAAGCAGCCGTGGCACAGGTGTTAAAGAACATTCCCTTAGATGACATAAAAAAGTCCATGCAGAAATTGGTTGATCGTTCTGAACGTTGTATCCAGTTAAATGGAGACTATTTTGAATAAAAAATAACTTTCAAACACAGTACGATACGTGTTTTATTCTACATCTGAAAAGTTATGTTATTTATTGAACACACTGTGTATCACAACAATCGGTTGAAACTCATTTGACCACACACGTGAATGTACTTATTATAGAGATGTCTGAATGACAGGAACGCATGGTATTTTTAAGGGGTACTCCACACCATAGACATAATTTTTCATTAAAAGACAGCAATATACTCAACTGGTCAAATTAAACAGCAGTTTCGGAAAATTCGTTTGTAATCAGGCAAGCTACAGACATTTTTTAATATGACCATAATATTATATTTGAACTTTTTCTATTTACTTTTCATTCCATTTATAAATCTTTCTTTTTAAATTATTTCACACTTCGTTACTTATTCAATAAAATATAAAAGTATCATTAAAAAACAAGTATGCTAAATTCAATAGTGGCTTAGAAAGAGCAAATCATTCAAAATTATTTAGACATACATGTATGTTGTTGCATTTAGAATACATATTTACATACATACATAGAATGTATATTGGTTCAGACATATACAAAGTGGCGCAAAAGTAACCTTGCGATGTTTTTTGGCTGTAATTTAAAAAAAAAATGAAAAAATTTGATTCTTCTTCTATATTTATTTGGTCTTTTAATTTTTTTTACACAAGTCGAGAATATGATGTCATGTAAATGGCCGCCGCCACAGTTGATTGCCATTTGAGCCCTTTTTATGGCACTTTCCATCACTTTGGCCAAAACTTCCGGCGATAGGTCCTCACATTCTTGACGGATATTGTCTTTAAGAGCTGCAAGAGTCTGAGGCTTGTTGACATAAACCCGCGACTTCAAGCCCCACAAAAAGAAGTCTGGAGCGGTCAAATCAGGCGATCTTGCTAGCCAGTGCAAATCGCCAAAACGGGAGATTAGGCGCCCGGGAAATGCAACCTTCAGCATATCGGTTGTGGCACGTGCAGTGTGTGCCGTTGCACCGTCCTGTTGGAACCACATGTTTTCCAATCCCAATTCATCAAGTTGCGGCAAAAAGAACTCGTTGATCATTGCTCTGTAGTGCACACCATTCACAGTAACCGTTTGGCCCGCGACATCTTCGAAGAAAAAAGGTCCGATGACTCCTCCAGCGAAAACAGCACACCATACAGCGACTTTGAGCGGCTGTAATGGCTCTTCGTGGGTTACACGCGGATTTTCAGTGCCCCAGAGGCGTATATTTTGCTTATTTGGAAATGGGCCTCATCACTCATGATTATTTTTGTTGAAAAATCATCTTCCTCTTGGTGGTGATTAAGGATGGCTTGAGCGTATGTTAGACGCGATTGGCGGTCAGCAGCTAACAGCTGATGCACCGTCTGGACTTTGTACGGAAACATCTTCAAATCTTGAACCAAAATTCGCTGTAAAGACCGACGACTGATACCCATTTGCGTGGCACATCGTCTAGTCGATGTCGACGACGCTTCCATGACATCCTCGGCTAAAGCAGCAATATTCTCTGCAGAACGGCTATTCCGGGGTCTGCCACGCCTGGCAGCATCTCGTGTTGTGCCAGTCTCTTCGAGGCGAGCGGCTAAACGTCGCAGTCTTTCACCAGTAGGCGTTGGACGGCGAGGAAATCTGCGACGAAATTCACGTTGTGCCAAAGTCACCGACCGATTATTGGTCAAATAAATAGTGGAGCAGTGTAGCGGAGCATTGTTTATTAACGTGTATTTCGCATGTGTCTACTACACAAATGTCAAAACAGAACTGACATTAGGGGCCAATCGCAAAATTTATAGCATTTTCTGATAGGAGGATTACTTTAGCGTCACCTGTTACATATGTATACGGAGCCGCGGCCATTCGACAAAACAAAAATTCAGTGTTGCGGAGACTCGCTTATTTAATTACGCAGTCTACTTATTTAAGTTATTTGTCGTTATGTTTGGGTCTTGTAAATTTGCTGGTTCTTATTTCTGCAGTTTATGCATAAAACTACCGTTTTGTAAACTGAGATGCGTTTCTCCACTTTTCTGGCTGCTTATATTAATCATATTATTATATTTATAATATCATATGTACATATGTACTTGTTAATTTAATTTTTATAAATAAACGGAAGCAAGCGGACTTGTCTATAGATTGGATCTTGTTAAATTCGCGCCACTAGATCGGCGACAATTCTTTATTTCGCGGTATAAATTGAAACCAGGTTACGGGAGATCTGCAGATTTTTTATAAACTTTATTGCGCAAAAATTGTTTGTTTCAAAGAGCAGTGTTCCCGTGCCGAATATGACTTCATCAGGATCCAGCCGTGGTAGCGAAGCGCCCGCCACCACCGTCACAGCCAGTGATGTATAAACCGCCCCCAGTGTTACTGGAGCCACCATTAGAGCAGCAGCAGCTGCCGTTTCACGCCAAGACAATACGGTTGTGGCTCTACTGAAGAGCATAGCCATGCTGGAGAGCAGCACATGTAGTAATGAGGGAGCATAAATTGCGTAAATAGTCAGCGTGGATGCGCCAAACAACGCAAGTGCACCGAACAATAATATCGCCGCCGGGACTTCAGTCTCCTACTACACTGCCTGGAACTGTACAACTGTCAGAGTACCAGTCGTCATCGTTAACTAACTGCATATTGCCGCTGCAGCAGATTACCGACACCCGTTAATCGCCGCCGTTATTTGTAACAAGTACCGTCGTTGTGAATATGCTAGCCGGTGCTTGTAATGTTGCTTCGTTGGCAAGCAGCATGCACGGCCCGACCATACCAGCAAGCAATGCTGCTTCAGTCAGCTCAGTCCCAGTGCTTGCGCTATGCTTCTCCAGCACAGATTCTGCAACCACACGCCAGTCGAGCTTGCCCAGGAAAATGCAAAATTTGCTAGATTTCTGTGCAAAGCCAGAAGATTGGCCAATATTTTTTACGGCTTTCGCAGAATCCACGGTAATGTATGGGTACACCAATTTCGAAAATAACCAGTGGCTACAGAAGTGCTGGAAAATAGATGCGCGTGCAGCAGTTAAGTCACTACTCATCCAATCCACCATAACAACGTTGGTAATATCATCGAACAATTAAAATTTAGATTTGGTCGTGCTGAACAATTGATGCGTAGCCAGCTGTGGCAAGTGACGGAAATTGCACCCGTTTCCGAGAATTCGATAGTGAAGCTCATACCGTTTGCAATAAAGGTTAGTAATATTTATGTGTTTTTGCAATCTGCCGATGGTAGTTACACTTGATGAATCCTCGCTGCTCGATTAGCTTGTTTCGAAATTACCCATGAGCAAATGTATTGAATGGGAACGCTTTACAACGTTAATGCAGCCATATGCCACGATGAAGCATTTTAGTAATTGACTCACCAAATTAGCCAACGTTATTTGTACCGTCTGCATTGAATACCGACAAAGAGAGTCGAAATCCCGCACTGTTTTACACACAGTCGAGCCGCAACGATCGTCGAGGTGCCCAATTTGCAGGGGCAACATAAGCCCGTTGGTTGTGCGCGCTTCCTGGAATATTCCGTCCCAAGCAGATGGGCCGAAGCGAAAAGGTATCGTTTATGTTTTACTTGTCTCAATTCAGGCCACAGTACACGCGATTGTCAACGACGCAAGCCATGCGGTGTTGGGGGATGCCGAAGGGTGCATCACAAGCTTTTACACAAAACAGGGGACAACAGCAGCAATTCGTCAAGACAGTCAACATCGCCCCATGCATATAACAGGCCAACTTATGGCATCAATGCACGTTCCCTATACTGGCTTACAACAAGGCAGCACTCACCTCATAGCCAGCAGCCGTCACAAGATTCGGAACCAGCAGTTCTAAGTTGCAGTTCCGTCAATAGCAAGCTTCACTTCCGTATCCTGCCAGTTACGTTATATGGGAGCCAAAGTGGTTTGAAGGGCAGCGCAGCAGCCACCGGTGGTGGTCGATTTACTCATCTGCGGTGGCGGTATTGAAAAAGAACTCAAATTTCGCAGCACGTACGCGGTGTCGAACTTTCAGCTTCCTTTGCAAAGCTTGAGCAGATACATTTTGAACTGTGGTGCTAAGCATATACCTACGATCGTTGCCAGTTCAGTGTTACACAGTCGATTACCATGAAGATGAAGAACAGAGGCCCTTTTGTTGCGAATACGGAATTGGGTGGGTGGTGTTTGGCCCAACATCTACTACATTACCATCGGCGCCCTCGTGTTTATTTTTGAACTGCCAACCGATCAGTCATTGCATAATAAGGTAGCTGAGTTCTTCGAAATTAAGAATTTTAGGGTGAGAGCTGCGCGCCCCATAGAGGGAAGGGAATGGAATTGCTCGTAATAGCACGCTGACACAACTTTCGCCGCACGTGAACGAGGAGGGCATTCTCCGTGTGAAGGGACGCATCGACGCTGCCAGCTGGCTTCTAATTAGCACGCGACGCTCTATTATTTTGCCGCCTAGACATGCCTTTACAAAACTCCTAGTACTGCACTATCATACCATCATGTGCCACCAGAACTCGGAAGTAACGATTTGTAGCATTCGCTGCAGTTTTTGGGTGCCTGTTGTGCAGCGTAATCGCCAGTGCCGAGTGAACAAGGCAACACCAGTAGCTCCATCAATTGGTCCGCTTCCTAGGGATATGTTCACACTATACGTGCCGCCGTTTAGCTAACTTTAGGGACTCGATTATTTCCGCCCAGTAACCGTGATTGTCCGGCGCAGCATTGAGAAGAGATGGGTAGCGCTTTTTACCTGCTGGGCTGTGCGAGCTGTGCACCTGGAACTGACTCATAACTTAAGCACTGATTCGTACATTATCGCTATACGCAATTTTATAAACCGACGTGGTGTGCCCAAACGTATTAGATTTGACAATGGAAGGGATTTCGTGGATACCGATTGAGAGGAATCGTTGAATCGCTACGAAGTGTTTGATTGCGTTCGTCTGCAAAATTAATTATCGCAGAAGGCTGTCGAAAGGGTGTTCAACTCGCCATTTAATCCAGCGGAAGGTTGTGCGTGGAAGAGAATGGTGCAGTGCGTCAAGTATGTGCTCCATTATACTTTGAAAGAAGTTGCGCCAAAGGAGCATACTATGAACAGTTTATTTATTGAAACAGAAAACGTCGTCAATTATCGGCCACCGATCAACGCTGATAATGAAAATCCGCTAAGACCTAATGATTTCCTAATGGGGTAACAAATCCTGTACAGACTTCTATTATAGACAACGACCAAGAGAAACCTTCTGTTCTGCGACAGCAGCGCCCGTCAATTGGGGGACCATTTCTGGAGAAGGTTAAGGGAGTTCCTCCCCACGTTGACTCGCTGTGCGAAGTGGTGCCAAGGAACGAAGTCGTTGCAAGAAAGGGACCTAGTATTGATATGTGAACGTCGAGCGAGTGTACCCTGGGGATGATGGTGAAGTGCGGCGTGCAGATATATGAACCTCAGGTGGTGTGAAACGACGTGCGGTTTCAAAGCTAGCCGGGTTAGACGTTGATAGTGGTAGTGATAGACGCTGATTCCCGCTTATTCAGTTACGCAGTCTACTTATGTACATATTCAAGTTATTCGATATGATTTGTACTTGTAAATTTGCTGTTTCTTATTTCTCCAGTTTATGTATATAACCACCGTTTTTGTAAACCGGGATACGTTTGTCCGCTTTTCTGGCTGCTTATATTAATGCACGATAAATGTAATTTGTGAAACCTGCCACTTGAAATTGTATATAAACAGGACGAAAAAATATTTGAAGCAGTCGCCGATCACCCAGTAGGTTAGGTTAGGCTTGGCAGCCGCATCGCGCATAGAGACAACGATGCCACTTAGACCACGAAATGGGTCCGTTGTGAGCCGCGGGGGCTGGGCTACATTTCCCTCTCCATATTGAACCATCCTGAGCTTTTGACAAAGCGTTTAAGGTTGTTGATACCTTAAGTGTATAGATTATCTATATTCGTTAAGGAGTAGGATCTTAAATATCGGGTCCTGCTTCTGGCTACAGCTGGGTATGTGCAAATGAGCGGTATGTGTGGATTAGCGGTAACACCTGCGGAATTGCTAGGCAAGCATGGCCATCTAATGGCAAATCTACGTCTGTCCAAGAGTATTATAAAATGGAGTAGACTTCAAATTAGAATCTTAGTAGGGGCTCTCATAGGACACTGTCAAAATCATGAAATCATGCATGGAGATTAGGGGTTTACACGCATGATTTCTGTCGTAGCTGCAGAGATGAGGAGGAGTTGGAAGCAATTCAGCTTGAGCTTGGTTTGGATGGTCCATCAGATGAGCTGTGTCTCAGGTGGACGGGTGATATAACACAAATGTTAACATCGGGCTCTCTTCTATACATGAAACGTCGCCTCGGTTTAATCTTCGGAACATACGCATAGTAGCAAATCTTGATCTTCCAAAGCGTCGCATCGTCATTTGCACAATTTGCTTATCAAACCATATGCTAGGGTGCGCGCTACACTGCTTCTTGGCATCGGCAATGCAAAGCTCGGTGTTCCCCTTAAAGTGATGGAAGTAGAAGGACATCAGCTCAAGGCAACTAACCAACTGGTTGGTCAGTATATGGCCCCGGTGAGGAAGCTAATGCCCTTTCGAATAGAATGATACTCATCTGCTCCTGTGTGTCAACTGAACGTATGGATGAAATGTTAAAGGCTAATTATGTAGGCAGTTATTATTGGCATGAAAGATGAACCGCTGAAATCCAAAGTAGATGAACGGGCTCTCGACATTATGCAATCGACTACAAAGTACCTGGAAAATGAAAAGCGGGTTTATTGTGGATATTCGATCAAATCGATTAACCAAATTCGTATTCCATGGCGTTGTGACGCCTCAGTTATTTGGAAAAACGCATAACACTGGACCCACTCTTACGGAATTTTATCAACAAATAAATTCGTGAGTATGAAGATAAAGGATATATTCGGAAATTAACAAAAGATGAGATATCTCACGGAAAAAGGTCATGGTTCATTCCAATTTTCACCGTAGCGAATAAAAATAAAAACAAGACCAGGCTCGTTTGGGATGCCGCTCCCACCATCGACGGTGTCGCACTCAACCCCTGTTTGATAAAAGAGCCTGACCTTCTGGCGTCTCTGGTTGGCATACATATATGATTTCGCGAGCGACCTTTTGCCATCAAATTCGAGTGCGCAGAGAAGACCAAACCGCACAATAGTTTTTGTGGCGACATGGGAATCGCTCTAGAGATCCTGATACTTACGTAACGACGGTGATGATCTTTGGTGCTGCTTGTTGTCCATCATTGGCAAATTTCATTAAAAGCAAAAATGCCTCGCATTTCGTCAACGAAAACCCAAGTGCGGTTGGGCTAATTCATCGGAACATGTACGCAGACGATTTGCTGCAAAGCGTAGACACGGAGAAAGAATTGATCGACTTGGCGTTGCAAGTCAAGCATATACACGGCGAAGGTGGCTTTCAGATGCGCAACTGGCTGTCAAACTCTACCAATGCGCTGCATGCAATTTCCTGGACGGCAAAGCAATCGGGTAAGCTCCTCCAAGATCCTTCTATGACATACGAAAAGATTCTGGATATATGGTGGCTGCCCTGGTCGGACGAGCGAACTTTCTTCGCAAAATTTGATAAATCCGTTTTCGTTAAAAACTCATCTGTCACAGACCGTTCTTCGGGTAATTATGTCTGTTTATGATCCCCTTGGCTTAATTGGATTTTTTATGAGTAAAGCAAAAATTGTAATGCAAAATTGCATGAAGCATGGCAGTCATGGGTTCGATTATTACCACGAATACATAACGCACGTATACCACGCTGCTACCCCTTGGTCACGACGTTCAGCTTCAAATATTCTGTGACGCGAGCAGTACGGCGTACGCGGAAGCTGCTTATCTAAGAGCCAACGCCACTGGTAAAGTGGAATGTTGTGTAATGGCCTCGAAGTCGCGAGTGGCGCCACTGAAACCAGTTTCTATACCGCGGTTAGAGCTGATGGGTGCCATTTTGGGTTGCGATTCGCAAAATCTATTAGAAATGAATTAACCTTGCCTATAATCAAAAAGAAATATCCCTATGTTCCTTTATGGACATAGAGGGAGCCTTCGACAACGCAAATTACAAATCCATGGAAACAGCACTCGAAAAAAGAGGTGCAAACCCAATATTAACACATTGGATAAGCCAAATGCTTAATCAGAGGATTATTAAAGCCTCGTTAGGCCAAGCTAAACTTAATGTCACAACAGTAAAGGGTTGTCCGCAAGGAGGAGTTCTTTCTCCACTGCTATGGTCCCTACTAGTTGATGACTTGGTGCAGCACCTAAACAATAAGGGATTTATAACCATTGGCTATGCAGATGACATATCTGTTATAATAAAAGGCAACCATGAAAGGACACTAACAGACGTAATGCAAAATGCCTTGAGCGCAACATGGGAATGGTGTAAAAAGGAGGGGCTGTCGATCAACCCTAACAAAACCACAATTATCCCCTTCACGAGAAAAAGAACGTTAGAGTTTCCTGCATTGAAAATAAATGAAACAGTGATAGAACTAAAGAAAGAGGTCAAATATCTAGGGTTAACCTTAGATAAAAAAACTCACTTGGGAATCACATATAAATAATATAACAAAAAAAGCCACGAAATCCTTGTGGACAACCAAACAATTACTAGGGAGATCCTGGGGCCTCAGCCCTAGTATGGCCCTCTGGATATACACCCAAATGGTTAGACCAATCATACTGTATGGGGCACTAGTACGGTGGAGCAAATCTATCCAACAAACAGTGATAACCAAACTGGAAAAAGTACAAAGGCTTCCTTGCCTATGCATCACAGGGGCTATGAGAACTACCCCAACAGCTGGCATGGAAGCACTCCTTAATCTCCCACCACTTCATATAGCAATCCAAGAGGAAGCAGCTACGCAAGCACTCATGCTACACATGAAAGAAAATTTCAAATTGGGCAACCTCACCGGTCACCTAAATATCCTAAATAAAATCAAAAACACCATAAGCATGGCTCAAGTTTCAGACCACATTGACCCAACCCTCTGTTTCACAAAAGGATACACAGTTACCTTTCCTGAGAGGATCGAGTGGAAAACAAACCCGAAATGGTTGAATGATGATTCACAAAAATGGTACACTGATGGATCAAAAACACCTTATGGTGTAGGAGCAGGAGTAGTGGGGACAAGAATACACAAATCATACACTCTCACCAGGGACACCACTATCTTCCAAGCGGAACTATACGCAATAATGGAAGCAGCAAACATCATGCAACGTAGAAACCACAAGAGAGTAAAGATCAAAATACTCTCGGACAGCCAATCAGTTCTAAAAGCTTTAGATAGCTATACCTACAACTCAAAAACCCTCTTAGAATGCCACAAGGCACTCAATAACCTGGCATCCAAAAACAATGTTTCATTAATTTGGGTACCGGGACATGAGGGATATGACGGCAACGAAAAGGCAGACTTTCAAGCCAAAAAAGGGGCAGATGTAAACTTCATCGGACCTAGTCCTATGTTCGGATTCAACAAAAACAACCTGAAACAAAAAGTAAAATACTGGGCCAAAACTCTATTAAATCAGCATTGGAACAATGTAGAGGGTCTTAGACACTCCAAAAAGTTTCTAAGTTTCAACGCTAAAAGAGCTAACATGGCCCTCACGTTAAACAAAAAGAGCAGTCGCACTCTCACAGGCGCCCTCACGGGTCACTTCACCTACAACAAACACTTACATAAATTAGGCATAACTAACACCAGCACCTGCAGATTCTGCTGCGAAGATGAGGAGTCTATAGAACATCTCATTATCGAATGTCCGGGGTTGACGCATAGAAGGAAAAGGTTTTTAAACAAGTTCATGCTTACAGATGAAGACCTTCAATCACTCCCTCAGAAGGAGCTGGTACAATTCATAAGCATACTTAACAGTCAATAGACAGCATAGGGTGCGCAATAGATCAATATGGTCGCAGTGCTAAAGGGCCACACCTTAACCCTTTACAACCATTAACCATTAACCATTAACCTTGCCTATCAGCGCGGAGGTGTACTGGACCGATTCAAATAATGGTCTTCACTCGAAAGTTAAGTCAATTTGATGGCGTACGAGTCGGAGAAATTTTTAGTCATCTCGTATCAATAACCAGAGATAGGTGCTTCAGCCGACAACGTTGTCGACGACGCCACAAAATTGAGGCCACAAAAGAAAGTTGTATGGAGAATTGAGTTGGTTCCTCAATTCTTAACTTTGCCTTCCTTGTAGTGGCCAGAGACGATTTTAGTGAGCTCTGCAGAACCTGAGTTAGCTCATCAAATCAAGCTTAATACGAGTACAACACTTTTCGTACTGTCGAATGCAGCTTTAAAATCGACAAAAAGGTGTTGAGTGTCGAGTCTCTTTTGATGGGTCTTTCCCAAGATTTGGCGTATCGTGAATATTTGGTCGATGGTAGACTTTCAAGTTCTAAAGCCACACTGATAAGGTCCAATCAATTGGTTGATGGTGGGCTTCAGCTTTTCGCACAATACGCTCGCTAGAACCTTTTGGGCGATATTTAGAAAACTAATACCGGGGTAATTAGCACAGATTGCAGGATCACCCTTCCGTTGGATTGGGCAGAGAACACTTAAATTCCAATCGGTAGGCATGCTTTCATCCGATCATATTTTTCCTAGAAGCTGATGCATGCACCTTGTTTAAATAGCTCAGTCGGTAGTCCGTCGGCGCTCGCTGCCTTGTTGTTTAGCCACGTTACCGCTATTCTCACCTTGACATGGTTGGGTAGCGGAACGACAATTCCGTCGACATGCGCAGCTATCAATATTTAACAGGTTTGAGAAGTGTTCCCTTCATAATTTAAGTATGCTCTGGATGTCAGTCACCTTTTTTTTTTTTTTTTGTTTTTTTTTTTTTGTCGGGACCACTAGCAAGTGCAGCACTCAGACATTAATTGAGTCCATTGTACTACACTTGGATTCCCTTTTAATTTTCTTTAAATCTACCCTATCTCCGAAGAAATCTGAGTAGATCTTGTGGTGCCAAGGAGCCAAGATGGTCGCTTCTTAACACATCAGTGCCAAAGACCTCAAACCTGATTCGGGCGAAGGCGGGGCAGACACACAGGAAGTGGTCCGCCGTCTCATCCTCCTCTTCACAAGCTGGGCAGAGTACACTGTCTGAGATGCCCAACCTTTCCATGTGCTTTGCCCACAGAAAGTGGCCCGTCATCAGTCCAACCAGCCGTCTGCACTCCCCTCTGCTTAATGACAGGTAACATCAGTTTTGTCCATCTGCAGCCTCTCTCAGCCTGCCAAGCTCGCTTGTGGGTAGTAGTTACCCATTTGCTAACCGTGGCCGTGATGGCCACAGAGGGGATCTTAGCTAAGGAGTCAGAGGTCTCGTTACCCACGATTCCCACGCGTCCCAGGACCATGTTAGCATCAGGCTATTATTTCTACCGACATAGTTCAGCCTGGACTTACAGGACTTCACTACCCCTGATGTGGTTTGAGGGCTGTCTAAGGCCATAAGCGCTGCTTGGCTGTCGCTGCAGACACATATAGATCTGCCTCTCCATCGTTTTTCCACAACAAAGTTCATCGCTTCTTGAACTGCATACACCTCCGCTTGAAACACAGATGCATGCATTCCAAGAGCAAAGTGCAGTTTTGTCCCGCTGGATTCCACGTAAGCCCCAGAGCCGGAGCCATGCTCGGTCCTGGAGCCATCCGTAAAAATGCGAAAGCAGTGTTTGCCGGGCTCATTTTCTGAGTCTCCCCACAACTGAGCCTCTGGTAGCACTACACTGTATCTCTTTTCAAGTACGACTCTTGATGGCATGGAGTCAAGGGGCATGGAGAGAATCGTTGGATCGATGTCCATGCCTTCTCTGTGTTCCAATGCCGGACAAGGGCTGTACCAGTTCCCACTGTGTTTCAGTCTGCTAGGAGGGAGACCCCACGTTTTCCCAAAGACACCTTTGCACTGCCAGAAAGCTGTCAGCGCTTTGGATGCCTTTGTCTCAACGTGTGATTTCCATAGGAGCTTACTATCGAGGATTACTCCAAGATATTTAATTTCCTTGGATAGCTGGATTGTAACTCCTTTTAGCTTTGGCAGAACGAGTCCGTCAAGCTTCCTCCTTGTGGTAAAGAGGACAATACCAGTCTTGGCGGGATTTGCCGACAGCCCGTTCGCACAGCACCAAGTGTCAATCCGATCCAGAGTTTTCTGCACTTTCCTGCAGATGTTCATAAGCGAAGAGCCTGTTACCAAACAAGCAACATCGTCCGCATATGCTTGTGCGTAGACTCCCGAATCGTTTAAGGTGATGAGTAGAGGATCGATTACCATGCACCAGAGTAGTGGAGACAGCACACCGCCTTGGGGGCAGCCTCTGTTAACCCCAGATGACACCAACAGATCTTCCTCTGCTCGCACCGAAAGGATTCTTTGGGCCAGCATCGAACGAATCCAATTTACTAGCACCCGGTCTACGCCGTGCCTACTAGCAAAGTTACACATACTATCAAAAGTGGCATTATCAAACGCCCCCTCTATGTCTAAAAAGATACCCATAGCGTAGTCCCTCCTGTCGATGGCCAGCTCTATCCTAGCAACAAGGTTTTGCAGTGCCGACTCGCAGGATTTTCCACTCTGATAGGCATGCTGAAATAGAGACAGAGCGTGAGCCTTCAGCGACTTCTGACGTATGCGCAGTTCCACCAGTCGTTCGAGACTTTTCAGCATGAAAGAGGTCATGCTGATGGGTCTAAAGCTTTTGGGGCTGGTGTAGTCGTCTTTTCCAACCTTTGGTATGAAAGCGACCCTCACCATCCTCCAAGAGCGTGGTATGTAAGCCAGTGCGAAGCATGCCGAGAAGATTTTCTTCAGGGCTGCTGTCACGAACTCTGCACCCTCCTTCAGCATGGCAGGATATATGCCATCTGGTCCGGGCGACTTGTTGTCGACAAAAGATTTGATGGCAAATCGAATGGCGGCCTCATTCACCTCAGATCTGGCAACGAACCAGTCATGCCGAGAAGGTGTAGCAGCTCTGACAACTGCCTCTATCAATAAGGGCTGTTGCCGGCTGATGCTTATCTGATTACCAAGAAAGTGAGACTCCATCAGCAAGCTGAGTGTCTCACTTTTCCGCTCCGTGAAGGAGCCATCAGATTTCCTAAGTGAGCCCAGCTTTGCCGTTGGGTCCCTTTTCAGGATCCTAACCAATTTCGCCGTGTCACTCAGAGATTCAATACCGCTGCAGAATTCCCTAAATGAGGCTTTTTTCGATTCCTGAATAAGCCTCTTGTAGTTCTTCTGAACATCACGGTATCGCTCCCAGTCCTCTGCAAGGTTAGTCTTGAGGGCCCGGTTTAGAAGTTTTCTCGACTCACGCCTCAACATCTGGAGCTCTCGATTCCACCAAGGAACGGGAGTCCGGCTAGGGAGAGGTCGAATTGGGCAGGCTGACTCAAAACAGTCGGTTAGGGCAGCGTTGAGTTTCTCAACAGCCGCCTCAATGGCCTGTTCTTTTCGAAGTCTTGGTGGCGCAACGTCAAGGTCCCGCAACGCCTCCCTAAACTTTTGCCAGTCCGTTTTTCTTGGGTTTCTAGAGGGCAATGGCATTTGTGCCTCCTCGCCACACTGAAACTCAATGTACCTGTGGTCCGAGCACGAATCTTCGGCAAGGACTCTCCAGTTCTTGATTGACCACCCAAGTTTTGAGTTTGATAGGGTATTCGAGAGAAAGATTCTGCTCAAGATTTTTGGACCTTTGCACGTTGGTGATGACGAGTATCGCAGGCGCTGGAACGATGAGCTGAATAAACTTTACGACGACATAGACATAGTGCACCGAATAAAGGTCCAGAGGCCACGTTGGCTGGGTCTTGTCGTCCGAATGCATACAAACGCTCCGGCTCTGAAAGTATTCGATACGGTAGCAGAGGAAGGGGAAGTCCTCAGGTAAAATCGCGTAAGTGAAGAAAAGTTACATTTAATTAGTTGCATATGGTTCTGTCAATGCTTTCAAGCGGAAACTGTTTGTGGCAGTGCACGTTTCAAGGTCGAAGTACTTTCTAATTTTAAATATCTGGCAGTTTTAGCCGATCAAAATTTAAGATTTAAAAATGCTATATATAATATATTTTTCCCGTGAGACATTTGTACTGTAGATATTGAAAATTGAAAAGGTCGAGCCAAGGAGCACCAGGAGGTTTGGTGGCTCCTAAAACACTCAGGCTAAAGAGCCCATTGTATTTAAAGCTCTGGAAAGGGGGTAGATAGTCAAGGAGGGAGGGAGAAAAGTATCAGAGAAAGAGATAGGAAAGAATAGAGACAGAGATAGAGATAGTTAGTCCTGTGAGAATTTTCCAGATTCTTTGGCAAATCTGTAAATATCCTCCAGTTTTAGAGAACGAATATTACTCATTCTCATGACATCGGAACCCAAAACTCGTAGCCGTGCTCTGGCAAAGGCAGGACACTCACAGAGAAAGTGCTCATTGCTATCCGCTTCCTCCAAGCATGACAGGCATACCGGGTCCTCGATGATTTCAATGGTGGTCATATGCTGACCTCATGGGTTGTGTCCTGTAATGATGCCGACCATCAACCGAATGTCTTTCCTTCTAAGTTTTAGTAGAAAGTTTGCCAGTTTTCTGTTCGGACTTGTCACAAAACACTTTGCAGTTCTGCAGCGTTCTAGACCGGACCATCGCTCTTTATGTAGATTGCCTACATAATCGCTGATCCAATTCATGATTCCATGTGGAACTGATTCTGATTATTGGCTCTGGCCCCTGTGCGGGCATGCTGATCCGCGGTTGGTCGTCAATTTCGTTTCCTCGAACACCGGAGTATCCCGGAACCCATATAAATACAAGCCTGTTTTGTCTTGCGACAGAATTGAGCTTTTTCTGACATTCTTGAACAATCTTTGAGGTTTGCTTCGCGTTCTCCAGGGCCTTCAGTGCAGCTTGATTGTCACTGAAAACTCCAATCTGTTTCCCGCTCCGTCTCCTCTCGATTATCTATTCGGCTACTTTTAGGATGGCAAAAACTTCTGTTTGGAAACAGTTGCCATTCCCCCATAGCATAGTGATACTTATAACTACCGTTTAAGTACCATCCGGTTCCAGACTCTATTTCATTCTTGGACCCATCGGTAAAGAAAATATCCGTCAAACCTCCCTGCATGCATTCTGGATTGCTCCATTGCTAATGCAATGGAAATCTGACATCAAATTTCCTTCCAAATGAAACTGTGGGTATCAGGTCGTCTTTAGGTGCCAAAAAGAGAGGACACTGCTCAGATAGCAACTTAAAGACGTCTCTGTGTCCCGAAGTTCCGTCTTCGTGCCAGAAACCATATTTATGGAGTCTACACATTGCTTTTAATGCTTCCTGTGTAGATCCAGGGGGAGCAAATCAAGCATAGCATTTAGGGCATCACCAGAGGTTGTACTCATGGCACCCGTGATGCATAAACATACACTTCGTTGCAGCCTGTATAGTTCCCGGATTGTGGACTTAACCATGCTCCGTCGCCACCAGACCACAGAAGCGTGAGTGATGATTGGTGCTGTGTATATCCATAGGACCAGAGCAGGTTTCAGACCCCAGGTTTTACCAAAGGCTTTACGGCATTGCTGAAAAATCCTCAATGCGCGATTCACCTTCAGTGGAACGTGTGTCTTCCAAGTCAGCTTCTTATCCAAGATTGCTCCTAGATATTTAACTTCATCGGAAAGACCAAGCATCACACCTTTCAGTGTTGGAAGACTGAGCCCATCAAATTTCCGTTTTCTCGTAAACACGACTATGGTTGTTTTGTACGGATTAACGGAAAGACCTTGTCTCATGCACCAGTCATCGCTTTTGTCAAGAATCCTCTGCACTTTCGTGCAAAGCCTCTTTAAGGATTTATCCGATGTTAGCGCACAGACATCGTCCGCATATGCTTGGACATTAAAATCTAGTTCCTGCATCTCCGCTAGTAGAGAGTCTACGACGAAGCACCACAGCAGCGGAGAAAGAACACCCCCTTGGGGACATCCTTGCTTGGCCCTGACTGTAATTTCTTCGTCACCGCTCCCACCAGCGGTTAACAGCCTCTTAAAGAGCATAGAATATATCCATTTAACAATGGTTTGATTAACTCCGTGTCGTTCGGCAGAAGAACATATCGAGCCGAAAGTGGCGTTATCAAAAGCCCCTCAATGTCCACGAACACACCCATTGTGTATTCGTCAGCTTCCAGCCCGGCTTCAATCTTGCTAACAAGATCGTGTAAGGCTGATTCACATGATTTTCCACTCTGGTAAGCGTGTTGATTTCTACTAAGTGGACTTCTCGGCAAAACCCCTACTCGAATATGATTTTCCACCACTTGTTCTAGACTTTTCAACACGAACGATGTCAATCTGGTCTAAAACTTTTTGCTAGGGAATAATCGTCTTTTCCTGGTTCGGAATAAATACTACTCTTACGCGTCGCCATTCGCATGGTATATAACCAAGAGCAAGGTAGACTGTGAAGATCCTATTCAGAGCCTCAATCAGTCTGTCATTCTGTCAGGTCCAGCGGACTTAAAGTTCTCAAAGAAAGACAATGAAAACCTTATCGATTCTTTTGTCACTATCCGACTAGCAATATACCAGCTGTACCTAGAGGTTCCACCGTTGCTACTGTTATTGTTCATGCCACTCTCTACTTCAGAGAGAGTTCTACTACCCGAAAAATGGGTTTCGAATAGAGCATTAAACGTTTCCGATTTGGAAATGGTGTATGAACCATCAGGTTCTCGCATGGAATCCAGCCTTATTGAGCGGTCTAGATGAAAGACCTTACAAAGTCTCGCTCTTTCCCTCATTTCTTCGACGTTACTGCGGAAATTTCTATAGGATTCAAGTTTGGCTTCCCGTACTTTTTTCTTATATTCTCTCTGTGTAAGTCGATGATTAGCCCAGTCCTCTTCTGTTTGTGCCTTTAAGGCCTTATTAAGAAGTTTTCTGGACCGTACACGAAGCTTCGACAGTTCAGGGTAGGGGTGGGATTATTTTCGAATAATATTCGAATAAACATTATTCGAATAAAACGAATAATACTATTCGTTTCAAATAATTCGAATAGTTCATTATTCGAATACCTTATTATTCGAATACCTCACTATTCGAATAGTTTACTATTATAGTTTACTATTCGAATACCTCACTATTCGAATACCTTACTATTCGAATACCTCACTATATATTCATTAACATCAGGGAGAAAATGCTTTTAAAAATATAAAAATTGCATTGGCCCTTCTCATGGTGCATGCACTTGTACATAAACCGATTAGTAGTCCGCTAATCTAAATAAATATTTACCAAAAATATTCGAATAGTGAAGTATTCGAATAGTGATGTATTCGAATAGTAAGGTATTCGAATAGTAAGGTATTCGAATAGTGAGGTATTCGAATAGTGAGGTATTCGAATAGCATTATTCGAATAAACGAATAAAAAATTCGAATAAATATTATTCGAATTACGAATACCTCTCGAATAAAAGATTTTATTATTCGAATAATTTTTATTCGAATAGTCCCACTCCTAGTTCAGGGTTCCACCAAGGAACCGCTTTCCCCTGTTTACTTTGCCTGAGTGGGCACAGTTAATCAAAGCATTTGATTAAAGTATAGGGTTTTTCAGTAAGAGCGCTTCAACTTTTGAACTTTTTTGAATAAAACACAAACGGTTTGACATTTTTAACTAGGTTTTTTTTTTATTATCGAGTTTGAACATATACATTTAAGTATGAAATTCGATTTCTTTTGCATGACCACCGCGTGCACGTTTTACGAAGACCAATCGTTGAACCCAATTTTCGACCACTCTTTTGCATAAATCGGCCGAAATTCCAGCAATTTCGCGTTCAATATTGGCTCTGAGCTCACAAATCGTCGCCGGCTTGTTACTGTAGACCAATGACTTCACATAGCCCCAAAACGGGACGGCTTGTTAAATGGACCGTAAAATGGCCGTAATACTCTTAAAGTAGCAGCAACAGAACGATTATTTTCATAAAAAATTTGCACGATTTGCAATCGTTGCTCAAGTGTGTAGCGTTTCATGATGAAATGTATACTAATGAAGTTTACAAATGACAAGCGAAAAAAAAAAATATTGCTTCGTTCGCCCTCCCTATCGGAAAAAAGTTGAAGCGCACCTATTGAATAACCCTATACCTTCTAATTTCTACTGATTTGAGTTTTTTCAGGTTTGGTAATCGCTCTGTTACAAGCTCACCATACCTGTTCTAGTCCACATTTCGAGGATTCCTACCGGAATCTACTGTATCAATTCCCAGTCGGAATTCGATAAGACGATGATCAGAAAGAGAGTCCTCTTCCAAAACTCGCCATCGGTTGATTGGATTTCCAACTGACCTATTGGTAAGTGTTAAATCAATCATCTCTTCTCTCCTTCTGGTCACAAAAGTTGTTTTGTTACCAGTGTTTTGAACGACAAAATCGGATGACAGGATAAAATCCAGTAACTTGAGACCTCTGTGGTTGCATTTGCTGCTTTCCCATACAATGTTCTGTGAATTTGCATCACAGCCCACTATTAGCCCCTGATTATTGGATTCTGCATACTTGACCACTTCTCTTAGCTCCCTCGAAGGAGGTGGCTGTAAAGAGTCTTAGGGTAGGTAGACCGAAACTATGATAGCTTCGACACTGTTCCCACTTTTCAAGTACTTTGTTTTTGGAACAATGATATCTCCGGAGCATAGTTCTTTTAACATCGTGTGTTCGATCAACCTCGGCATGATAATACATGCTCGCGGTCTCACATTCCCTTCTCAATAAAGTATTTGTCCCCACGACATAGCACCTAGACCACAGATACGCTTGTGACATACCCATGGTTCTTGCATTAGTATTATGTGTGGGTTTGTTTGCAGTTTTGCATGCCTACGGCACAGGAGAGCCGTAGACGCTTTGCTATGCAGCAGATTTATCTGTGTAAATATTGCTTCAGTCATGAGACTGAGTAAACTTACGCTTTGTACTCCACCTTTTCTGGACACGGAAATGGATTCGCCCCAGATGTAGGTGAGGACGGCACCCGTACTTCGACTTCAGCACCTTGAGGGACCCAAGATCGATACCCAGTTCCAGGTGGGAACCCACCTCCGCGGATTTCTGCCTGGTGCACGTGTATACTCTCCAGAGAGTCGTGTCAAGATCCTTATTCTGAACACGGATGCGTTTGAGGAGTTCTGCTGAATTACAGGAAGGACCCGGAATCCAGACACTCGCTCGTACCAGCCTTTCTTTGCTACTCTCAATAAGAATGAACTTGCTGTTTTCGCAGGCTGGAATTTTTCTCGGGAAAAAGCATTGGCAAAAGCGTCTTTCGACTCACCGATAGCTTTCCAAAGATAGCTGTCAAGATAGGTTTGTTGACCTTTGGACAGTAGATCGTCTTATTTGTCGGTATGTATCTGCACTCCGATGCCCGAGCCGACGGGAGGATTTCCCGAAAGTGGGTTACCTCGTGCAGAATGATCTATCGTTAACCTACACATTGTAGAAAAAGAAAGCATTTTATACCTACTGCCAGGTTGTCGGTACGGTACTCTCCACATAGTAATTGCGTGGCCACCAATTCCGCCGTTCCGCGGATGGGTGGATACTCAATTCCTATATGGAGCTGCCCTCTTAGTTCATGGTAAGTTAATCTCCATAACATGGGGTTAAATCACCACTTAAGCCTCATCCCCGCGGCAAGGAGACCGACATGACAAGGAATTACCAGTTTAGTTGTAATACCGTCGTTGGAATGGTTTAAAGAGCGAGTAATATTATTAACTTTCAATGAGTAGGTGTACGCAGTCTTAACACAATTAGTATTGCCAACTTTTGAATTTTAATAAGCACCAGCAATTAAAAAAAGCGTTTTAACATAGTAAAAAAAATTACAGGTTTTATTTACAAAAGTACGAAGTATAATGTATGATGAGACATAGTTCAGTAACACAAAATTTAGTAGTTCATAACGATTCTGTAAGCAAAATGAGGCAACCAGTCGTCCTACCGTGGTTTTACTCTATCTATTATTTAGCCCGTATGTACAAATTATATAGGGTGGGCCATGTAAAATTTGCTTTTTGAATCGGCTTTAAAAAAAAACTTAACAATATATTTTCATACTTTTTTTTAATTTTGAAGATTGAACAATGTCATTTATGAATGAAAACTAATATCGTTCAAATGACTGCCACGACTGGCTTTACAGTAGACCATTCGATCAACCCAATTTTTAAGCACATTTTCGATTGTTAGGGCTCCAATTTCATGAATGGCAACTTCGATTTCGTGTTTTAAAGCATCAATCGTTTCTGGATGGTTCGCATAGCATTTATGCTTAAGGCTCCCCACAAAAAATAGTCCAACGGGCTTAAATCACAGCTTCGAGGCGGCCAATTGATATAGGAGTTTCGGCTGATTATTCGGTTTTCAAAAACGGTAGCCAAAAGTTCGAGTGTAACTTTGGCAGTGTGACAAGTTGCACCGTCCTGTTGAAACCAAATGTCGTCCATGTCATCCTCTTCAATTTTTGGAAACTAAAACTCGTTGAGCATGTCACGGTAACGCTCGCCATTTACTGTAACCGCGGAAGAAGAAGAAGACTCACCACTTTGGAAATAGGTTTTTAATATTTCCCAATTTTGTTCAAGCGTATAGCGTCCCATTTCGTAAATGTCAAACCTTTAAGAAAATTATGAACACATTTTCCATGTCATTTGTGTTACCATTCTCAAAAAAATAGGTGGTTCAAGAAGCAGCTATATGGCCCACCCTGTATCACAAATTATATTCAAAATCTATGTTATCACTATTTTCAACTTGTTCTTAAACAATTGGCTTCATGAATTTTGATAAACGCGTTTACTATAGATATGACAATTTACATCATCTGGTATATTTTAATAGTTATTTTCTTATTAATCCGTTTTTTATGTGGATCAATGCATTTACTGAAGAAACGGATAAACGGTTACGAATTCTGCTTTTAAAGTATTTATTGCGCTGACACTATGCGGCCAGTGATCGACGCGATAGCAATTGACGATAATCATGATATCATTGAAAACGCGCTCACCTTCTGGATGGTATTTGTATTTTGGTTTCTAGATCAGACCGAAGCTGGACAGCATCTGGCCCTACAGTCAGCAGGGTGCATTTTAAAGAGTCATTACTCATATTGCATTTATGCTACTGTAAACATATTTAAATTCACTTCGTATTGAGTGCTTCAGTATTCGATAGATTTTTCCCCATTAAACGTATGATTGAGCCTTATAAGCGATGTCGAGTATATCAGTTCCGCGTTAGTCTGTGCAGGTGGTAGCATCGAGTTTGTTAGGGATTATATGTACACACCATACTTAGAGTATTTTCTTTACTTGAGAAAATTTCAGCTCATTATACGGCAGCGTTGCAAAAGTGTTATCTATATCTTTCATATGAGGCCAGAACAGGACTTTCAGTCCAAAAACGCAATTCGGAAGTTTGTTTAGCGCATCGGTTAAATATTTAATGTATTCAACATTCTGTACAAATATAGGTGGTGGTTTTGAAGTTTTAGATTTTTGCTGCTCGTTAGTGTTGTTTGTCCCACTGTTTTGTGTTACTTTTTCTTTTTCATCATCAAGAGAGAGTATATCAAATCTGTTTGATGTCAGAGTATGCGGGATTGATTTGTTATTTGTTGGTTTACTTAACCAGCAGATTGTGATTGTTTTTTGGTTTGCTAATGTTTTATGTTTTTGGTGATTTTTGTTGTTTCTTATCTGGAGAATTACGTGTTCTCTTTGGAAGAGAAAGATCTTTATTGTGCTCACCTTCTTTTGCCTGCATAACTATGTTTGGGCATGTAGACATGTTTGGCGAGTATGAGATCATTGAAGAGTTTGTAGAAGCGGTTCTGCTTTGTTGATGGTGATATTGTAACTGTTGTGATTGTTGTTGCGCTTGTGAGAACTACCAGACAAGTGGTGGGATGAGAAATACTGATTAGATCAATTGGAGTTTGGCATTGCTCATTCCTTGAGAGAGGAGTTATGAGTATAGACTTAACGGCGGTTGCGAGGTGAGGATGAACAGCTTATAACCTACTTTTTATTTCACTTGTCGAGAACGGAACATTGTAGCTGGAGTTAGCACTTATTATTTGCTTTTGCGCTGGTGAGCGGAGCCCCTCTTTGGGAGGAGAGCGCCCCGCAGGCATTTTAAATGCTACATTTTTCACTAGTTGTTTTTATTATTTTGATGTTTTTATTTTGTTTGTATTTATATTTGCAAAACAGAAGTTGGGCTAAGATAGCACAACATGTATTGTGTTGCAGTATTAAGCGTCTACATCGGTGAGTGTTTTTATATATTGTCCGACTGGTAGATTCACTACGAAACTTTCACAAAGGAAGAGCTAATAAAAGCACGTCTGTTCAATCAAGAAGATTTTCGAGCTATTGGGATAGTCCGTTGAGAGCACTGCCATTTTGACACCTCAGAGGTCTGCCTCTTCACGGATGTGGTGGCGCTGCCTACTGCTTGTTTTGCAGCTACTGTTGCTGTTATTGCTGCGGCCTTGGATGTAAACGGTTGAACGCCAGCCACTCATCCATCGGCATATGCTGTTCCACCTTGGATTGGGGATTTGTGAAGAGTTTACTCTCCTGGTCGCATTTATATAGAGAGCCGCTTGGTACAAGACAGATGCCCGCTTTGTCTGTTTTGGCCCACATGTGGAGTTACAGGCCAATCTCGCAGCCCTCTAAAATAATACGAATATTGGTCAAAGCAAACACGTATTTCGCAACTAAAAGTAGTATATCATCACTCCATCATGGTTTTGTTACAGGTCCACAGTTTCCAATCTAGCCGTTTTTACTGAATATTGTATTGCAGCTTTCTCAGCATTCAATTCTTTTCAATTTTATTAGATTCGGGTATTCACTCAGTTTTTCTAGATTGACTGCGATCTTACAGAAGTAATATCCATTGTGCCGTTTAAGACCATCATCATCTAACTAACAGATGGTGTACAACCACGGTGAGACGACTGTTTGCCCGAAGTAGTGTTGACCGCGAATACCTCCACCTTCGGGACCAGCGATTATTCCCTCACATTCTTGCTACAAGGATATGAATCACGGCCCGCTGTCCAGAGACACTCCCTATTAAAGCGATATTACAATTCACACAATCGGTTCTTGGCCCTACTTTGTGTAACGCAATGTACGATAGCATCCTCAAAATGGAGTTGCCCATGAATGCGACACTAGTGGGAGAGACAGACGATATTGCGCTGGTTGTAACGGGGAAACATGTCATTGACGAGAAACTCACCTGCAAGGATGAGATATCGAGGATTGAGCGCTGGTTGTACAATGCCAAATTCTAGCGCAAAAATCTAGAAGCAGTCTTGTTGAGCAACAGGAAGAAGAGATAGAGTTTGACGGTACTTTTTAGAGGTATCAATTTCCAGTTCAAACCGTCTATACAGTGCCAGTGATTGACTGGCGAATGGCCTTCAGAGAGCACGCGGTGAAAGTCACTACGAAAGGCGCCATAGTTACCAAAGCTCTAAAACGGTTGCTGCCGAATTGCGTCACTTAACGAATGGCACCGAAGGTGGTATCTTGGACACACGAACTCATCCCTAACCTTGCTACGAGGTTATGACGGGACACGGAGAAGTAGATTACTTCCTCTCTCGGATGCCGAGCGGGCACGGCTACTTCCAGTATTATCTGCAAGGGTTTAATACCTCCGCTTCACCACACTGTCCTACCTGCCCAGAGGAGTTTGAAAACGCGAGACACGTACTTTTCTAGTGTAAGCCTGCCCCACATTTCATTGGCGCGACGTCATCAATCGAATGTTTCTCACATTTTTATATTTAAAAACAAACAAAAAACACAGAAGCCCGTGGAATCCCCTTTTTCGGACAACTATACATATACAGAGTGGGCATTTAGCGTTTGCTTTTTGAACCACCTATTTTTTTGAGAATGGTAACACAAATGGCATGTCAAATGTATTCATAATTTACTTAAAGGTTTGACATTTACTAAATGGGACGCTATACGCTTGAACAAAATTGGGAAATATTGAAAACCTATTTCCAAAGTGGTCTTCTTCTTCTTCTTCTGCGGTTACAGTAAATGGCGAGCGTTACCGTGACATGCTCAACGAGTTTTTGTTTCCAAAAATTGAAGAGGATGACATGGACGACACTTGGTTTCAACAGGCCGGTGCAACTTGTCACACTGCCAAAGTTACACTCGAACTTTTGGCTACCGTTATAGTTAGATAACGTAGATCTTGCAACTACAAAACCATGCTGTCTAGGACTAATCAGATGTTTTACGCTAAAATATAACTTGTCTTTAACAACACATTCAAAAAGTATAGATACAACAGATATTTTGGAAATTGACCTGTAATTTGCAATATCACTTTTTTAATACCGCTTTTGAAAATAGGAGTGACTGAAATCAGCTTCCACTCATTGATAAATATTCCTTCAGCCAAGAATTTATTAAAAATTAGTATAAGAGGTTGCACCAAAGAGCGACAATTTTTAAACAAAGTTACAGAAAGACCGTCTACATCCGAATGAAAAGAGTTAATCCTTAACAATCCCTCAATGACATCATCACCTGATGGAACAAGTGAACCGAAGTCAACCGTAGAAGACAATTTCCTCAAGATATTATAGCGAATGGCTGACAAATGTTCTTCCTGAATATCTTCATCAGATCATCAGACACGAAGCTAGATGAAAAGAAATCGGCAAATAATTCGCTTCATCACTGACAGAGCAGGCAGTTACGACCCTATAAAAACAATATTAGGAATACAAGAAACCTTTTTAATCGATTTAATATAATATATCGCCGAAAATTCTTCGGATTACTTTTTATATTTAGCTCAAATTTGTGCATGTGTTCTTTATACAAAGACTTATTTAAAGTGCGAAACTTATGCCTGTGGAAGATAAAGAATCATAAAAGTGGATTTCTTTAGTTAACATGAACTTCTTTAATAACTTATTTCTCAAAATTTTATGACGTTTGAGTTCTTTCGAGCACCTAGGAATCTTATAATTTACACGCTTAAAAATTGGAACACGTTTAGAACATAGACCTAGCACTAAAATCTTGATTAAACAATAAATAAAACAACTCTAAGAACTTCTTGAAAAAGAACGAAACGTTCAACCTGAAAGCCATATCAGTAACCCCGATGACTCTTCATCCTCTGAATACTCCTTTGGAAAGCAGCAAAAAAAAAAATCAAAAGACCAATTTTAACACAGTCTGCCATCAAAATGGAAAATAATAAATGGGCTGAATCGGATCTTGAAAAGGCTCATGCATTTGCTCGTCACTTATCCCGAGCCTTTACACCCCATTGAACCAAACCCAATCGAAGTATTAAAAAAAAACGAAGTAAAAGCAGCGGTAAAAAGGCTCCAATCATCACAGGAGAACTACTCAAGCATCTGTCCGATAAAAGAATCTCTTTTCTCGGACTAAAGAGTTTTGATTCTTCCCAATGCAAAGTCTCACTAATACAAATGAGCCTTAAACCCGGAAAAGCGCAGAAAAAGTGCAATCTTATCGTCCCATTAGCTTATTGCCCATTCCCTCTAAAGTTATGGAAACCCCTTTTGCTCAAACGAATTATGATTATAATTGAAGTCCGGCTTTAGAAAAACACACGGTTCCATCAAACAAGTACACAGACTCGTAAGTATTCTCAAAGCTTTTGAGCAGCATAAGTATTATATGCATAGGGATCATTCTAGGGATCAAAATAAGAAACTTTGCCGAAGGAACCATGCCTCTAAAACGAATTCCAATGTCCCCCAATTTGGGTGGAAACAAAAATCCCACTTTGACCCATTTAGAGTGCTCCAATCGAGTCCAAATGTATGACCGACCCCCACTAACTTTGGACGGCCGATCCACCCATGCCAGTGGCACACCCCTGGAACTCCCCTGGGGGGTTCCCCATACAATCATTTCAAAATATCACCATTTTTGGCCTTTACATGAGAAAAGAAACTACAAAGTTCGATCCAAATTGGGGGACATCAGAATTCGTTTTAGAGGTATGGTTCCTTCGGCAAAGTTTCTTATTTTGATCGCTAGAATATGATTTTCACAGAGCAATGGGCGATTTTTTTGCCTCCCCACAAATCGACCCGGCCTAATATGTACATATCTCAAGCCTTCGACCGCATTTGGCATGACGGTTTAGTGCCCATTTACACAGGGAAACACAGAGGTCTCCGTGTGTAAATTAGCACTTACTCTGCAAAATAAAACTTACTTTATTATATTTTTGAATATTCGCTATTATTTAGAGAATAACAAAAAGTTTTCAAATCTAAATCTAAGTATTTTTACTCAGAACTACTTAATAGATGCTTTTGCCTTAGGCTTGTGTGTTTAGGATGGTTAGTCATTTCTACATAACGGGAGATACTTGATATGTTTACAACAGATTTTTCAAGCTGATTAGGATATGTAGACAGTTTAATTTTATATCTTGACACTTGCGACATTATTGCTACTTTCACTGTTGAAATTTGTGGACCTTTGTGAAATCCCTCATTTCTAATACACCGTGGTGGTCCAGTGATTGTTCGCAGTATTATATAAATAATTTCCAATAGTTCTGACCCATTCGACCAGATTGACTTTAGTATAGTGGTATATATAAAGGAGAATTTTGTATGCCACACAGAGTGGGGAATAAGTGTTAATCAAGCGGTGAAAACTGCTGGCTTTTATCATTAGTTGCGTTTTTTCAGCTTCGATGTGGTTTCGTCAAGTAATTCGCTTGCCTATATGGGCTCCAAGGTAAGTTACACAATGACTTTGTGGGATTTGTTGTTTCATATCAATGGTGCGCAATTGTGTTTGCTTAGTGTAGAAATAACTTGCTTTAATTTTTGCTCGTTAATTGGTATGCGCCACTTCGCAGTTGTTCTGCAGCTCACAAGTGGTTTGCTGAAGCCACTTGTAGTGGACAACTGGAGCGACAAAGTATTGCGATGTCGTCGGCATAAGTAAATTTCGTTGTTCCTACATTTGTAGGAATATCTCAAGTATACAAAAGGTACAAGGCCAAAAACACTGCCATAATAGTGTGGCCATTGGAGATATAGTATTGGCGTTTATTTCAAACTTTCTTTCGAATGCCTAGCTGGGCAGTACTCTCGTTACACAATAATAATACGTAATACGATTTACTGCTTCGGGGTTTTTCTGGAAAACAAAATTCGTGGGTTGGAACAATAATATGCGGAAATGAATGTTATGCAGATGTGTGCCATATTAATTGCGGACTCTGAAGACAATTTGCAAAGATTACTACATAAGTTTGTAGTTACAGCCAAACAGTTTAATATGGAGGTCTCCAGAGAAAAAACAAAAAGCTTAGTAGTTGCCAAGAATGCGATCAGATGCAAACTTGAAATAGAAAGGACGATGATAGAGCAAGTTATGAAATTTAAATACCTGGGGATAGAAATATCCAGTGACCGCGACATCATTAAGGAAGTCAGAGAGAGATGTATGCAGAGCGCACGTATTGCAGATTGCATTAGGGATGTTGTATGGTGGAACAAATATATGACCACTGAAAGCAAGACGCGTATATACAAGACTGTAATAAGACCAATCCTGACCTATGGAGCCGAAGCACGAGCTGAAAACGCAAAAACAAAATAGCTACTGCGTACAGCTGAAATGCAAGTTCTACGATCCATCGTAGGAAAAACACGTCTTAACTGCATTAGAAGCGAGGCCATTCGTGACGAAACTGGCGTTAATGACGTAGTGAAGTTTATAAGAACAAGAAGACGAGCCTGGAATGATTACTGTTCTAGAGCTAGTGACGACAGAATTATCCGAATAGCGAGGGACTATATACCACATGGAAAGCGCGGACCTGGAAGGCCACCAAAGAGATGGCGCGAAAGCTGGATTTCGACATTAGCGAAAGGACAATATCGTTTCGTCATTTTGAATTTTAATAATACTTTGTAATTTATAACTATGTAATTGTGTAAAGAAAAACAGGTGAAAACCTATAATAAATGAATAAGAACAAGAAGAAGATAAAGATTTCATGAAATGAATGCATTAGGCAAATAATTTAACCTTTAATTTCTAACTCAAGCAGTACGAAATTAGGCAATCCTTATTTTCAACCAGAAAGCTATTCATCGCATTTCAAAACTTTCAACAAAAAAACCCTTTATTTGAGCGGTTCATTTGTTGGAGAAAATAGGTATTGTTCTTAAGCTATGAAAGGAAAATTGTTCCTTCATTGTGGTCGGACTAATTACATATAAATGCTGAAAACCAATACTAAACTAAAGCGAGTCTTCGGAGCCATGAGAATGAGTATTTCTTGCTGTTCTAATATTCTATTAATCTGAGTCAAGATCGGTTTGCTTCTATTTTAAGAATTTATTTCGAAAATAGCTTTTCGATTTTATCCTTAAGCTAGACAGAGTCATCATTGGCGAATTAGCTAACTCAAGCTCGAGTAAAGGAGTGGGAATGTGAGCCTTACATTGAAGAAACATCAACCAAAAATAACAAATCTTCACTGCCTTGATAGTTTAGAGAAGATATTCTAATATCAACAAGTTACACATTTTTGAAATCAAGAATTAAGGTGTGTACATTGGTACTAAAATTGGACCGAAGGCATTTTTGCTATTTAGCCATGTGTTTTGCTTATGTCAGATTCTTATAGAAGATGACTGGTGAACTCAAAGACTTCGACTAAGCTGTTTTAATTTTGAAAAATATAGTAATTGTTAATTTGAGCCCCTTAAGGTCACACTATGCAACACTAAAGATATACATGAGATGATTTATATAGAGGTAGGCAAAGATGGCGAGGCACAACTCAGAAAAAAATGATGAGCTCCTATATACAAATTTAATTAAAGGGAATCAAATCTTTAATTTATAGAGGCAAAAACATTCAGTATTAATCGGAATACTATTGTAATAAAAGTATAATACGAAATAGCGATCTCTACAAAAAATATAGAGAAATATTTACTTCTATAAGTATTTATTTATTTTTATTAAACCCCTAATTATAATAATATATAAGATAAACTGGCACGGCTGCCGCAAAAAGGGTTGGAAGTGCGTAGGTTCGAGTCTCCGTGCAAAAACATCAAAGTTTTTTCTAATAGCGGCCGCCCCTCGGCAGGCAATGGCGAACCTACGAAGTGTATTTCTGACAAGAAAACTTCTCATAAAAACATTTGCCGTTCGAGGGCCGCTTAAAACTGTGCACACCACAAATAAGAGGAGGAGCTCGACCAAACACCAAAAAAAGGGTGTAAGCGCCAGTTATTTATATATCATATATAAGATAGACTGCTACAAATCAAAATCCGTGAACAAAACTATAACTATAACAAAATATAATATACTTATTGTTTTAAAAGTCACACTCACTCAAAAATTCCACTGATAGCATTCTATCATATAGAAAGAATTATATTTTAATATTCGAGTATATGAATTTCGATCTCCATAAAGTCGTATGAAAATTTTTTAAAATCATTCCCATTGTTTTCATTCGTATGTTGAAAAACAAGAATGTAACGCTTTTTTTCATTTGACATCACAAAAAGTTTCTTTGGCAACAAGAAATCCGCTTACCTTCACGAAAAAAGAAAAGCGTTATTGGACTGCTATTATGAATTTTTGAAATGTGAAGCAACATGTCGTTAAAATTGCACGAGTTGGCTTTTTGCCTTGGAACTGAAATTTTATATTAAAAATCATTACCAAGAAATAATTAGGGTAATGTGGGGTACCTGTGACTATGGGGCAGCATTGACTTTAACATTTTCGGTCTCAAAATGATTCAAAAACTTCGCAAATACCAAACTGTACGCAGCCTAATATAATAACACGTGATTATATGTAGTTTGGAAGTTCTACTTAAATGCTCAGTGGAGCAACACGTGTTCAAGTGATTTTCGATTGGGTGATGTAATTTTTATGTACCGCTACGTAAGCATGTTTTGAAATAAAAGCAATTGTTTTCTAAAGGCTAAAGCTATTAAATGGTGCTTCGAGATTACAATTTTGAGAAAACATCGGTAAATAACAATGAGTTTTTAAGAATTAAATAATGAAAGCAATGAATGTGGATAAAGTCATTTGGGGCACATTTGACTTTTGAGTGTACCCCACACTGACGAATGTCAAATGTGCCCCATGCTATGATTATGTTAATATGTTTGGCAACTGTAAGTAATTTGGCTTATTTATGTATGACTTTTGTACAGTAATGGTGCGAAACTATAAGAAAAATTCATCGGAAAAGAAATAAATGAAGAAAATATTAAAAAAGCCATGAATTGATGTAAAAAATGGAGAGGAGACACAAACTTCGGCAGCAAAAAAATACGGCATCAAAAGAACGACGCTAATAATGCGGATGAAACGTCAAGGTCCACTTAAACTTACGGTGGACTCTAGTAATAGTCATTCGGTCGATGAATTATTGTACAACACTAAATATTCATCGCGTCAACTCTTCACAAAGAAACTCGAAGAGCAGCTTGCTGACTATATAAAGAAATGTGCGTTTTACGCATATGGCTTGTCATACCAGATATTCAGAAAGTTTGTTTATGATTATGCTAAAATAAATCAGATCACCGTTCCAGTTGGATGGAATGTTACTAAGGAAGCAAGTAAGGACTGGCTTTATACTTCTCTCAAAAGAAACCCAACTATTTCATTGCGAAAGCCAGAGAAAGTAAGCCTGGCCAGACTTTCGGGCTTTACAAAATCAGCTGTAAAAGAATTTTACTAAAATCTCAGGGCAATTTATGAAAAATGCTCCTTCCAGCCAAAGGATATATATAACTTAGATGAAACTGGAGGAACTACGGTCTTAGAACCTCCTAAGGTAAGTATTTTAGTTCATCTTAGGCAAGACATATAGTATCATACCTACCTAGAAAATTTATAATATATCGGCTTCCTGTTTTTTTAAATAGATTCTTGCTCAAAAAGGTCAGAGAACAGTGTTTCAAGCCACCAGCAGAGCGTGGAAACCTAATCGCCATGGTTGGGATTGTATGTGCCAGTGGAAACCATTTGCCCCGGTGTATGTGTTTCCTCGTATACGATTCAACGAAAGATTCACATATGGATCCTTCCCAGGTTCTCTGCCCCTGAACTTAAAATCTGGCTGGATGACTTCAGAACTATTTATCGAAGTAGTGAAGTATATAAAATGCAGCACTAATTGTTTAAAAGATAAGCCCATTCTCGTTTTACTATTGTAGATAACCATTCATCTCATTGTAGTCTCGAAAGCATTAACTTTTGCAGAGATGATGGAATTGTGATGCTATCTTTTCCACCTCATACCTCGCACCGTTTGCAGCCCTTAGTTTTGTCCATATTCGGACCATTTAAAGAACTTTGCCGAAAAAGCTTCAACGATTTTACTGCTGAAACATCGGAAAACAAATAACTATTTATCATGTGGCAAAATTAACGATATGATTTTGTTCTGGTTAAAATTGCTCCTAAAAATCAAAAGCCATTCCACTATATTGGTCAAATAACGAAAGCCATTCCACTATATTGGTCAGTAATAACGCTTTTAACATAAACTGGTCAAATAACGGACAAGTTCAGCAATAACGCTTTTAACATAAACTATTTATGAAGATTTGCAACATTTAACTGGGTGTTTGTAAACCCAGAGGTAGAAGACATCGCACTAGCTTCAAGAAGTGAAATTGAACTTAAATTACCACAGCCAACTAATCCAGCTGGCACATCTCGATGCAGGACGAAGTATTTGTTTGATGTTAACTTTGGAGACTGTCATATTAAATAATCAAATACTTTTTAATTACCTTTGTTCTCTCTTAAAAAATTTTACTACAATATTATTTTGATATAGCTTCGATGGAAAAAAAGAAGCCTGTGTTTATGTTTTGTTGAAATAAATATATTTATTTTGTTTTTTGAAATAACGACTTGTTTTTCAAATTATTGTAAGTATAAAATAAAGTAATTAACACGATGGTCAAATGTGCCCCTTTAAAAGTCAAAGGTACCCCTCCGGCGGGGAACATTTGACAAATTGGCTATTTTTTAAAAAGAGACCGAATAAGGTATTTACACTGTTTTTTGTAACTCCTTGGCCAGTTAAATATTAAGATTAATCTCTAATAGTTACGATCAATTTTTAAAATCTACGTTTTTCTCGAAAAATACGTGAGAAATATGGCTTCGCAAAAAAGGTGTCACAGGTGCCCCACTTTCCCCTATCACTTTTGCGATCTCAGATAAAATCAAAGTTTTTTAATTTATTGAGTAGTGTAGGCCACAAAATATTCACTCTACTTGACCTGTGATCTTACTTTGGCCAATTTAATTTGTCAGATCATTTTAAATGCAAAAACCAAGTGTTACAACATATAACAAACATTCAGTTTTATACATTCACATATATATTTATTTACAATTTTTTTCATTATAACCAATTGATCTGCACCTTATGACTATTTTCCAATATGATCATATGTGCGTCCAAGTACATATTAAAATATATCATAGTAAATAAATGAATGCATACCCACTACCCTGGTGAACAGTAAAATTCAATTACCAATATATTCGTTAACTCTCCAAACTGCTCGATGTTTTTATTGGGTCCTTGTTTAGTTTATATACGTCAATGATTGGCTACTGAGCCATCAGCTATAAAAAACTCTGTAACCAAAAAACCTATTTGTACTACTCTTGCACATTTAAATATTATTAATGTATTTTGCCTCATTGCTTTCTGATCAGCACTAGTAATATATCTTCCTCACTTACTCATTCGGCTCTGAGTTAAACAGCACGTACGATCACTCAGCGCAACTGAAACAGTAATAACAACAACTTAATACAAGTAGTATGACTTAGTCACCCTAAGAAAATGAAACAATACTGCAAATCAGCAACACACAACGAAGACGCCGATGCACGAATGCGATGACGATGATATTACCAACCTTATTTCTGAGTTAAAGCAAGTAAGGTGAGACCAAAGAGTTTCACTGTCAGTTTGGCGATAGCATCGAACCGGGAAACAGTATTGCTGGTATTAAGAATTTATTTTGCATTTAACTGCAAATACCTATGTAGATCAGATACCACGTACACTCAAACTTAAAGGAGTTCACAACTATAAAATAGTAATAATTGTAATTTATTTTCCTCTATTTGCATGCCATAATTACAGTGGCCAACTAATTTGCATGCACACTTTGTAAACTAAGTGATTGTGAACTTGAAAACAATTTTCGCGCATTGCCTCAATTGTTATTTGGGTGAAACATAAAAATTTCTTTTTTTTCGAAACTACGAGCAGTGTGCAAAGAAGTGTTTATAATGTGCTTTCAATTTACATGCAATGATTGAATTTATATTTGCGTTTGTAAGAATATGTTTTGTGCTTTGAAATTTAGCAGAATATTTTACCCACATTGAATGTGTTAATTGGGCGTGAAACTTGTAATCTAAATATACATCTTTACTTAAAAATAAACAAGAAATTTGAACAAATTCGTTGTTAAAAACATAAGAATTGCAAACATCTTTTGATCATAATAAAGGTTGACATTGAAAATGAAGAGTATGAGAGCTTGATTGATGTTAAAAGTTTGACTGGAAGCTTTCTCAATTTACACCCAATTTAATAAAAAAATAAAGTAACTATAAAACTAAAATAAAACAATGGATTTATCAGCAATGCTTTACGTATGCTTAATAGCATTAAGCACTTACACAACAACAGAAAGTAAGCAGAAACCAGGACGGGGAAGGGGCTCAATGTGGTGGTGAGTACTGAATATATACTTTCTTGGGATCAAGTCTGTAATTTTTTTTGAGTTCGTTGCTTAATTCTTTTGTTCTCGCATTGATTTTTAGTAAATATAACTAAAGTTATTAGGTTAAACAAACAAAAATGTTTATTTTAATATTAATATTCATTACTTTATATAACATAATATATTATTATAATAATTATATGTATATATATGTAATATATACATATGTAATTTTTTTTTTAAGTTGGAGTAGGCTGAAATACATATGTAATTCAAACTTCCCATGGAACTAGGAAGGCGAACAACATAATTATAATTTGAATAAATAATATGCTAGCTCATATCAGTTCGTTCGTAATTAAGAATGTAAAACTTAGATGAGCTTATATGCATAAATTTGACATGGAAGTATTTAATTTTAATACGTATTTGTAGGCTACTTATGGCATATTATACATCAACATTAAATTTAGGGGCATAACCAAGATATATATACAATTGTACGTAAATTTAAATACTTTTAGCTTACCTTATAGTTATCTAGATATTCACTGTATTTGTACATATATATTCAACCTACTTTGTTCAGGAGTAAATACATCTTAAAACATTCAAATACATTTGTAGTAGTGAACTCTACCAAATATTCGTTGTTAGTCTTTAGTTTTTCTTCCTCGATTTCCAATGGAACATATCTTCAGGATATGCGAGATGTGGCATAGAAAGATTACAGGCATGCATGTATAGAGTTGGTTATTACAAGTTACATTTTTCAAATACAAATTTTCAGCAAAACACTCCCCATTTCTGTAATACCGCTTACCTAATGCTAATATGTATCACATGAAATTTAGTGGTAAGTTTTTTATTCTGGGTCAAAATATGAGACGTTTCTAAGCTTGAAATTTTTCAGCATGAATTCAATTTGGATAGTATTCGTTTCGTTCTTGGTCAAAAATTCACGGATAATGATGCCATTGTGTGACAGTACGTTATCATAGTACAAAATCCATGAGTGGTTTTCCAACAAATTCTTTCTTTTTTGCCGAATCGCTTCACGTAAACGTTTAATATCGCCCAAATAATAGTGCTTATTAACTGTCTGACCTTCTGAAAGAAATTCGTGATGTGCAATACCGTTATAATGCGTAAAAACCACTTTACTTTGTCCTTTACCACATAGTTGGTTTTTTGTTCCTTGTTCATTCGGAGCTCTCCACTCTCGTCTGATGTCTGGAGTGCGTGCAGTACTCATAAGCCCACGTCTCGTTTCCAGTAATATTGTGTTTGCTGAATGTTGGGGCAGATGAAGGCTTGGAAAACATGTATTTGGCGATAGCAACGCGGTCCCTTTGTTGCATGAAATTTAGGTCCTTTAGGGCCCCAACCCCAATTGTTAACTACAATGTCCCGAACGGATTCATAAGCAATATTCAAGTCCTGTGCCAGCTCTCTGATGGTTAATTTGCGGTTATTGATCAACTTTTCTTTCTCTTCATTTCGATGGACCCACGATCTCTTCTGAAGCGTTCATGCCACTGGTACCGAAACAGTTTCTCAACTTTTCTAAGATTTTCGCTCCATTGAATCCATTTTTAACACAAAATTTAATTCAAAATCGTTGTTGCAAGTTCAAATCCATTTTTAAAACTGTAAAAAACACGTGCATAGATCGATTTAGTCAAGACGGCGAATTTTTACAAATGTCAAGCAATGGCGATACAATTTTGATGGGAATGTTAATCACAGATACGAGTATGGCAATCCCAAAAAGAAAGAACTGAACTCAAATCAGCTGGTATTTTAAAGACATATCTATATATACATACAATATAAAAATAGTGCACAGACAAAATAATTGTGGAAAAATTATTAATAGTACGATTTTTGAGTTTAAAAGAAGGAATATGGAGCTGAGTAAACAGTAATAAAACCATCAGTTTCATTCTTCCTTTTTTCGATCTCACTGATCAGTTTTTCTTACTAGTAAATGAACAACAAATACTTGCATACATAGCTAAAATATTCAGAACAAAATATTAATTTAACATAAAGATCCTAAAACCTACATATACTTACGTGTTTACCAAATGAATTTTAAATACATTCTCTTTATAGGGGTATAGCTAAGGTGGGGGAACCTAATAATATATCACCACTTAGCTCAGGTATTATGTACATGGATCCTGCCATACACTCCACATTACGACGGAAACAACGTCGATTGGTTCGTGATAACCCCGGCGTATTGGGAGCTCTTGTAAAAGGTGCAAACCTTGCCATAAGTGAATGCCAGCATCAGTTTCGTAATCGGCGTTGGAACTGCTCAACCAGAAACTTTATGCGAGGCAAGAATTTGTTTGGGAAAATTGTCGATCGAGGTAAGAATTACCGTCTAAAAAGTATCTTCTACGTCGGCAACGCCATTTTAATTACTGGCAAACAAAAACTCTGCTAACTTTCATTTGGTTACCGCCATCGAAAACAATACGATAAAAAAGGCAAAACAGCTGATGCTAGTTAATTTTCAAAGCAAATAAATGAAAGTTTTTCAGCCAAACAAACAAATTTAGCGTTATCTTAAATCGAATAGCATAACTCAATTATAAAATTTAAAACTCTTTATACATAAATTAGAGTATATTTGTATGTTTCACGCTGTTATATTACCAGCGCTTGAATGATTATTATTAAAACGGAAACAATATTGGGCAATAAAATCTTAAGGCTGCGCGCACAAGTAACCACTAAAAGTAAAGCTACTGTAATATTCCTATTCAATTTGGAATGATGAAATTTTGTGCATTTGTCTGAACATTTATTTCATTTGTTCAATTGAAATTTTGACCACACTCGACGGTTGAGAGAATCATTTTGTATGAATGTATTTGTATGTGTACTTGGTTCAAAATCTATCTTTCACATAATTAACACATAAAACTGTGTGTTCACACCACACGTAATAGGAAGAATCATTATTCCCCTGTCAGCACTCACGCTGTTTGCGCTGTTGTGGGCCAGTGCTGTGTAACTAATGAAGATATCATTTACACTATAATGGCTGGCTTCTGTTGTCTTTGCTTCAAACAATTTTGTCAATCTTACAACTTGCTGACAGTTGGGTGATGATCTTCTATAATGGAAATTGGTTCTGCATAGCAATGCATGTATAGCACACACACACCTAGAATATTTTTGTGTATTTCTGTTACTTTTTCGAAGCCTAACTAAATTGTGGGTCTAATGGCGTGCTGCAAAATCTTTTGTATTTACTTTTTAAATGTCTGCGGGATATTTTGTCACTTATAAATTATTTCGATCCTTTAAACTTATTTTCCTTCTCCAAACCTTTTGTAAGCATGGCCACACACATTTGCGACAAAACATTTCCCTATTATCTCCGCCTTTTAATATACTCGTGAATGGTTGCCATACATGATGCCACTTTATGGTAGAAAAGTACGAATATACCCTTCTGATGCCCTGACATTGCATTTGTTAGCTGGCATTAAAATTTAATAGGAGCTGAAACATTTACTAAAAAATTAGTAACGCCGCTGCTGCTATGAGAATTAACTGCTTTATACGTACGTATGTCCTGCGAAAGGGAACATTAATATGATCCGAGTCTTATGCATTGAATATATAAGTATGTAAAAAGGTACATGGTTAACACCATATTATAGGTGTAGTAGATTTTAGTTATGTGTTCAGCTTGCACTTGACATACATATAATTGGTGGTTTGGCCGAAGGTTTATTTTCTAAAAGCCTTAATTTTTTCAGCTCTTTGTATTGCAAATGTTGGGAGATTGTGATATTTTTATTTTCTGAATAACCAGAGCTGTATAAAGCAGAAGAACACATAATACTTTTGCACATTTCACAAAAATACCTATTTCTGTTGCCTGCAGAATTATATTAATATTAGAGAAATTAATTGAGTAGCAAATTTTGCGAGGCGAAACTAACCAACAGAATTTCTGTTTGTGCATGCATACTTCTGTGTGAGTTTATTCTTTTAAAAACTTTGTATTACCTTCTGGAAAGAAATTTTGTCTATAACCTATACGAAATAAATGCCTACACTGTAGGATAAAGCATCTTAACTGGATTAACCGTGATTATACTGTTTTTGTCTTGAGAGATAAATGTACGGGTAAGTTACTGATGCGAAACTACTGATGCATGACCTTAAAGCTAAAGCAGCCCAAATTACTGGAACAACAAACACTCATTGTATAAATAATCTCTAACAATACTAGAAACGAGATACATGTCAATGCTCATTTTTAAGTGACTAAATATGCGTATGCTCAAGTATGTAAAAATATACGACTACATACTCGTACATATGTTACGTGCGCGTGCTGTTCCGTATAAATTGGGTGCTGCTCTTAAGAGGATCAACAGCGGAAAATGCTGATCAAAGATGATACAAGTGCTTGCGCCACCAGGGAACAAATACTCTCAGCCTCCATTGTCCACAAGAGAAGTACCTAATATTATACGAAACAATTGAGTGAAATATAGACGTCCGGACTAAGGACTTTTGTTAACAATACCAAGCAACGAAAAAGGTAGGCAAGGACGTGGATGAATGGCAAGAACGTTATGTATTAGAATTCTACAGCTGAAACCAATTTTTCAATTATAACACATGCATACTTATCCGCATGCATGTGTATATAAATATGCACATTTATAGAATCATATGTATACCTATATATACATATATACAAACAGTAGTCGTATTTAAAAGTAATTTGAAGTGCTTATATGCACGCACAATACCTTTTGTATTTCTGATAGTCGGTAATTTCATCTAAGTAAAGCAACACCCACTTATATAAATAAAAACGATTATTATACACCGGACTATATTGTATGTAGAAATGTATAAAAAAAACAAATAAACACACATGTAATTATATGTCTGTGCATAACACAGACTTGCGTTTGTATGAGTACTAAACACTACTACGAGTAGCTCCACAATTTTTCTTATTATTTCTTGTTGATTTCTAAAAATGTACAGTACAAATTCATATAGCATATACATTTCCATATGCGCATCTTGGAGTATAACCATTCCAACAAAACTTTTAAAGCTACGTAATAAAATATTTGAAATAGAGGGTACCTCCGAGCGGTTGATTAACTAAAGAGAACTACTTCGGCACGGTTATAAAGCTAACCTATTATATTACACGGCGTAAATTTGTTACCAGAGATCTAGTACAAGGACGACTTTATAGGTTCGTAGCGTTTTACCGAAGACTTTTATTTAAACAAAAAGCAACAGTTATATCAATTAGTTAATCATATGTATGTATATACATATATATGTATATTCGACGTGCTGTTTACGACCTCTTCCCACCTCTCGACCAATTTGTTGATGTCGTTCCGCCAAATATCGCCTAGTCTGGTGTCAAAGAAGCTGTTGAGCCAGTTTTCAAGGATCCCTTTCTTATCGAAGATAACGCTCTCCATATGCAGGGCAAGATCCGAAGAATACGGCGGATGCTGAAGAAGCTCCCATTGGAGGTATTGGAGTGCGGCTTTGACGACTTGTGCAACATGGGGACTGGCGTTGTCGATCAGGTATTTTCAGCCGAATAGCCTCATTCACGCGGTGTAGCTGGGCAATGAAAAGCTCCATGTTGAGCGTGACATTCTTTCCCAGTACCCCATAGGAAGTACCTATACAATTAACAGGAAAATACAATTAACAGTGAGTTTGTAGAACAGAAAGAGTTCTATCGAATGAATGTTTACACTTTGCAAATAGCAAAGAATCGCTGTAAAGTAAAAGAAAATATAAAAACGCTATGAACTTATTCCCCGACCCAATATTTGGTGTTTATTCTCATGATATTAATAATAATTAAATTATATAATAATAATCGCAATCATAATCTATAAACTAGATATATATTTATATATGTATATACATATATGTATAAGTCATATGAAACACTTATAAATAAATAGATATATTAATGAACAAAATGTTATGTTGACTCTTTTTTAAAAAACGATGACTAAAGTATGTGAGTTCATACATTTATACTGCGCTGCAACTTGAAAGCGTTTAAAATTTCTGCAAATATTATCACACAATGTTATTGCGCGGGCGTGTTCCGTGACGTTTATATTAGCACCGTGCTAGTCATCAAGTAGATGAGTGTACATATGTAGATATGAGCAAGTTAATTTGTTTATGTCTACGTTATTTGTAATATGTATGTATGTACATGGTGCATTCCATTAAAAACCTGACAAAACACATCGATTTCGACTGAATTTAGAAATAGTTCTGGTAGCCCCAAGGCCATGCCAAGTTTTTTATTCAAAAATTTGGAAAAAATATTGGATTGTAATATTTTATTTTTATTTAAATTAATCAGAAAACGTAAACCTTATTATTTTTACCGTAAATTCAAATTTGTTTAATTGTGGTCGTAATATTTTTGTCCCAAAGTATATATCATTAATGATCTGGGGAATGTTTTTTGTCACTGATATAAGAATAAAAAAATAAGTAAATAATACTTTTAATTTTTAGTTCAATTCAATGCTTTACAACGGCAGTTGAAACTCTACTAGAAAAATAATTATGCACATTTTGTCCTATTCGTACAAGCTTCCTTTTTGTCCCTATCCTTTAGTGTCAGTCATATTTTATACGTAATTTAATTCTATAATAAATCCATATTAGTATTTAATTTCAGTATATACATACATATGTATATATATATTTACTCTTACATAACATCGTATTTTACTTTACTTATAAAGAAAATAAATAAATTAAATTCAATTTGTTGCTAATATCTCAGTGAAGTTCAAATATACTTATGTAGCTATAAAGATAATTATTTTTAAATTAATTTTTTAATCTACAGTGGCAAACTATTAAAATATCAAATGCGTTATTTTTGGCCTGTTAAATCCAAATTTTGGTAGCAGATGTGCTGTAGTACAAGCTAAAATTTGGTATTCAATATATAATATTTTACAACAATTTGCTTAATTTTTTTCAATTCCAACTGAATAATATATTACATAGTTGCAGTTTTTGAGATTGCCAGAGTTGTTTAATATATTTACATACAAATTTATATCGCTTTCATATATTCAATGGCATGCTGAACTAAAGAAACTATCGTCTTAGCTATGCTTATCCTATATTATTGTAAACTTGTCTATTAACTATATATTAAAGATACTAGATAAAATATATATAAGTACAATTTTGCGTTAACTTTTTGTGCGTGGAATGTCCCGTAGTTGATGGCTACTTACGTACGTAGATGTAGATGTGTAGATACATATGTATACGCACTCTTAAATACATGTATTTATGTCTATACGTACGAAAATTTAAATTTTTTAGCGTACAAGAACAAGGTGACAAACCAATGTGAAAGCTCTCAGTGTACGCTTGCGCATATCAGCCAGGTGTGCATGCCCTTTTCTTATCTTTGGCAAACCATCGCAATAATGTTTATTGTGTGTTCCTCCCTTCTCTTGCTTTGGAGTGAGTAAATGATTCTTGTTATATTTCCTGAACTGTATACCCTCCTATCTGTCTTTGTTTCAATATTTGCGCCTTCATAACATGAATGTATGTATTTTAGTAAAAGATATGTAAAAGCAATAGATAGACAATCTATGTATGATATATGCCAGTTTTTTGAAAAGTGACAAATATACAATTGCCGTATTCTTTTGTACAAGATTTGTAAAAGAACACCCCAACTCGGTTAACTTAGATATGGCAGTACTGACATAAATTGCCATTAGCCATGTTTTTTACACGCAGACGCATCTGCGCTTACATAAAACAACGCAGGTTGCTATTGTCTATATTCCCTAAAAACATTCGGCATCACATTTCAACAAATATCAAGTCAATAGTTATTGAAGTAAACTGCGAACTGAAAAATGCTATTGGTAAGAAAAGTTTTTAAATAATAGAATAAGGTGTTGATACATAAATTTCAAATGTTTTCAAAATTCTGAAAATGTGGAGGTGCCTGAGGAGTTTTTCCATGGCAGAAATACACTTGGAGGTTTGGCATTTGCCTGCCGAGGGGCGACCGCTTTAGAAAAAACTTTTTTTTTCGTTTTGGTCTTTCACCGAGATTCGAACCTACGTTCTCTCTGAACTCCGAATGGTAGTCTCGCACCAACTCATTCGGTTATTAGTTTGTGGCAATTACGTTTTAGTTACAATCTTCACAATCATCGCCCAACTTAATGTATCGAGCGATGCATGGGGATAAAGCTCTGCGATTAGTTGTAGCCCTCATTGCTATCAGTATCAATCAGTAAAATTATTACTTACTGTTCCTCCCAAGAACACCATATCCTCCAACACCCTCGCATATGTTGCATCTTCAAATTGACCTTTTAGAGCTGAACAACCCCGCAAAAATAACTTTTCTCAGTTTTGAAGAAAAATTTTCGTTCATAATTTTCAAAATCAATTTTATACCATAAATTTACCTACACTTGCTCAACTTGTATTTTTATTTATACCAGCGCCTACTTGGGCACAAGGGTATTGGATTTTTCCCCCATAACGGTTGTATATATTATATAATATAACAGCATGAAGGAACAGTTGGGCACATGTACCATAATTCTCAGAATAATGAAAGGAAACATATTAGTCGTCTCTGTTAGTAAGTTCGTGCGCATGATAACTAGCAAAATTAATATATTTCAATGAAACTCGGTTCACATATGATCCCTAGTTCAAGTTAGGTTGGTAAATAACCGCGCCCACTTCACATATGTATAATAGTGACGTTTACGCATATTTAATGCAATTGGTCAGTACAAAAAAAGAATACTCGTACAAATGGGCGGTAACATGCACTGCAGTTTCCACATCCTTTCGCTTTTGTTTGATTATTTTCTGTACTAATGTCACGACCACAGAGTTCGTAAATAGAGTGTATAAAGCAACGAATTTACATTGTTGAAACATCTTGTTTTACAGTCCTTATCTTCTCAATGATGAAGAATTGATAATTCGGCTGTGGGCGAGATCGTCTACCTAAATAGTGCAGCTAAATATAAAAAATTGTAAATCGTAGGAAAGTGTCGGTAATGCAGTGAATATAAACAATTTCAATTATTTTTTAACATACCAAAATTGAACTGTCAAATTTGTCAGAGTGAGCGTTAAATACACAACGATTTTTGAGCAGTGCCACAAAATTTATTATATTGCTAAATAGTTCCAGAGCCACTACAACATTTTTCAATTTGTATATGCAAACGCATATGTACAGGGCCCGCCATCTATCGTTACGGATTTGAACCAGGTATTATTTGAAGAATGGTAACACTTAGCTATCATCTGATTTGACAGAAAATTAGTTTTATTCTTCCGCTGAACGAAAATGGTTGTGTATACGCTCAAAGAACGCTGGGAAATATTGCGACATTACTTTGAAAATCATGGTAATGTTGCAGAATGTGTCATCATCTTTTCGGATAAAGCTCATTTCCATCTCGGCGGGTATGTTAACAAGCAAAATTGCCGCATTTGGGGCTCAGAAAACGAAGAAAAGCCGATGCATTCACAACGAGTCACTGTTTGGTGCGAATTTTGGTCGAGAGGCATCATTTCTTCGAAAATGAGCGATGAGTGGCCGTAACCGTCAATGGAGAGCGTTACCGGGCCATGTTGAACGAATTTTTGTTCGGAGAAATTGAAGAGGAGGATATTGGTGGCATTTGGTTACAACAAGATGGCGCTACTTGCCACACAGCTAATGCTACGATCAATCTTTTGCGCACTGTTTTCGAAGATCGCATTATCAGCCGAAATTCTGATATCGTTTGGCTGCCTCGGAGCTGCGATTTGACACCGTTGGCGTGCCGTCAAAGACCAGTGTTATGCCAACAAACCAGCAACAATTGATGCACTGAAGACCAACATACGCGATGTCATAGCTGAAATACAGCCGCATACAATCGAAAATGTGTTGAAAAATGGGACCGATCGTATGGGATGGTGCATGGCTAGCCGAGGCAGTCATATGAATGAAGTTGTGTTCCATCATTAACCGGAAGGATTGTACTTCAAAATAAAAAAAACAGTTTGGAAAAATATTGAGTAGTTTCTTTTTTATAGCATTTTTAATTCCGTAAAGTTATATGGCGGACCCTGTATATGATAAAAGCACACAAATTTCAACTTGAAAACAAACAATTTTGGTTGTCCAACGAACTCGCACAGTTTAGCAGCTGTTTTCCTAAATTGCAGCTGTGCTTTAAACCTTTAGTGGAATATTAGTCTAGGTACTAGGCTTTAGACCTACTCGGACGCAGCTTTAGTTTCGGAAACATGCGCGTATACTCATATACGTACGTACATCTAAATAATGAAATTAGTATATTTCTTATGACAACACTGTCAAATTCAATCATACTTTTTTAAAAACATTTCGGTTCGGCTTATCTAACTTATAACCAAATTCAAGGCACCATATTCAAATTTGAATTTTACATACATACATAAATTATATGTATTATATGTACTTGTATTTGCCCTCCTATTTGATGCGTTTTAGAAGAGACGATTAGTTTTTATTTTATTACGTATCAAAACCAAAACATAATTGAATGTGAATTACTTTCCACTACCTCTACCACGCCTTTATTTTATTTTTTCGATTACAATAAAAGTTCCGGGTTCTTGGTCAATATACACTATGCCCATGAACAAATGTTTACAATCAGTGCTAATATTTACAATAAACGCAATGTACTATATGTAGGCAGGTAATACTCGTAACGATTATGCCACCATGAGAATACTTGCGCCTTTGTTACTTCCTTCCGTCTGCCGCTTATCAAATTTGGAATGATTTCATACCAAGAATTCAAAAACAAACCAAAAAACAAACATTTCGGTGTAGCAAGTGTAAATAATTTTATTATGTTTTAGTTGGAACTGAATTTGATAAAGGTTAAATTGTTGCATGAATTTAGTTCACATTGCTTTTAACTTTATTTTTCTGAGAAATTTGAAGTGTTGAAGATAACTGCTCTATGGAAGTACATACAGCATAAAATACTAATTTCTGTGAAATACAAGTAATCACTTTCACAAGAAAACACGTTAACTTGTGAACATATTGAATATTTTGGTAAGTCTATAAGGACATTTCTAAATACATACATTTACATCATTAGCTATATTTGCATGCATTTCTCAGATACATGTATGCATATTCCATTCTCTCGAACAACAGATCGAAATGTACATATGTATATGCAAGTATAATATCCCACACAAGTAAAGCTTGTGCGACTTAACTTTAACTTTAAATAGATTTATCATACTTTTCAAAATCTATTACATACATATATAAGTAAAAAAATAAGTTAAGGTAGTAGTCTGGTAACTTACACGTTTTTTGAGGCCATGTTTGGGACATTATTTGGAAGGGAAAATTAAATTCAATCGTTTGATTTTCTGATATGTTATTTAAGGTATCAGAAGGTGTACAAAAAAAAATTTTTTTTTTTTAATGTTTGTTGTTGTTAATGTTTACACTGCAGCAAGCGGCAAAAAAAAGAGGTACAGTGGCTGGCCGGCGTGATTTCGTCACTTGTGGTCATCTGAAACAGAAAAAACAAATTGCTTATTAATCAGTGTGCTTGTCGTTCTGGCGGGTAGTAAGATCAAATGATTTTGACAAAAAATAACAAAATGCCGGACTTCGTAAGAAAATTGCCTTTTTTAAAGTGGAAATCGGACTAAAAAATGGAAAGTTAGGACGAAATAAATTAAATCTACTACCCGCCAGAACTATTGATGTGTAGAAAAACATATCTAAATTTCAGCTCAATCCGTTAGATAGAAAATTTGTTTTCACGACGGCCATCCGGAAAAACGTTGTTTTGAGAAAAACGCGTTTAAAGTTTTAGCAATTGAGCCGCGCAAGTACGAGCCGCTCTCATGTATGTGCTATAATTTCGTCAATATTTCGAATTCCGGTCTAAAATTTGTACAGTATATTACCAATATATCGCACTTTCAAAATATGTGAAAAACCGAAATTCGAAATTTTCAAAATAAGTTACCAGACTACGACCTTAATCGCTGCGTGCGCTTTGAGGATTACCGTGCAGTAGGGAAAGCTTTAATCGTGGAAAAGGTTTTTTCTAGTAGCGGTCGCCCTCGAAAGCTTCTCATATAAAATCATCTGCCATTCTGAGGTGGCATGTGTAATACAACATGAAGACATATGTACAACAAATCGGAAAAGAAGCTCGGCCAAACATCCAATAAAGTATTTTATTATTATATTTATTTACATATACATACATATGTATGCACATATACACATTCATATAAAATTTATTAATATATTACTGTGTAGCTACTTTGAGCAAGAGTGCCTGATTCCTAAAAATTTTTCAAAACACCCAATAGGTTGATACCTTTAAGGTTAATTTCGCATATATTCCATAAATATATACATAGGTATATGCTGCATATTACGCATTCAAGTACGTAATACAAGAAATTATTTAAAGCTTTTCTGTGCACCTATGTATGAACGTACATATGTACTTGTATATCCAGCTCTTCTACTTTAAATCACTGTCTGTAAAACTGTCAAATTACAAAACGGGGATACGCATTGTACAGGTAGAAGCATGTTAATACAAAGTACCCGTGTGGTCTTTTTATATGCTGTAATATTCTTTTCCATAGTAAGTGGCACCGGTGGTAGCTTCAGATATAATGCGTAATAATAAATATTCTGAGTTTACATTTACTATACGCGGTATTCTATCTACGTCATTTGCCCCATACACTTTGGCAATGATAACTTGAAGTGTCATATTGAACAGTCTTTCGAAGACAAGTATCATTATTCTCCAGAGACATGCACAAGTATCTAGGTATTTACGGCTTTTTCTCATGAATATTGCAATGGTAATGTAGAAAAGCTGGACTCAAAACTTTGATTATCAGATGAATAGATAGCGTGAAATTCTTCGTTTGTATTGTAATTGTCCATTCAAACATGCATACATATATGAATTGTAATTGAATCAGACTTAGTAATGATCCAACGTTTAAGAACATCAAAGGAATTAAGGAAAATTGTTGAGCTTTAAAAATGAGCTATGGTGAATATGTATCAGCCCTTAAAATTTATATAAAGCAAGAACGCACTGTTTTCTATGCGCTTATGAAATAGGTACTACGAATAAAATTAACTTTTTTGCCGATTATAGGAAATAGCCAATGACGATCCTTTTCGCTTGAGCGTAAATAGTTACATCTGGGCGTAAAGAAAACACAGCCACATATTTAAAGGATTTATTTCTGTTCTGCCCCAATCGGAACGATTGCTGCAAATTATATATGTATATAATTGGCGCGTACACCCTTTTTGGGTATTTGGCCAAGCTCCTCCTCCTATTTGTGGCGTGCATCTTGATGTTGTTCCACAAATTGAGGGGCCTACAGTTTCAAGCCGACTCCGAACGGCAGATATTTTTATGAAGAGCTTTTTCATGGCAGAAATACATTCGGAGGTTTGCCATTGCTTGCCGAGGGGCGACCGCTATTGTTGCTGCAAATTGCTTTGCTCAATAATATCATCGCTGGATAAGTAATCTTAGATTTCCTGCTCGATTGAAAGCAAATGTATTGAGTTTCTCGGCACCCGGTGTGTTTCCTCTATATTTTTTAATATATATATGTATGTAAGCTATAAATATATCCTGAGACAAATTTCAATATTTGGTATTGTACATATTAGGCTGTGTTGTTGTTTACAATTTGTATCCAAACACAAGTTTGTATACTAGTGACAAAAGTCAATGCACAAGTGAAACGTAGGTACTATTATAACTGGTACATAATCCTACCGATATATGTATGTATATATCACACAGGAGCACAATCTATGTATATATTAAGTGTGTTACAGAAATTTCCAACTGATGCTGCAAATGAAATGCACCTTAACCAAATGTTATAAATTGTTTAGGTTAGGTTAGGCTTTTGTGGCAGTCGGCTTAGAGCTCACTTAGACCTTGTAGGACCGTTGTGATACTACTGTGTAACACGGGAACCTTACTGTTCGTTTTTCTTGGAATTGTGTAATGACCCAATAACTGTTTTTAGTTCGAAATTCTGACATATAATTGGCGCTTACACCCTTTTTGGGTGTTTGGCCCAGCTCCTGCTTCTATTTTGTGGCGTACGTCTTGATGTTGTTTCACAAATGGAGGAACCTACAGTTTTAAGCCGAGTCGGAACCGCAGATATTTTTTTATGAGGAGCTTTTTCATAGCAGAAATACTTATACATTCAGAGGTCTGCTTCGGGGTGACTGTTATTAGAAAAAGTTTTAGTATCATTTGGTGTTTCATGCCCGGAGATTCGAACCGGGGGACTTCCTGGTTGTCACGCATCAGCTATGCGACCGTCACTTTTACAGAATTATTATTTTATTTATTATATATCAGTAATAATACATGCATATTTATATGATAATTCGCCTTTGCACTCTTCTCTAATTACTACATTATATAAAAAAAGTAATTCAAAACATTTTAATACTAAATTCGGTTTAATGGTTCATACTGTAATTGTAGTTTCAAATTCGTTCGATGGTCGATAAATGCAATTCTAATTCAAAAGGTTTGAAATTGCGGTTAAAGAAATCGTAATCCTAGAGGTAATCAATTCATATGTAATACTTATAGTCCATCGCTGGATTTTACTATATACCGAACGCCTGAATAATTACTACATATATTCTGTGGAGAGACAGGGGTACGGCAAATGTTTTAAAGTTCAAATTTCGAGTGAAATATTTGATCTTCTATCTAAGCCAAGCAGGAATAATTTTTGTTGTATTTTTTGGGTAAGAATATTAGATAAGCCAGGCACGTTGAAAAGGTAGTGTCAGGAAAATAGTTGATTTGATAATTTTTATCTTAAATGGATACCAAAACGCCAAACATTGTTTACATTACATTGTTTATGCTTAAAAATGTAGTATTTTATAATTTTGACGCTTAAAATAAAATAATATGGGGAAATGAGATTTGTGCTACAAACGAAGGACAAAACGCCACGGTACCTTCTCTCAATATTTCTGTACATCGATCATGTCCAAAAGCAAATTATTGATATGGAAATAATAAAATACTCATACTGTATCTCATATTTTTACACAAATAAAGCTAACGAAATGATGCGAGACGAAAAAATATGTGAAGCAAAGAGAGTCACATGGAATGGCCCACATATAATTTACGAATCGAAGGGCATCCCTAATACATGTATAAATGTACACATAAACACGTATGCTTATATTTTATTCGCTGTCACTTTAATGTACATACATTCATAATGGATATGCATCTATTCTACATTTTGTTCATTTATTCTTTTATAAACATTTATTTTCTTCCAGGTTGTCGTGAGACGGGCTTTATTTATGCCATCACCAGTGCCGCTGTCACACATTCGATTGCGCGCGCTTGCAGTGAAGGCTCCATTGAATCGTGCACCTGTGATTATAGCCATCAGTCGCGATCGCCCCAAGCGAGCCACCAAGCTGGCAGCGTAGCGGGTGTTCGCGACTGGGAATGGGGAGGGTGCTCGGATAATATTGGATTTGGCTTTAAATTCTCACGTGATTTCGTAGACACTGGAGAACGTGGACGCAATTTAAGAGAAAAAATGAATTTGCATAATAATGAAGCTGGTCGAGCTGTAAGTATTCTTTTGCACGATTGCATATTTATTTATTATTGCGCATAAAAAATTTAAATCTGCAAATTGGGGAATTTTAAAAAAATTGTGAAAGCATTATAAGATGATCTCATTGCATGTTGCAACTCTCTAAGAAGTGTTGAGAAATTATAGCATTTTCAGTTTAACTGAAAATCGTTTCAAATTAAACAAAATTTTTGTTTGAACTTAAGCTAATTATATGGATATATAGTGTGAAATAATTCTCAAATTATATTAAACTATTTACAAATACAGTGAAATTTTTTTTAACTGAAATAATAAAAACCCATAGTCAAAAGTTATACACAGTAAAAGAAATCATATCAAAGTATGCTACCTTTACACTCCGCTGCAAAATTATAAGAGCACCACATAAATACAAGTTTTGACTATTTTCTTATTTGTCTTTCAATTTGAGTTATACTATATTTATTAAAATATAGTTCATCATTGAGCAAAGGCCATAAAAATCAAAGTGTCCCACATTTAACAGGATGTATAGAAATTCGACCAATTTTCATTAAAAATTTTAAATTATTAAAATTTGCTAGGAAAATTCTTGGTAATTTTAGTATAACAAAATAGCTTGAATTGCACGAAAACGTACAAAATTTGCACGAAACTTTTTTTATATAAAATTAAGAACTTAACAGAAGCAAAAAGGAAACATCCATGTGTCATTAAAATAGGTACGAAATATAAATATATGTGATACAAAAAGAACTAAATGATTATAATACAAATTTTGTTTAAATTATCGAATTTTTGATCAAATTAGTATTCAATTTGGCATAGAATTTATAATTTTTTGTAGGAGTGCAATACCATAGTTCTTTGATTTCTTGCCAAAATCTTCTTATTTTTGAATGTTTCCTTCCCGATTCGATTCTTTAAATATCCACAAAGGTTTTCAATATGGTTCTGGTCGGACTGGCTTGACCAAACCATTATTTTGTAAAACCGTTCACGTACTAACATTGAGGAGTATTTCGGATCACTATCTTGCATAAAAACCACCGAAGTGGCATATTCTTCTCAAAAAACGGTAGACTTCTTAAAGTATGTCCTTGTGAATAAATTTATGTAAACAAATCTGTGCAACCAATAACGCAACAGAATATAACGAGTCTTTTAAACTCACAATGAAGCAGTGATTTATAAAAAAACGAAATTTCAGTAATATCTTTAACTTTTCCGTGCGGCACAAGGAAATCGATAGATAATGGCAGCGTACCTATTTTAATGACCATATGTGTATAAATACATTGAATGTAATGAGATGGAACGATTCACCTTAATTTGATCAATTAAGCTTTTTTGTACAACTATTTTGATGAACCAGTGTACACGGATAAACAAAAATCAGCTGAACACCGTTCACTCAAACTTTTTGTAGAGGGTAGAGAATGCTACGCATTCGCCTGGTCAGAGTACAATGGGTTGGGAAAAGAACACACAACGCTATGAATATGCTGGAAAAAGGGTAAAAGAAGACGGAATAAATGTGACATTGTCGCGGGAAAGAAACATCATTAGAAAATGTGACGCCATCGGTTTCAGCATACGAAAGAAAGTTGGTAAAAACTGTAAGGTAGATCCACTATTGTCCACCATATTTTGCGTTTCTTTGGATTTATCAATAATTGAAAATATATTTTTTAGCTCGGGGCTATCTAAAATTGTGTCTAATTAATTATGAAAGTAGTTTAATTTAATTTGAATGAAGTTTCACTGAATTTAGAAGTAGTTTAATTTAATTAGAATTTGAAAACTGTTTAATTTAAACTGAAAATGTTCTATCTTTATAAAGCTTTCGGTTTTTATAGAGCAAATTAGCTTGACAAGTTTCATGAGAAACTAGCAGTAATATGAGTTGACACATTCAAAACTTCAATAATTTTTATATACAAATGTATATATGCATATATAAGTATATACAATCAAGCATCTTATTATGTTTCTTTGAGGTAGGTAACACCGATTCGCAATAAAAAGATTGTGGAAAGCAATGACAATTTTTAGGTAACCCAAAGCCCCTTCCCGCCACCATTCCTCACGGTAATTAGTACCTTTAATAGCAACAATACCGACCGTAAATGCTAACATTTTATTGCCACGCTTGCAGGCTTTGTTAATTGCAGCGGTGCTGGATAGTGGATTTACTAGTACATCTTTTTAAACTACATGCTACGCAATTTTTAATGGATAGTTTCCAATAGCATTAACCCGCTTATAATTTGCACATACATTTGTACACACATACACGGTTACGTTTTTCAATTTCATACATACATACATATTTAGCCTATTCCATGAATGTATGGAAGATTTGTGCTCAAATCGTAAAATGTGTAATAGTTCATTTACTTTTGATTTATATTTTTCGCTGTTTTTATTTGAAGTAGTTGTGTTGCTGCTCCAATTCCATGGGGCGGTAAGTACACACCGCACAACACTGCCTTTATCGAACACGCAACGCAAGTTGGTGGTCAACCGTCTCTTTTTAAGTCTGCCACACACGGACTCGTTTCCTACCGTGCGGTTCGCTGTTAAACAATATTAATATGTTGACAGCATTGCTGATAGGAAAATTTAAGCGGTCGTAAAAAGGAATAAAATTTTCGAGTATAAGTAGAATGAAGTTTTAATACCCTGCACGCCGTACAAGCTTATGTTAATATAACATATGTAAGTATATATATGTACATAGGTATATTACCTTTGTTGCAGTTTTCTCATCGAATATGATGTTGATAAATGGAAAAAATGTGGCGCCTATAACCTTGATAGCTTAGGCCGAACTGATCTTTCGGTTTAAAGTTTGATATTTGATTTATTCACACAAATGCGATTGGCTTGGTTTTACTAGAAGCTTTTTGACAGAAATACATTCTCAGGTATAGGCCAATTATGTACACTTATGTAGGTAAAAAAAACGTTTGTCATTTAATGTGTCATACACGAAGGGCCTTCAGATAATAACTCAACGAATTATACGCAGTTACTTCCGAGTGTCAATGTTTAAGCTAATAATTAAGTAGTATTATGAGGAATTGCATAAATTACTTTCTAAGAAACGTATAGTATATGAATACCGATGCATATATATGTTTACGCACATGAATTCCTCAAAGAAGATAGTCCGTAACTGGTTTAATTTAATTTTTACTGTATGCTGAGGGTTTTCAACTACTTTGAAGAAGCAGTTAATTGCTTGCAAAATTAATATCCGATTGGGTCATTTATTTACCCAAGTGAGTTATATATATTTTTAGAAGTAAGCTACATTTAATTCTCTTCAGACAATTAATGTACTTGTAGTATACCAGCGCTCGTACAAGGAAAAATAAAAGCACAAGCGTAAACGTACTTATACTCGTACGTACATAAATACACATCGTCTCAAAATTAAGTTACATTCCCTTGTCAACTGATCATTCATACTGTTGCTCCCCATTCTACGTTTAATTCTTTTTTGCATTGTTATTAATATGTAAGTTGCCACGGTATTAAGCTTTATTGATCGTGTTATAGAGATGGCCTTCTCTTATGTTACCATGCTCTCGTTGATGTTGCTGTTGCCTTAGTTGTTGTGCAAATATCAATAACCGCATAAAAATTGGGCTCATGCTGTGCTGATTTTTTTTAATATGGCATCAGTTGCGTGAACGACTACAGGCATTCGACAATTAAAAAAAAAAACAATGAAAATGTAGTAATAAGTGTATTATGCACATCGGAGTTAGGCCCCAGAATCACGAAAATAACAATATGTAACAGTGTTTTCGCACTCCACAAATATTTTCTTAAAATTACTTCAAAAAGAGTTTCAACAGATAAATAACGCACAATTTCAAGATATTAGAGTTTTCTACTACACAATCAACATCTGTTATTATTCACAGCCTTTATTTTTATTTGTATAATTTTTTACAAAATTTAAAAATTTTAAAATAAAACTACAGCTGTAAGCGATTTTGGATACAAGCCTTAAATTTTTGAAGGGAATAAGCTAAAAGTAAGTTAGAGAAATTTAAAGTAAAAGGTATCGAATTTCATAGATTGTAATTCGATATTATTTGCACACTGTGATAATTTTCTATTAGCTCACTCATTTTTTTACAGAATCAGCTGTTCTCAAATATGATTCAATAAAAGGTGGTCTATACTTCATTTACTCATCAACCCAGAGCTGTCTTGTAAACGCAGTCTAATCCCTAGAACTTGCGCCCATAGCAGCACGCAACTGTTGTTTATTATTGTATAACTACTTTGCCATTTACATATGATTTCATAAAGTAACACTAGGCACTTTTCTCCTCATTTTATCTCGCTTTCTTCTTCCTTCAACTGTAGTATCTGCCCAAAGCCGATTTAAAAGTTCCAATCGATTTTCTCTTACAACTCTGAGTGTCTGGATTTATGTTTAAGTGAAGAAGAAATAAAACAAAGAAAAAATGGAACAAAGAAGAAATAGTACTTAGCGAAGCAATTGCACTGAGGGTTATTTAGGAGGCCGTACGAAAATGTTACAAAGATACCGCGTAATTGTTTCTCAGACCATAACATTGACTTGGTTGACTTGTAGAAACACTTCTCCTCAAAACGATCCGGGTGTTCATGTCGATCGCCTTCGAGGCACTTATCGGCGACAGTAGATGACAGGCAGCATTTGTCAAATATTATAATAAACACGTTTATATGACACAATTATTAAGACGGAGGACGGCATTTGGCTGCAGAACTCCAATCGTCGATATCGTCAAATTAAATATGTACTTGTATATTTTTAATTTGTACGGCGACAATGAGCAGATGTAGTACTGCCACTTCAAAATTAAACGTGATTTAAACAGAAACAGTAAACCAGATATCTGCTATCTTAAACGTAATAAAACTCGTTGAAATCAAAGTAGCCGTTCGAAAATATCAGTTTGGAGAAAAAGAAATCCATTATTTTCTCGGTATACGGCTATAGTGATTGATATCTCGTAAAGTATCGATCAGACAGTTTAAAGTTTGTGTTCGTTGTGAAGTTAATGCTATTTCACATTAAACAAAAAAAAAATTCCTGTTATTTGTTTGTTCCAATCAGTTGTGAGTGTTAACAATGGAAGCCAAAAAAGGAAAAATCTGGTACGTTTTACAGTTTTTTTTAAAAAGGCGAAAATGCAAGTCAAGCCGCTGGAATTGTGAATGGTGCTTATGGTGCCGATTCTGGTTTCGTTGATTCCGCTCAGGCGTTTTTGATGTTAAAGAAAATGTTGATAACGTCGAAAATGTCGATAAAATCACGGGAATAATCGAAGTTGATCGTTGTGTTAGTAGTCATCGCCCAAGAGCTAAGGATCGACCAAAAAACACTTTAAACCATTTGCGCAAAACTTGTACTTGTAAATAACGGTACAAAACGCATTTTTCCATTTCCTGGTGCCGGTCACATTACCACATCAATTGCAGAGGCTTAGGAGATCAGGTTGAGGTGAGAAACATTACATTTCGTTCTGATTGGTCCCACTTTAACCGTAATAATCGAACTCAATGAATCGGGTGCCTCTTATTTTACAAGAATATTTGTAGAAGTTTCTTGAAGTTTATATATATTTATTTATAACTGTAAATATGCGGAAGAGCAATATTCTAAAAAATCCGCGAGCTCTAAGAAAAAAACATAGCAAAGCAGAAAAATGTTTTTAACCCGAAAACCGCTGAAAGTAACGATATAACATGCAAAATGTCTGGAAAAAAAACTTAAAAACAAGGAATTTTTTTACCTGAAGGCAACATTATTGAATATAGGATTTCATATTGCATTGCTGTATTTTCCACGTTTTCAAATTTAGTTAAGTGCAAAGCATTCGGGGCCTATGGTAAATTTGAAATTGCAAGTACGCGAAACGGTTGCAGGAGTATCATTTGATTCATACTTTTGTCAATATATTTCATTTTCTCCGAACGTTTTAAATTATGAAATCTGTCTATCATAGCAAAAATACATACAATTTAAATTTGAAACAAACATGAATATATAAGTATATCAAAATGTGAAAATAGCGCCTGTTAAAAATCGCTATGCAGGAGGAAATTAAAAATGAATTTTCGGTTTTTTTCTGGGGAAGTTTTTCTCAAAATTTGGGTTGTATATCGAAAATTAAGTTGTCAGCCAGGTAAAAGTAAAAAAATAGTTCGCATTATCAGCTCATCTGGAAGTAGTTTACGTCAATAATATGTTGCAGTTATATGTCCACTATAATATACGTTTGCACTGGCCTCCACGTGGTTTTCTCACATATGAAATCGATAACAGAAAAAGAAAGAAAAAATTAAAGGACATTTGATAACAAAAGTCATAAAGAAAACTATTTGCATCGTTTAAGCTGCGTTCATGCTTACAAATATATATTTTTAATAACAGTTAATACCTTTTTTTAATAATTTCACAAAGCGATTATTTAGTGCATTGCATTTTAAAGGAACTGTGTGTACTGCGTATCATCAAAATCAAAGGCTTAATTATCTCATTTTGATTAGCCGGTTAGAGATTTGTATGTATAATGATGTGACGTATTCGACATTTGCAGAGACTTTCATTGCTGGGTTTGTGTATAAGGAATAAACCTTCATTCATATGTTTTTCGATTTCATACGGCCGCGAAAAGCCAAACTGTTTTAAAATACATATTTGCTCGTTAAGTATACCTATATATGTATAACAGGCGCTTACACCCTTTTTGGGTGGTTGGCTGAACTCCTCCTCCTATTTGTGGCGTTAATAATTTTACCCCATCGTTACGACGAAATTGCAATAGATTTCCCGATGACATTTTGATAACAGATATATTGAATTTCTGCAAAGAAAAAAACGTATGCTGTCTTTTAACTATACAAACAAAATATAAATAATTTCTATTCCAGTGTTTTTCTGCTGTCTATTTTTTCTATTGCGCACTTACTTGAACATTGAGATCGTGCAGGGGAAAGCTGCTTAAAATCATTCAAAGAATTCTTCAGTTTTGTATTCAAATCTGAACAAAATTTTACATTATTATTGCTATAGAATCAATATCGGAAACGGAGGCAATCGGCTCGGCGGAAATCTAGCTCAGCAAAGCCGTGTCACTTCTAAAAAAATGAAACGAAAAATAAAACGAGTTTACTTGTGATTTTAGTACTTAAAAATGCAAAACACTTCACCATCAATTCATACTTATATACACATAAGAATCATGAATAAGCGTCAAGTCATCTTTCGCATAGCAGATGATGTGTGTAAATATGTATATTGTTGCTAGCAATTGCCAAATCTTTAAAAGTAGGCACAGACTTTAGTAAAATTTCTTTGGCCCACACGCAAAACATATTTGTAACGGTCCTGCCAGTAAAACTTGATTTCATCAATTTCCCACTACTTTAAGCTTATAAAGGCATGTTCGCAGCTCAGTCGCCAAACAAACAAATGCTTGCGCAAACATGCGATCAAACATGCAGCCAAAAAGAATCTTGAAGCTCTCAGAGTGTGTCACCAAAAACCAATGATAAATCGACCTCTCCGAAAGGCATCACAAAAAAAAAAAAAACATAAAACAAATGAAGATGCTACGTCTGCAAAGCGCGAGAGATCAAGTCCAGGTAAATATACACGTAATAGAACAAAATATCAAAGCTTGACAATTACTGGCTAGAAACGCCTTCTGCAAGTAACTCAAATCGATTCGCGGTACTTGACTAAGAGGAAATCAATTGTAGTACTCTCCCACCCCAAATGCGCAAGGAACCTAGGCCTCCACCAAGATTTGTATCTGGAGTGAGCCACTTCAGGAACTACTCTTAAATGTAGCCGTAGATGGCTTAGTATTAAAAGTTACTGGAGGAAGCGAAGTTACCATCCAACCACAGTCAGCAAAACAATACACTGCAATAACTGCGGTCCTAGCGGGGAAAAAACTGAGTTCCATACATACAAATTAAAACAAGAGCGTAACTACAATATAGTCCTCAAAGGTATGTATTCTTCGACACCCACAAACGAGTGTCAAGCAATTGAAAACCTCGGCCACCAAGTGGTAAATATTTGCAATATGCGTCAATGTCAAAAAAAAACCGCTTCCTATGTTCTACAATAGCCTCAAAGGAGGCAGCAAAAATAAAGAGTTATACGAGTATACTTGTGATAACTTGCTTTACACAAAAATTAAATTTGAAGCACCAAGAAAACGGTGCGAAATTCCACAATGCACAAGAAGCTAACGCTACGGACATACAAAACACTTTTGCAATCGTAGTCCAAGATGCGTTAAATGCGTAGATAATTACTTAACCGTTAACTGTCCAAAAAAGGGTATTTCAAAGGAAGTTAACAAGAAAAACCACAATCAACAACTGTACATAAAGAAAACAATAATGAAATAGAAGAACTGAAACGAATGGTCAGAACTCTAGTTGAACAGATGGGTACTGTACTTAATCTGCTTAAAATCATGCTCCCGAATGTTCCAAATTGAATAGGCCGCTACTGCTTGCAATTTGCATTTCCTATGGGCTCACCCAGCACAGCTATGAAGTGGAAGTATTTCTAGCAGATAAAAATATTCTGTTAATATCTGAAGCACACTTGGCAGATAAATATTACGTAAAAATTCCAAAATATGATTTGTACCACACAAATCATCCTGTTGGTACAGCAAGAGGAGGCACGCCCATCTTAATCAAAAATAATATTGCGCATATGGTTCATGGAAACACTAAAAATTACAATATTCAATTCACTTCTATAGCAGCCAAAGATGGAAAGAGCTCTCTTATGATTGCTTCTGTGTACTGTACTCCAAATCAATCAATAAAAAGCGGCGAATACGAAATGTATTTTAAATCGTTGGGATCTAGATTTATAGCAGGTGGCGACTACAAGGCGAAACATCCGCAATGGCACTAAAATGCTCATTTAAAGAAGAAAATATCAAATTTTTATTGAATTACTTACAGGGCATTGCATGCGTGACAAATTGCTTTTACCGTGTGCGGGTTTTTAAATAAATGTGCTATGGTTATGTATCATACAATAGACTGTATTGAAAAAAGAGAGTTTTAAAAAGCCATCTTTGTATTTAAAAGTTATGTTAAGAGAATTTATTAAAAAAAAACGCAGAAAACTCTTCTTTTTCAAAAAGGTTTTTATTGTTTCTATTAGTATTATCCGCTATTTTTCTTTTTACCGTAAATACACCTTTATGGCTTTAATTCGTATTCAGTAAATTCAACGGCTTTTTTTAATTTATAAAAAGGTTTAAAATTTTAAGAAGAGTTGAGAGAAGAAGATTCAATAATCTTGCTTAACTTCAAAAAGAGCAAAAAAATGAAATTTGCATATTCAAACATCAAATTTCATAAGATTCAACAAATTTTCGATAACATAAAAATCTTCTTAAAGTGACTGTTTTTAGCCTTTTTCGTAATTATATACAATTTTTAACTTACAATTTTGGTAGCTTGAAATTAAAAAAAGAAACAAACACCAAATTCAAAAATTTTCGCATTTTTTGTATAAAAAGCAGTAAATTTATTGCGAAGAGCAAAGGGTTGGCAACACTGCATAACTAGGCTTATGTGATGTCACGTACCCTCTGTTGGGAACAATCCATTTTTTTATTTATACAAGTACACGATACTCCATACCGCCGTAAGGACACGATTATGAGTTTTCATTTACATGACGCTCTCGTAAGTTTGATCATGTCAGCTGACATAGTACGAGTAAACGTACGTCGGTGAGTGGGTGGGACGCAAATAAAACAGGCCACAGACGGGATACAAATCGAAGCAATCGGTTGAAACATATTTCGCCACACACGTGTGGATTTGTGGTCGACTTTAGTTTCACATTGTTCGTTGCTAAGTGAACATAAAAAAAAATGATTGCTATACCTATATGGTATTAATGCCATTTTTTAAGTCTTAAGTTTTACTCAAACACTATTGAATCCGCTGTGTTCAAATTGAATATGATTTTCAATATATTTTATAATAATCTATAGTGATAATAATTTAGTGATTAATCGAAGGAGTATTTTTATGCGTCGAACGAAAAATCCCACTTTGACCCATTTAGAGTGCTCCAATCGAGTCCAAATGTATGACCGACCCCCACTAACTTTGGACGGCCGATCTACCCATGCCAGTGGCACACCCCCTGGAACTCCCCTGGGGGATTCCCCATACAATCATTTCAAAATATCACCATTTTTGGCCTTTACATGAGAAAAGAAACTAAAAAGTTCGACCCAAATTGGGGGACATCAGAATTCGTTTTAGAGGTATGGTTCCTTCGGCAAAGTTTCTTATTTTGATCCCTAGAATATAATTTTCACAGAGCAATGGGCGATTTTTTTGCCTCCCCACAATCCGACCCGGCCTAATATGCATGTATGAACTTCTAAGTCGATAATAAGTTTGTCTGAATGAAAATCTCTAGCCCTAGTACGCGGACCAGTATTTTGTGAGAAGTCTCTGCTATTACATTTGGCATGACATTGTCGACAAGATGTGTTTCTTTTAAGTCAGGTTAAAAAACATGGTCGGTGGAAACGATGTTAACAAACTGTCATTAAAATATCATCTGTTCCTTCAAAAACCATGCAATAAGTTCATATATTTCGAAATTAATTTCATTTCATTAAAACTCAACGTAATCTTTAGGTGGTGTGTAGTTGGGTAACAAGTACTTTACAAGGTGGTGCAAAATCAATCACATAATTTTGTTTTTGAATCATTTTTTTACTGAATAAAAAAACAGTATATGTGTGTGCCAATTTCTTTAGTTTGGCAGTTTACATTGCTTTTTCGTTTGTTTTGTTTGTTTGTTTATTTCTAACACTAATCTCACGGGGAATCTCGGTTCGAATCTCGGTGAAAACACCAAAAATTAAGAAAAACATTTTTCTAATAGCGGTCGCCCCTCGGCAGGCAATGGCAAACCTCCGAGTGTATTTCTGCCATGAAAAAGCTCCTCATAAAAAATATTTGCCGTTCGGAGTCGGCTTAAAACTGTAGGTCATAATACATATGTACATATATAATCTCACGGGGAATTAGTAAACGAAATCTTGTATTTTATCATTCTCGAAGCTGATTTGCATCACTGAACAATTGCTCACTAGCCATAGTTAATGAAGGAGCGGATAGATGTTTTCAAGAATTTTCTTTCTTTCAACAGAAAATATTTGCTTAATAAATAAACCTAAAGTTTAAAAAAATTTCAAGCACAAAAATTGCAAGCCATGTTAAGCCAAAGGCAGTTTTTTTCGAAGATGAACCGAAACCGAACTGAAATTTTTGTGGCCGAGCTCCAGCTCACTATTTATTTTTTTCAATTCATGGTGTAATTATATTGCTTTCATAAATTTATAAAAGAAAAAATTTAGCTTTACTAATTTTCCACAAATCTCCCCAATATTTACACATATATTTCTCGAAAATTTTGCAAACTTAGTAATACATTTAAAAAATTCAAAAAATCCTATACATAAATATTTTTATTTTTCTTAGCACGTACAAACGGAGATGCGTCAAGAATGCAAATGTCATGGTATGTCTGGCTCGTGTACGGTGAAGACATGTTGGATGCGTCTTGCAAATTTTCGAGTAATTGGCGATAACCTTAAAGATCGTTTTGATGGAGCTTCGCGCGTTATGATCAGTAATAGTTTACGACAAAATGGAAATTCTATAGCAGGCAGTTCACCGAATTCAAACTCCATTGGAGTACCTGGTATTGCTGTAAGTCCCAATGCAGCGAGCCTGAATGCTTTTACCGCCGATCGTATGTTAAGCGACCACATACCTGAGCATATATTAAAACCACATCCAAATATCCCTCCCCTAAGCACACTAAGCAGCCCAAACAGTTTGTCCCGAAATTCAGTGCGAAATCGTGGGCGTCAAGGGAAAAAGAATAATAGGTTAGTATTATGCACATACTTTTGCAGTGTTATACTATATTTATATATTTAAATAATAATTTTAAATTGCATAATGTTTTCTGTATTTGAAAACAGAATGTTGTTCCAGAGGGTTAAAGTTTTATGTATACGAAAATATTCAAATAAGCTCAAGAGGACGATTTAAAATTCTATTTAAAAATATAAAAAATGGATATTGATAAGCACAAGCTATTTTAATCTATGATTATTATAAGTATTTCAATTAGTAGGAATCTTATCAACAAAACGAGTGCTATAAGGCGAATTGAATATGTTTAGCCTGCAGCCTAGTTTTTGCACTTTCAAATATTCATCCAAAAACGATTTTTTTACATGCACACCATACATTTTTAATGTTTTTATTCAACAGATACAATTTTCAGTTGAAACCGCACAATCCTGAACACAAGCCGCCTGGTCCCAAAGATATTGTTTACCTGGAACAGTCACCGAGTTTTTGCGAGAAAAATTTGCGCCTGGGCATCCAAGGCACACATGGACGTCAATGCAATGATACATCAATCGGTGTTGATGGCTGTGATTTGATGTGCTGCGGCCGCGGCTATCGCACGCAAGAGGTTATGGTCGTTGAACGTTGCGCATGCACATTTCATTGGTGCTGTGAAGTCAAGTGTAAATTGTGTCGAACGCAAAAGACGATACACACATGTCTATAAGTAGTAATATGTATTTTTCAAATCGACCCCTATACCTTCACCAGACTGTCTTTGCCTACAAGTTTTAAAAAGAAAATACAAATTTATTAAGAAATAAATGAAGCGCTTACCGAGTCTGCCACAAATCATCACTAACAAATACATGAAAATATGACAGCATGTGCAGTAAACTTTTGTACGTCAAAGCTGTCCAGCGTATCTAAAAGCAGAGACTTGAGCAGAGCAGAAACAAGGGTGGGGATAAAAGATGTGGTGGCGCCTTCTCTTCTTGTTATTCCCTGTTTATTTATTTATTTATTTATTTTATACACTTTCAATTCCGCTCAACAGTTATCCGCCATATGAAATGGCACTGCATCATGTTAGCTGTCAAGTGATGCGAGTGCACATAAGTAATTATATCAGTATTTTAGTGGCAAAGTAGATATCTGTAGACATATTTATTTATACTATATACATATATGTATATGTATATACCAAAACGCCAATATAATAATTTTAAATTTCTTTACATATAATAAATAATATGAACATAATGAACACTGTAGTAAATGTTTGTACGTGAGTTTACAAATTCCGGCCGGCACAGCTTAGATTTTATTGTAATTTTAAAACATTTTACAAATAAGTTCGTGCTCATCGTAATTATTAAACAAAACCCACCCACTTAAGCGAATATAAACGCTTTTAATTAACAGTATTAAATCAATTGAAATCTTACGTAGTTTGTAGTACTCTTATAAGAAATATGCACAAAGTTTCCCAGTTTATTATTTCATAAGTTTCATTATATTAACATCAATGTAATAAATATTGTTTTTTGCTGCTCAATGCACAAAAATAGGCCTAAACAAAGACTGAACTGTTGTAAAGTACATAATTAGGATTTTTTGCTTAAAATGTAGTATTTTACATTGTCTGGATGTACATTAACCGTCAAGCATTGTTTGCGCCAATTTGACACAAAGTTCAAATTGAAATGCTATACATACTTATTTGCTATTTGTATTCAAATTAACTTAGGATTTTGGCTCAATGTGGAAATCATATACCAGCTCTGCATATTAACGTTCGTTTTAGCCGGTAGATGTCACTGTAAGACTGTACACAGAAAAAAATAATAATTGGAAAATAACGACTGATTCATGGCGTCTGAGGGTTAAAGGGCTTCACCAAAATAGGTTGAAGTTTTTCTACCGGAGTTATACAATTCATTATATTTTAAGACCAAAATATTCTTGCCAAAACATTTCGGAAATATGTTAAGATTTACATGAGCTGCATCAATTTGAAAATACCTCCTTTTGGCGGAAGTTTTAAAATATTATTATTATTATTATTAAATTTGTATAATAACAAGTTACACAAATATAAGGAGGCAGCAGCACTAGCAGCATGGACCATCGGCTGTAGTCTTAAAATAAAATAAATATTATTATTCCGACGGAGAAACTGTACCGATTTTCTTTGTATCGAGAGTTAAGAACTCTAATGTATACGTACATACATAAGGATGTTGTCTGCACACAAATATTTTATTTAAAAAAGTTACGTTTCTAATAACAGCTCAGTGCAGATATTATGCTTAGTTTGCCTCAAACGAATGTTATCTGAACCAGCTATTCTGTATATTTCTACGTTAATTTTGCCAGTTTCTACGTTAATTCCAATTCATGTGTTATTTAATGAGTAGAAAAATTCATCACACATATCTAACATAGATACTATACATGTGTATATACATATATACCATACGTATACATATATACGCATATAAATACATATCTCAAGGAAGATGTTGTACTTACTCTTATAGTTGGAAGGATAGTTATATAATATTTTAGTCATACGTATTTATATTTTGTAACTTACACATACATATATTAGGGTGGAGTGAATGTTGTTTAGATCACTATTGGCTGGCCAGCAGTAAGTTGGCTTTCGTATATTAAGAAGTGCCCCGATGCTATTATTTTTGGGAAAACGTTTAATTCAACTAAGGCGCATTCATTAAAGGTGGTGGCGCTAGATCAACAACAACGTTTTGTACATAGAAATATCAGGACGAAAGAAAGTAGAAAAGAAAAAGAAAAGAACGGACGACTCATACATACATATATCGATATTGACTACTTGAATTTGGAGCTAGAAGTATACACTGTACTATGATAGTGCGAATGGAGCGGCTTTCGTCATTGCATTTTATGTTGACATTCGGATGTACACGGCGAATCAAAAAATCAGCTGGTTTACCGATGCCACGTTTAATGGATTGCCCTTGAATTTAACATATTCATTTTCACGTTGGTAATTTATGTATGTACGTATGTTTAACACTGCCTGTACGTTCGTACTCTTTTGATTGTTGTTAGTGTTTAGATCGATTTCAAAGCGTTTTCATGGCCTTGCAAAGCAAATTAAAAACGCGATTTAGTTTTATTGATGTATTTGATGACATCAAATGACTTTCAGTGAAGAGCATGTATTATGAGAGATACATACATATGTAAGTTGTCTCAGTTTTTATTATTTATTATTTAAATTGTTATTATTATTTTATCTTCGTACTAAAGTGTCAAACTAGCTTTCAAAAAAAAAAAAACTTAAAATCTTCGATTTATTAAGTTTATTAATGTTCCGTTTCGTTTTGGCAAATTTATTTATGCTTTGGGCACCTCTAACCGTTATCCTATTAAGACAAAATTTTGTGATTTCAATTAACTATTATAAAGGCAACATTTCATTGCTATACCGTAAAAAATATAGTAAAAAATGTCCTATACTCCACCTTAATATACACATATTTTTATAAGTAAACATAGTATGTACTTGGTCGGCTTGAGGAGGTTGTATAATGCTGTTTGCCACCTGTGTTAAATTAAATCGAAATCTGTTTATATTCTAACATCTGTAAATTATTAGATTTAAGCTAAACCAAATACAATCGGCAACATGATTTACTGTATTGGAAAATATGTATGTATGTTTTTGAGGAGCGGTTGGAAGAAAAAATATCTGAAATGGAGTTGATCTCTTTTTTGTCAGTAGACATTATACACATATTTGTGTGTGTTAATGAATATTGTTTATTATAAAAAACTGTACGTAAATCAAAGTTTATTAGGTAAAAGTTGTTTGTGAGTGTAAGAATATAAATCGAAAGAGCTGAATGAAAAACAAATACGTGTATTTTTTCCAAGGCTGCATAAAACTTAATTGGTTTCGAATCCTTCTCAGGAGTTTACTACTATCGGTAAGTATCAGCTGAAATTGAAAACATTGCCAATCCCTCTTTTTGGTACAGTATATACATCCCAGGATAGCTGGTTGTGCGTTGGTCTTGGGGTTCGCCACGTAAAAATCCCCCAGTGAAAACCCAAACAAAGCCTCGGATGAGAACTTCTTGTACTAATGACGATCCCTGCAAACCAACTAAGGACTACGATTTCAGAGCATGCAAGGTAAGGCAAGAAAAACATAGCACCTTGCGACGTCTACTACAGCTGACGATGACAATATCCGATGAAGCAGCACTTGGAGTGTTTGAGAAAGAGATTCTTGCAAGATTTTTGGACCTTTGCACGTTTACGACGCCGAATATCGCAGGCGATGGAACGATGAGCTGTATGAGCTTTACGACGACATAGACATAGCGCAGCGAATAAAGATCCAGCGGCTACGTTAGCTAGGTCATGTCGTCCGAATGGATTCGAACGCTCCGGCTCTGAAAGTTATCGATGCGGTAGCAGCTGGTGGTAGCTAGAAAGAGAAAGCTCTCATCTGCGTTGAAAAGATCAGGTGGAGAAGGGCTTGGCTTCACTTGGTGTGCCCAACTGGCGCCGGTTTGCACGAGAAAGAAACGACTAGCGCGCTTTGTAAACTATGCCAAAATCGCGTAGGCGGTTAAGGCGTCAATTAAGAAGAAGAAGAAAATATGCATGTTTGCACGGATAGACAATAATTTGTTAAAAATTTATTTGAGTGACTGATAAACCCGGCCACTATTTGTTGCGACTTAATAATTTTTGGTATAGAATTTTTTTTTTTGGGTAGCTAATATAATAATAATATGTAATAATAATCCTGGGTGTGATTACAAGTTATTATACAATACAGTGAAAATGCAACCCTTCTGACTATGTTAGTATGAGTGACAGAACGCAAGCAGTAGTGTTCAAAAAAGGTGTTCTGTTAGGTTAACAATTTCAATTTGTAGAGAACTTTTTTTTTAAATGAACCCTAATGAGTCGAATTTACGAAATAAAATATCGGACATACATTATATTTCAAGAATGCGAGTCGCACAATAAGCAATATAAATGCAAAAATAGATGGTATAATTACTGACAATGAGAAACAAAATAAAAAAATTGACAAACAACAAAAAAAAAAGAAAAATTGCAAAAAACAAGACGATCTTATTTTTTAATTAAGGTAATTTGCATTCGTGTATATGATGTATATGTTTATTATTGTGTAATTATAAGGTGTAGAAGTAGTAAAATTTGTATCTTTATTATCCACTGTTTAACTGCACATACGAATGTCCTCATTCTCTTTTCATTATGTATTTGTAAAACAAACCGGAAAATAAAAAATGTCACACTATTCGTCCCTTTCGTCCAGAGAATAGGAACAATTTAGATTGTTTTCGAGCATTATTCTCACCATACATTGAATTGTTAAGGAAACATCGATTTTTTAGCACTTTTTATACATATTATTCGTAAAGCAATGGCACACAATTTACTAAATTGCTAAACAGTCCCAAAGCAACTACAAACAAATTCAAGTTTGAAAGCAAAGTTTTTGATTTTCGAACGAACCCGCACATTTACGATGCTGCCTAAGTACTTCTAAATTGAAGCAGTGCTGGAAACCTCCAGTAGAATATTACTGTAGGTACTAAAATTTAGACGAACTCGCCACGACTAGAGATTTACAAAGCATGGAATTCATTATTTTATGAGAGCAACTCATTATTTCAGCAATTTTTGTTTGTTTTGTGCCTTTTGCATAAAGGTCCCAAATAATGTTTTTCTTTTCAAGTGAGCAGTGAGATCCCTTTCTCATTTTCATCCCAATAATTATTTTAAAGCAAACAAATCTTTATGGAACCGTCATTTATGGAGGAGTCATTTGCCGGGTTATAAGCAATTCTGAATCGAATAAGTAAATTGCTAAACGGCTATCTTAGCTTGGTCGGCGAGTGGAATTTTACTTTCAACCTACCCTACATATCCGTGTTCCCCTATCCACCACCTGGGGGTTGTGATCGATTGGTGGCAGGCAACTCCATACGGACTGCGCTACTTCGTTTTCTAACAATATGGAGGTACCTACATATGGAGGTAGGTGAATTGGTAGAAGTGCCAGTCTGGCACGCCTCAAGTAGCACTGAAGCGCCGTTTTGATACCATTATGAGACCTCCAGCAGGCAGATATCTACAGCCAGCCAGACACGTTGATATAATGGATAAGATTGATGGGATTTAGGTTGGCTGCCCCAGGCTGTCGAAGAAAGGAGCGCCTAGAGACCTTAATCGTCTAGCTGCCAAGCCCGAATATTAACAGAGAAAGTGCCCAACAGAATCCTTCTCTAAAAGGTCCCCACAGCTTCGGCAATGGGGGTTAAATGGTAACCTTAGCTTTTCCGCGTGTGTGCCGATCGTCCAGGTAGACACAGTTACGAGTTTGGAAATTGAATGGTGAGGAGTCCAATTGTTACCTGCACAGCCAATAGATTAGATCTTCTCCGTAAAAGAGTTTACTAATTTCGTTCTGCACCATGGCGTCGACAGAGCCTTAGTCGGAGCTTGGATATCGGAGAAAATGTTAATATCTCTCTCGATCCTGTGTTTCCTAAGCATTTTGCATGCCTGCAGGATCGCAAAGACTTCTGTCTTTGTCAGTGAAGACAGAGGTGAAAGCTTCGGTGCAGATTTCTCCCTCGTTCCAATTTTGCCTATCTGAAAAGATTGCCCTAGCACGACCCTCAAACTAAAGTTTGCGGACAGAGAGATTTGTTCGAAGTTCGAAGAAATACGGTTTTAACTGCCCGAAAATGCTACCATGTCCCTTGAGGGATTGTCTCCAGAAGCCAACCTCCTTTAACCTGATTGCACTTTGAGCTGCGATGGAAATAACGTGAAAGTCGATGGGAAGTAAGTGCAAACAGATATTCAGGGCAGCTCTGGGCAAGTTTTTCATGCTCCGGTGATGCCAATGCATGCGGTATTTTGCACCCTCCCCAAGAGCTTCCCCTTCCGAAGAGCTTCCCTCCAAACCAGGCATCAGTTAAAATTGGCAAAACCACTGCGTTGTACATCGACAGCACGACCTGTGGCTTGAGTCCCCATTTTTTACCGAACATAGATTTGCAGGAGTAGAAGGCTATACTGAGATTTTTTCAATGTGTAGCTTCCAATGGCGTTTGGAGTCAAGTATCACCCCAAGATACCTATTTTCCGATGAAAGCGGGAGAAGGTGGTTGTTTAATTTGGGAAGTCGAAAGGGTGGAGGTATATATTTTCTGGTAAATAGCACCAGCTCAGTTTTTTCAGACCAAGTCATAGGCGTATGCTACTACCTTAACCCTACCCTTATTTATCAGGGTTATCAGAACTTCATCAATAGCAACTAGCCAAAGTAGGTGCGAAAGGACACCACCCTGCGGTGTCCTTGTGGACGAATCTGGTGACTTTAGCTCCTCTTGCCACTGCATTAACTTCCCTGCAGCCAAGCTGGGACAAGATCCAGAGACAGATAGTTCTTTCCACGTCTAGTCTATCTAACGCAATGCAATTGACTCCGCCCTGATGTTATTAAAAACATCTTCTATATCTATGAAGGCCGGCAAAGTGAATTGTTTGCCTTCTAGAGATTTTTCCACAGTCACTACGACCTCGTGCAAGGGTGATTCCGTGGATTTTCCTTTCAGGTAAGCATGTTGGGCTGGAGATAATTTGGATTCGATGTGCTGTCGGTCATGATAATCAATCAATCTTTCAAACACCTTAAGGATAAATGAGGTAGACTTATAGGCCTGGAGTACTTGGCCGAGTCTTGGCCCCTCCTCCCTGCCTTGCGTATGAACACAACCTTCGTTTTTTTCACGACACGCGCGGGATTATTGCGGGACAAGAACCACCGTGGTACTTGTTTTCTTAACCATCACATGCAAGATATCGTCAGAACCAGGAGATATAAAAGGGAAAAGCTATTGGGTTGGCAACTAAGTAATTGCGGATTTCACTCATTTAAGGTTTGCAGATGTAGTAGAAATGTCTCATCCTCCTCTTCACAAGCTAGGCAGAGTACACTGTCTGAGATGCCCAACCTTTTCATGTGCTTTGCCCACAGAAAGTGGCCCGTCATCAGTCCAACCGGCCGTCTGCTTAAAGGCAGAAACAGTCGATCGGACATGACAGGTAACATCAGTTTAGTCCATCTGCAGCCTCTCACAGCCTGCCAAGCTCTCTTGTAGGTGGTAGTTACCCATTTGCTAACCGTGGCTGTGATGCCCGCAAAAGGGAGTGGCAAAACGGGCTCCGGGCCAAAGAAGTTGGTCTCAGAGCCCATCTTAGCTAAGGAGTCAGAGGCCTCGTTACCCGCGATACCCACGTGTCCCGGGACCCATGTTAGCATCAGGCTATTATGTCTACCGACATAATTCAGCCTGGATTTACAGGGCTTGACTACCTCTGATGTGGTTGGAGGACTGTCGCAGCTTGGCTGTCGCTGCAGACACATATAGGTACTATAGATTTGCCTCTCCATCGATTTTCCACAACAAAGTTCATCGCTTCTTGAATAGCATACAGCTCCGCTTGAAACACAGATGCATGCATTCCAAGAACAAAGTGCAGTTTCGTCCTGCTGGATTCCACGAGCCGGAGCCATGCTCGGTCCTGGAGCCATCCGAAAAAATGCGAAAACAGTGTTTGCCGGGCTCATTTTCTGAGTTTGACCACAACTGAGCCTCTGGTAGCACTACACTGTATCTCTTTTCAAGTACGACTCTTGATGGCATGGAGTCAAAGGGCATGGAGAAAATCGTTGGATCGACGTTCATGCCTTCTTTGTTTTCCAATGCCGGACAGGGGCCGTACCAGTTTCCATTGTTGTTTCAGCCTGCAGATGGCCTTCAAGGTCTCTCCTTGGATGAAAGCATCAAGTACCGGGCCAGTCAGAGCATCTAACAAGGGCCTGAAGTAGTCTGAAAAGCTCCGGTGCAACAGATAACCACCGTGCGCTGTAGTCTCGATAATGTCCTCCTGACTCCCACTAGAGAGAGTCTACTCATCCAGACCACTGATGCATAGGTGATAATGGGTCTTATCATAGCCGTGTAGATCCCTACTTGAAAATCTCATTATAAAGATTAACGAGCCTGATTTTCAAGCAATTGGGAAGAGTCGTAAGGATTTATGGGATTTACGGGACTTTGTTCAAGCCTGGAGTTTTACTTATGATCGGCGTAACTGGTAAACAAGTTCACTCAGTGAGATAAGCTATGTATAGGAGTTCCATTTTGTGATGGAGATTTATTGATGGAAGTTGGTACTATTAAAATAGATAGACCACGTGCTCGCGAATTATTCGAAATAGTTGCAGTGTTTTATACCAGTCTTTACTGTGTTTGTATGCTTGTTATCTTAAAACGATGAGATAACCCCGTAAGTGCTCTTTTAAGGGGTTAGTCTACTTTGTCACTTTAAAATTTTTCAATTTTTTTTTTTGCATAATTTGAAAGTATATATATCCAGAAATATTGTGTAAAAGTTTTAAGAAAATCCGAGCACTCTAACTATTTTTTTTTTACCTGAACATCATTTCGTCTACCTGCGCGTATAGCGTGCATTAAAAACTTTAAACGCGTTTTTCTCAAAACAACGTTTTCAAAATCTAGCTCCACTGTATCTCAAAAACTAATCAACCGATTTTCATAAAATTTGGATCACCTATTCTAGACATAATTTGCACCAAATTGACGCTCGGGGGTTTTGAAATTTTAAATTTTTACTATATATTTTTTTTAAATATGCGAAAAAAAAAACCGTTCTATCAAAAATTTTCCATTTTTATCAGCCATTTTTTTTGTCTTCATTAAAACCTAATATCCGAGGGTCATTTTGTAGCCAGTATCTTACTGAATCTGAAACATTTTGATTTTTTTGTTTCAGACAAGCCGTTCTTGAGTTCTGATGGAGCTGCCTCACCAACCCATGTTTGAGACGTTACGCTTCACTGCTATTTTTTTACTAAAAATACTATAAAATTGAATAAAAAAAAATTTATTTCTGAATTTTAAGACTTTATTTAATAAATCAAACAAATTTTATATTACTATCATTTATAGTTTTCTCAAAAAAAAAATCACGAATATAGCCTTTTTTTCGAGTCTCCAAAGTAGACTGACCCCTTAACGGGTAACAGTTTTTTGGATTTGTTTGTTGTCGGGGTTGAATTCGCTTGTAAGCTTTTCCTATGATTTTTGCTTGCAAGTTTTTAAATCTCTTCTAAAATCAGCATTTGCTGCTTTGCAATTGATAAGATTTGGATCGGTCCTCGGTTGTTTGTAATTTGCTCGCATTGTTTTTTGTTGTTGTGAAGAATAGTAGTTTATGTTTTATGGAGGTGCGTTGTTAAATAATGATAAAGTAAGTTCGCACAAGCTTTGCTAGTTAGCCTTGTCTGTTAAGTACTTAGGTTAAGTTAGGTTATGGTGGTAGTCGGTCTGCACGACCAACTCACTTAGACCTTTCAGGTTCGTTGTGATACCACTATGCTGCACTTGAACCCCATTTACCTTACTTTGAGGAACCATTTTGTGGCCCTTATGAAGCGTAGAATTGATCCCAACCCCACGCCAAGCAGCACTGTAGGAGAATTAAAAAAGTATTTACCTAGACAACCTGCTCTGATTTTAGCTAGGGCTGGACAATTGCAAAAGAAATGCTCAAGTGTTCTTCCTCTTCCTCATCTCTACAACTTCTGCAATATTCATGTGAGAAAACTCCTGGTCTTGAGGAATGTTAAGTACTTACATATTGGTTTAACTTTGAGGGTATTAGGTTAGGTTAGGTTAAGTTGAAGCTGTTGTCCTGTGGGACACACTCAGGCTCAATGTGATGCCGTATGGGGAGCTTGTCCCTATCGTTCCTAAAACCAGTGTGCGCTTTTCAAAAATTTTAAAATATCTCTGATTTATATAGAGCTGAGATCTTCCACTCATCAAAAAATTGTTCACTCAGAATAGTAAACCTGCGTCTGGATAGAGCAGGACAGTGGCACAGTAGGTGCGAGATTGTCTCTTCTCCGTCCTCATCTAGACAACTTCTACAAAAGTCATGGGTTTGCAATAATTTTATATAGAATAATTTTATATAGAAAATAAATTTCTAAAAAACAAGTATTAGAAAAACCTTAGTATACTATTTTACATCAATTCTAATTAAACCAAATACAAAAAATTAAATAAAAATATCCAACAAAGAAATGTGTGTACAGGACTTGAACCTGAGTCAAATATGGATCGATGTGGCACTCCTATGACATGTCTTTCATGCTTGCGGTAATCTACAATTGTTAATTTATCTTCCTAAATCGGTCATTTATTCGATTCGTTGTTTTATATGCATACACTTTGCGTTCGTTGAAAGTTTGTATGCACCCTACAAGACAGTACTAAGCCCTTTCGAAAAAATTCCAATGCTGAAGTCAGCTCATCAACCACTGAGTGGAGCTGTGGCTCGGAGTTAATTTGGTATGTCGCGGCAGGGAGATTGCTAGATAATTTGGTTTCAACTAATATGGTTTACTCACCACGTGCGTTTGTGTCTGAACTGCCTCAGACATGATGATGTGCATTAGCATCTGCTCCCAGTATGAATGGGGTGCCACACCTCGATGCTGTATGAACTGCGTCTCTTATGAGTGGTGATGGAGGAGGTAGCTCCGCGTCGTGTGCCATCTAAGAGGAGGCAAGCCATATCGTCCTTCAGCAGGACTCCACCGATATGGCGACGTTATCCGCATCAATAAATTGTATTATTAAATATACATTAATACATTTCTTTGCTAGTATGCACGACCTGGGCTTACCTGTGTCAGTGACATAAACCAATTTGTATTCTCTACTGTTCAAACCGCAAACCCGATCTTTTACGACCCATGGTTCTTGGATGAGCACGATACCCTCTTCTCTTTCTGCGAGATGGAGGAAGACTGCGGCTGAGGCCGCCTTACTGTGGTGAAGATTGATTTGTACAATCCTCAGCATCGCTTTTGTTCGTTACTGAAAAAAAAACGGTTCGGTATGCGTTCTCTTCATCGGATGTAGGTGGGCAGACTCATTATCCTCCATAGCAGAGAGATCGGAGTATTCCCTCTCCATGCCCCCTAAGGTAACACTTTCGAAGAGTTCGCCATGCCGGAGTTGGAAACCACCTCATCGTTGTCTGTGACAACCTCGTTCGCTTGCGCAGATGAAGTAACATTTTCTGCGGAGGTGCTCTTGCTAGCTACATCCTGTCTGAGTCAGCGCTTGGAAGCCGTAGTTGATCTTCGATTTCCTGTTGGAAAGTGGGTCCAAAGATTCCTCATTGAGGATTATCACGGCCAGTATCCTCTTGCCGTCCACTTCGCCAATCTTTGCTACCTTCCAGTCGCTGGCAGGTAGTTCGGACGTTGATCACCGCACCTTATTAGTTTGACGAGAGATTGAAACCATCCCACATCCGGGCAACTGGGTGGAGGTCCTGGATTTTCTTTCAGGATGTCCCTGTAGAGCTTCCAAAGACTTCTGTTTATGAAGTCCCAGTTTGCTTGAAAGATCGCGCCACCATGGGAGCTGCGATCTATCACCGCCCGTATATGGCTTCCTTTCGCTTCCTCGAAAGACCTCTTCGTCGTGACATTAGTCATCTGAGTGGCGGACAGCTTGGTTCGTTTGGCTTCATCCGATGTTCCTTCAATCGAGCGCTTGCGCTTACCTTGTGCGGAGTCTATTATCGCCTTCTCCCTGTATTCGGTAATGAAGGCTTCAGCCCACGCCTTAGAGTCTGACTGTTCCTCCGTCAGATCCGCTTTTCTAATGTCCTTCAGACTCTCTAGGATTCTGAGGGCCAATCGCCTGGTACGATAGTACCTTTCTGACGCACTTATATGCTTCCGGGGGTGGGTACTACCCGGGGCAGTGGTTGTGCCAGAAGGGCAGACATCAGAAACCATTGTCTGAGCTATGTGGTCCGATGCTGCCGACATTGGTGGGGGTGTTTCTCCTTTCAGAGTTCCGTGACACCTGCAGTGATGGGGACAGCAAGGTCTGCTTGTCTTCTGACAGGGCAGCTCTTGCTTCCCAAGGATTTTGAGATTGTTTAGATTATTTAGAGATTTCATTCAAGAATGGATAATTATTTATGTTCATTATATTGTGGTGCCATCATTCCTTTCTGCCAAGAAATTCAGCCCATTTCGATCTAACGACCAACTTTGCAGCAACACGGCGCCATCCCAAATTATTAAATAGAATGTCCTGAACAGATTCCCAAGCAATGCGCAAGTCCTTTGCCAGTCCTCTAATGGTTAATTTACGGTTACTGATCAATTGTTATTGATATTATAAATGTTTTCAATGTCGCCGGCCTGCCACTACATTCATGTCGCGAAGCATTCATACGACTCGTAAATGGCTGTTTTCTTTAGAGTATCATTACCAACACAGTTTCTCAAAATTTCTAAGATCTTCACACCATTGAATCCATTTTTAACACAAAGTCGTTGCTGCAAATTTAAATCCATTTTCAGAGCTGTAAAAAATCGAAAACACGTGCAGAGAGATTTATTCTAACTTTTCGTAAATGTCAAGCAATGGTGATAAAATCTTGGTAAAAATGTTTATCACGGATGTGACAACCTAATAAAAACGGATGTGACAACCTAAAAACCGCCTGGCGGTTTCTCCCGAAACTTTTTGATCACTTTCTGGGATTTTTGGCAACTTTCTGGTGAATGGAAACCATTTCCTGAAAATATTCTATTATGATGAAAATATATAAGTATTTAGTTTGCACTCAAATATTACCTGACGGTTCGCATGATGTCTTAAGATTTCAATTTGAAACGACGTGAAGCAAAGTTTAGTTTCCCATAAGTCGTTTTGATTGTGAAATTATTAAGGATTGTGGAAGATTTCAGTTAGTATAAAAATTAGAACAAGAGGGTTCATTGAGTATTTTTTTTAAATAACAGCAAAAACTAATTGTATTATGTGCACTTACGTAGTTATTGTGGAAATATCGACTGCTTTGTATGTTAAGATGAATAACAAAACGGTTAGTTATTGCTGGAAGCTGAATGCACTTTCCCAGTGGTAAATATGAGCACTTTGAGATTAGATCAGTTCACCAAACCTAAAGAGAAAAATACAGCAAGTGGAACGTTTGCACATTCATGTTGCAATGGCAGTCGGAAAATACGAGTTTTCGAGTCGTCGACTATACAAAAGGCAATTGTCTCAGCTTTTGTTTCGCTTTCCAAAAGTTGTGTCTTTTCCACCTAATGAGCACAGGGTTTGCGTTCTTCTGCGGCATGTCATCAGAAGTCGCTTTGAATTTCAAACGACAGTATTAGCAATGTATTGCAATTAAGGGCATTAGGTCTAGTAAATAGCGTTACATAAAGTATACCAAAGAAGATCTGGTTAGAATTAAATTCATCTTGTTTAACACGAGATTAATTTGTGATTTTTAATCCACTGTAAAAATCTTAATTTTAATGACAAATTTTGGAACATAAAAAAATTGTTATTTACAAAAAATTTAAAAGTGAATAAAAAAGTCTTGTGTTAATATACATACTTGATATGCGTATGTATAAGATTTCTGGCATAAAGTTTAGTTCGTCCCGCAGGGTGCATAAATATGCTTATTGGCTTATATCATATACATATGTATGTAAATTTATCATTACACTGAATTCGTTTAGTTTATTAACGCAAACCAAGAGTAAGCGCATTATATTGCAAAAAAGAAATTCACATGAGGAGTGCACGGAGGTATGTATGTTGAATAAAAAATTCATCCATTCAACGGAGCAAGTTAAATGTGTCAATTCGGATTAAAACAACAGCTACCTCTCGAAATACTGTCCCCTCGTCTACTTGATTGCACAAATGTCGGGATGCATCACGTTAACTCAGAAATTCCACTTAGAGAGTAATAAGCTTGATCGACAAACAAGCTTCAGCAATGAAGTAATCGTTATCAATTTCTTCATGCATATACATATGCACATAGGAGTCCATTGTCACATTTTAAAATTAAACATTCATATGTATTTTAGCTTTTATTATCCCTTACCGGTTTTTATAATATTAATTGATTTATTTACAAATGTTCAATTATCATTTTTGAGAAGCAACGGACAATTATAAAACCCTCATTGCTAAAAGAAGATGTAAGCACTTCATACTCCATAGGAAACGGGCATTTAAAGGGATGGGTTGTGTACCGTCGCTTTGGGTACTACTCCGAGTCATTGAGTTCTGTTAGGTCTTTACAGTAGCTATATTTAAAGAGACGGGCCAATAAGACGCATGCCTAATACGATAAGTGGGATAATCCAAAGGGCGCTAGGCGAGCTTAACTCTTGGGCCACAGGCCTAAGTTTAAACCCGCGTAAAACAGAAATTGTGCTTTTCACCACCAGATATAAGGTACCAACTTTTACCCTACCAAATATTAACAGCCAAACTCTCTCACTTTCACCCAGCGCAAAGTACTTAGACGTAATTCTGGACTCCAAACATAGCTGGAAATTAAACGACGAAGAACGGGTAAGGAAGGCAGAAATTGCTTTATATGCCTGTAAACGTATGCTTGGAAGAAGATGGGGCCTTCAACCTAAGCACACATTATAAGGCTGTTATACGACCTATTTTATCGTATGGCTCGGTAGTTTGGTGGACAGCTCTAGGGAGAGAGTACAATACCAAATTACTCGGCGCAATACAATGATCAGCCTGTGCAATAACGGTCGGTGCAATCAGATCATGTTCTATAGAGGCTCTCAATACATTTACACACGTTATTCCAATAAACATACATATGAAGAAGACGGCAACCCTGAGTGCATTTAGGTTAAGTGAAGCGGGTCGCTGGAAAGGAAAAATGTATGGTCATGCCAGTCTATTATTACGACAAAGTCAATTAACCTCGCTGAGGACTGCCTTCATCGTCCCGACAGTAACATTCAATAGAAATTTCCCACTCTCTTTCCATCTAAGGAAGAATGGAATAACGGATTATCTCTAAACAACTTCGACACTACAGTCTATACAGATGGCAGGAAAATGGACTGTGGTGTTGGAGCTGGTATATGTTCTCTTCTTCTTCTTAATTGGCGCGATAAACGCTTACGCGATTTTGGCCGAGCTTAACAAAGCGCGCCAGTCGTTTCTTTCTCGTGCTAACCGGCGCCAGTTGGACACACCAATTGAAGTCAAGTCCTTCTCCACCTGATCTTTCCAACGCAGAGGAGGCCTTCCTCTTCCTCTGCTACCACCAGCTGGTACTGCATCGAATACTTTCAAAGCCGGAGCGTTTGTATCCATTCGGACGACATGACCCAGCCAACGAAGCCGCTGGATCTTTATTCGCTGCGCTATGTCTATGTCGTCGTAAAGCGCATACAGCTCATCGTTCCATCGTCTGCAATATTCGCCGTTGCCAACGTGCAAAGGTCCAAAAATCTTACGCAGAATCTTTCTCTCGAACACTCCAAGCGTCGCTTTATCGGATGTTTTCATCGTCCACGCTTCTGCGCCATACGTTAGGACGGGCATGATGAGAGTCTTGTAGAGTGTTAGTTTTGTTCGTCGAGAGAAGACTTTACTGCTCAGTTGCCTACTTAGTCCAAAGTAGCACTTGTTGGCAAGAGAGATTCAACGTTGGATTTCAAGGCTGACATTGTTATCGGTATTAAGGCTGGTTCCTAAATAATCGAAGTCTTTTACAACCTCGAAATTATAACTGTCTACAGTGACGTGGGTGCCGATACGCGAGTGCGCCGACTGTTTGTTTGAAGACAGGAGGTACTTCGTTTTGTCCTCGTTCATCACCAGACCCATTCGCTTTGCCTCTTTATCCAGTTTGGAGAAGGCAGAACTAACAGCGCGGTTGTTAAGGCCGATGATATCGATATCGTCGGCATACGCCAACAATTGTACGCTCTTATAAAATATTGTGCCTGAGCGATTAAGTTCTGCGGCTCGTACGATGCTCTCCAACATCAGGTTAAAGAAGTCACACGACAGCGAGTCACCCTGTCTGAAACCTCGGAGAGGTCCTTCCCAATTCTGACGGCGCTGCTGGTGTTGAGCAACGTCATCTGTTTTGCGGGGATACCAAATTCAGACATAGCGGCTTACAGGTAACTCCTTTCCGTACTGTCGAATGCAGCTTTCAAGTCGACGAAAAGATGGTGTGTGTCGATTCTCCTTTCATGGGTCTTTTCCAAGATTTGGCGTATTGTGAATATTTGGTCGATGGTAGACTTTCCAGGTCTGAAGCCACACTGATAAGGTCCAATCAGTTGGTTGACGGTGGGCTTCAGCCGTTCACACAATACGCTCGCTAGAACCTTATAGGCGATATTTAGAAGACTAATCCCGCGGTAATTGGCACGGATTGCAGGATCGCCCTTCTTACGGATTGGGCAGAGCACACTTAAATTCCAATCTGCAGGCATGCTTTCATCCGACCATATTTTGCATAGAAGCTGATGCATGCACCTTACCAGCTCCTCGCCGCCATGTTTGAATAGCTCAGCCGGCAGTCCGTCGGACCCGGGGCTTTGTTGTTCTTTAGCCGTGATATTGCTATTCTCACCTCGTCATGGTCGGGTAACGGAACGACAATTCCGTCGTCAACGCTTAGGGTATCGGGATCTTCACATTCTCTGTGACATGCGCAGCTATCACTGTTTAACAGGTTCGAGAAGTGTTCCCTCCATAATTTAAGATTGCTCTGTACGCCAGTCACCAGATCGCCGCCTTTGATCTTACAGGAAAACGCCTCGGTCTTAAAACCTTCTGTAAGCCGCCGAACTTTCTGGTAGAATTTTCGGGCGTTGTTCCTATTGGCCAGCATCTCAAGCTCCTCGCACTCACGTATTTCGCCCTCTCGTTTCTTCTGTCGGATAATACGTCTCTCTTCCTTTTTCAGCTCTCTGTAGCGATCCCACATGGCTCGCGTTGCGCCCGATCGCAGCGTGGCTCTATAGGCGGCATAGTTTCTTTCTGCGGCAGCATGACATTCCTCGTCGTACCAATTGTTTTTTCGGGCTCGCCGGAATCCGATTTCTTTTTCGGCGGCGGTACGTAGGGAACGAGAAATGTTGCTCCATTGGTCGCGCATGCCGGTTTGTTGGGCAGTGCTCTCCGAGAGCAGGTGTGAGTGGCGAATCTTCTGACTGTCTGTTGTGATTGCAGCTTTTCGATGTCGAACATTCTTTGCGTAGGTAGATGTACGTTTTTTGCTGCGCAGAGGCGGGTTCGCAGTTTGGCTGCAACAAGGAATGATCCGAGTCAATGTTGGATCCTCGGATCGTACGTACATCTAATACACTAGAAGCGTGTCTTCCATCTATCACAACATGATCGATCTGGTTTCGCATTTTTCGATCAGGAGACAGCCAGGTAGCTTGGTGTATCTTTTTATGCTGGAATCTGGTGCTGCAGACTACTGTTTCGGGTCCCGGCGAAGTCGACCAGCTTCCGTCCGTTACCGGATGTTTCGTTGTGCAGGCTGAATTCCGACTGTGGGACCAAAAATTCCCTCCTTACCCACCCTGGCGTTGAAGTCGCCAAGCACGATTTTTATGTCCCATTAAGGGACCGGACATTCCAGGTGCATGCCCTCAAATCATATTCCTTATTTCGTTTGCAGTGGTCGTCATCAGTAAAGGTAGTTCACATCCGAGGCTTTGCAGTTCTTTTCATTGGGGGGGACTTTTAAGTGGCGGGTCCCAAGCCCAGCGCACAACCAGCAATGCTTCGCCTTCTAACGTTAGCTCACTCCCTAACGGGTGTTCGGAAGCTACCCAGAGGATACGTGGGCTAATCCCGGACGTTGTGAGCTGCTTGAGCCATATGTAGAAGAATCGTCCTGGCCACTCCCAAGTGAATGGCGATCAGTAACTTTCCCCACTTGCGTGGACTTCTACACATGGAACCATCCTTCTCACAGACTTAAAATTAAGAAATCTGTGCGTCTCCCTAATAGCACCAGTGTCTTCTAGGCGGAAGTACTTGGGGAAGCTTGTAAGCTACTAATAGCAGATTTCTCTTTTAAGGGCCATATCGCTTTTCTTTCGGATAGCAAAGCTGCTCCTCTGTGAATGCCCTGCCCTATGGAAGGACAGAATGTAAACTCTGGGCCAACCGCTGTTCGAGAGTCTCGAACAACTGTCTGGCTTAGACGTCAACCACCTAATAAGGTTCTTAAACCGCACAGACTGGATATAGTCATGCCGTAAATAACCGTTAAACAAGTTGGATGTGGCAACAAAATGCGAAAGCGCTAGTTGGATTTCACGTATGTCTGCCTCCTGCCTCTTTGATACCTAATTCAATATCGACTCTCTCCTTAGCCATAGCTTTGTGAAGCCTAGCCGCAACTGGGATTGAAGTGTTTTAATCGCAGAACATTCAAAAGCGTGACGTGTTTTTTTAATCTTTCATCATGGGCTTTTGCTGCCTTTTTTATTGCGTTTACTTCCGAGCAAATATTTAGATCGCGCTCGAGATCGGAGCTACGGATAAACCAAGGAGCAAAAAATACACATTTAATAATTTTATTCTGGCACGATTGCTACATATAAGTTGAAAGTTGCTGTGGCTGCACAAGCCAATATACTTTAATTCGATTTCTTCGTTCTTTTTCTTTATATGGGCGTTCCATATTTGCTTGGCGCAGAGAACGTTAAGGTATAGAGAAGTCTCAATGACGGGAACGCAATGAATTTTGAGGGCCACTCGTTTTGCGTGGGTGGTTCACCACAGACATATTTTTCACCAAAAGTTACCAGAAATACCTATACTCAACTGGTCAAATTAAACAGCAGTTGAATAAAATTCGTTTGCAAGTAGGAAGAAAGAGTGATAACGTTTTAGGCTAGCTACAGGCACTGTTTTATGAAAAACAAATATAGCAAACTCAACAGGCACTTAGAAAGAACAAATCATCCAAATATATATACATAATTATATCTGTCTAAGACATCTTCTGTTAAAATTTTGTTGAATTCCCTTCAACCAAATCAAGTCTTAGAGAATCGCTTCATTACCAGGCACACAGATGCCATCTTCCTGCAAATTTATATATGCGTGCACTTGAGCTAACCAGCCACGTGAGGTAATTCCTTTTTGGAGAGTTCCGTGGTGAGAGTGGTAGATAGTGGAGAGGTGTTTAGTACGTAGGTGTAACAGTGAGGCTACAAGTCGTGCATACTGCTATGACGGTATAGCGGTACTCATGAGAGTTCACTCTTCACGGGCGTCATTCCGGGGAAAAAACATTTTGCCACAGCAAAAATATTACGATTCCGAAAAAATGCCGAAAGAATCTAGCGCATATTCATAGGCACATCATTGCGCCAAAAGTTATGAATTATGAAGCGTCAACAAAATTGCTTCATAATTTACTTAAACATCTTTTTAGGTCTTTACTAAGAAGTATAACATTATTATTCGACATGTGAATTTTAATGTTCAAGAGGAAAAGTGCGAAATAATTTTTACAAATAAAAAATACATTTTTGACAAAAAAATATTAGTTCAACAAATTGCGGCTTTGGTTTATATTGTTATGAACAGCGCTGCACAGTTCACAGAAGCTTCAATATTAAATATTTGGCACTTTAGGCTTCATCCGAAGGCTGAATGTATGTACAGTAACCTCCATATAAGCCGAACTGTGACTTCAGAGTAAGTTTGGATCTTTGCCCAAGCACATCCAAGGGTGCGGCCAAGCCATCTTATAGCGAGAAGACTGCTGGCCCACGACCTGTGGCTGTGATTGGAAAACTGCGGCCTGCAAAAGTCAACTGATGCGTTAGGTTACTACCTCCGGTCCTGAAGCCAACGCGGAGGGCTATGAGACGAAGGACGGCATCATAAAGGTGACGTGCGCGTCTCTGACCAACTGCGAGTGGATCAGGACCGTGGTCAATAACGTGCCCTCCATGAGGACCACTCGCTTCGCAGTCTACAGCGAGGAGAGTTAAGAACAGAACAGTGTTGATGTCATGGGCTCACGGTACGGGAACCGTCTGAGTCTCTTCTTTGGGACTGTCAGTTTTCACGTATTTCACAAATGATTAGCTCGGACGGTTCCTGTAGCTACCGTCCCTTGGCGGTGACGCAGATTAACTTCCAGCATTCCAAAGCCGCTACTGCACTACTAAGTAGAAGACTTTACACACATTACCCCGCATAACAACAGTGCTAGAACCCTGGGTCTTTAGGGCACCCTCTGTGGCTTAAGTGCGTTGAAAGGGGCCACGTTACTATATGACAGGAGTTCGAGTAGACCTAGGACCGGTCTTATGGAATTATCCCATTTCACTGTGACGAGTCTTGAGCAATTCTGTTGCCAAGACTTGGTAGCGGCTGAGGTGTGTTACAGAGGTAGACGCGGATGGTCGAAGTTTGTGATTGCATCTGCTTATTTACCTTACGCTGCTCTGGAAGGGCCACCACCCGGGAAGGCCACTAGTCTCGTGAGGTTCTGCGAGCGGCGCAATCTGAGCCTCATCCTATGTTACGATGCTAATGCCCAGCATACAATCTCGGGCAGTAGCAAGTGCAATGGACGGGGCTCTCGACTATTCGAATTTATCGCGTCCTTTTGCCTAGACATACATAACAAGAGCTCACAGCCAACGTTGGTAACAGCTAGAAGGCAGGAGGTGGTTGATCTAACCCTATCAAACTCAAAACTTGGATGGTCAATCAAGAACTGGAGAGTCCTTGCCGAAGATTCGCGCTCAGAGCACATTTACGTTGAGTTTCAGTGTGGCGAGGAGGCACGAGGCCATCTGCAGGCTGAAACACAATGGGAACTGGTACGGCCCCTGTCCGGCCTTAGAACACAGTGAAGGCATGGATGTCGATCCAACGATTCTCTGCATGCCCCTTGACTCCATGCCATCAAGAGTCGTACTTGAAAAGAGATATAATGTAGTGTTGCCAGAGGCTCCGTTGTGGGAAGACTCAGAAAATGAGCCCGGCAAACACTGTTTTCGCATTTCGCTCCAGGACCGAGCATGACTCCGGCTCTGGGGTCTACGTGGAATCCACCAGGACAAAATTGCACTTTGATCTTGGAATGCATGTGTTTCAAGCGGAGGTGTATGCAGTTCAACAAGCGATGAACTTTGTTGTGGAAAAGCGATGGAGAGGCAGATCTATATGTGTCTGCAGCGACAGCCAAGCTGCACTTATGGCCTTAGACAGCCCTTCAACCACATCAGGGGTAGTCAAGTCCTGTAAATACAGGCTGAACTATGTCTGATGTTAACATGGGTCCCGGGACACGTGGGTATAGCGGGTAACGAGACCTCTGACTCCTTAGCTAAGATGGGCTCTGAGGCCAACTTCTTTGGCCCAGAGCCCGTTTTGCCACTCCTTTCTGTGGCCATCACAGCCACGGTTAGCAAATGGGTAACTACCACCCACAAGCGATCTTGGCAGGCTGAGAGAGGCTGCAGATGGACTAAACTGATGTTACCTGTCATGTCCGATCGACTGTCGCAAACCCTTCTTTCATTAAACAGAGAGGAGTGCAGACAGATGGTTGGACTGATGACGGGCCACTTTCTGTGAGCGAAGCACATGGAAAGGTTGGGCATCTCAGACAGTGTACTCTGGTTAGCTTGTGTGTCTTTGGCACTGATGTGTTAAGAAGCGACCATTTTGGCTCCTTGACACCACAAGATCTACTCAGATTTCTTCGGAAATCGGGTAGATTTAAAGAAAATTAAATGGGAATCCAAATGTAATACAATGAACTTAATTAATGTCTGAGTGCTGCATCTGCTAGTTGTCCCGACAAAACAAAAATCCTTTTGATCAACAATGTTTACATCATTGCTTTGAGGTCGCCGATTCACGAATCTCTTGAATTCATTGATGAATCTTAAGAGATCCGGAAGAGGAAGAGTATGCAATTTATCCATAATCAATACATCGCATCTCAACAGCCTAAGTCTGATTCTGGAAAATGCTGGATATCTACGGCGAAAATGCTATCCAATGTCCTCATCTCCCGGCAGGATATGCAATTGAGTCGTCAATGGTTCCTATGGTATCCATATGCTGACCACACTTGGTGTGCCCAGAGACTACCCTCATCAGTACTTTCAGGTCCTTTAGGAAAGAAGTCGCTAGTTTACTGTTTGGTGTTTTCTCAAGGCACTTTGCTACTCTGCAGGACCCAAGGTTCTTCTTCTTAATTGGCGCGATAACCGCTTACGCGATTTTGGCCGAGTTTAACAAACCGCGTCAGTCTTTTCTTTCTTGTGCTAACCGGCGCCAGTTGGACACACCAATTGAAGTCAAGTCCTTCTCCAACTGATCTTTCCCACGGAGAGGAGCTCTTGCTCTTCCTCTGCTACCACCAGGTGTTACCGCATCGTTTGTATCCATTCGGACGACATGACCCAGCCAACGTAGCCGCTGCATCTTTATTCGCTACACTATGTCTATATCGTCGTAAGGCTCATAAAACTCATCGCTCTATCGCCTGCGATATTCGCCGTTGCCAACGTGCAAAGGTCCAAAAATCTCGCAAACACTTCAAGCGTCGCTTCATCGGATGTTGTCATCGTCCAAGCTTCTGCACTATACGTTAGGACGGGCATGATGAGAGCCTTGTAGAGTATTAGATTTGTTCGTCGAGAGAGGACTTTACTGCTCAGTTGCTTATTTAGTCCAAAGTAGCATTTGTTGGCAAGAGAGATTCAACGTTGGATTTCAAGGCTAACATTGTTATCGGTGTTAATGCTGGTTCCTAAATAAACGAAGTCTTTTACAACCTCGAAATTATAACTGTCAACAGTGACGTGGGTGCCGATATGCGAGTGCGCCGTCTGTTTGTTTGAAGAAAGAAGTTATTTTGTTTTGGCCTCGTTCACCACCAGACCCATTCGCTTTGCTTATTTATCCAGTTTGGAGAAGGCACAACTACCAGCGCGGTTGTTAAGGCCGATGATATCGATATCAGTGACATACGCCAACAATTGTACGCTCTTATAAAATATTGTGCCAGAGCGATTAAGTTCTGCGGCTCGTACGATGCTCTCCAACATCAGGTTTAAGATGCCACATGACAGCGAGTCACCCCATCTGAAACCTCGCTTGGTATCAAACAGCTCGGAGAGGTCCTTCCCAATTCTGACCGCGCTGCTGGTGTTGAGCAACGTCATTCTGCAAAACCGTATTAGTTTCGTAAGGATACCAAATTCAAACATCACGGCGTACAGATAACACCTTTTCGTACGGTGGAATGCAGCTTTGAAATCGACGAAAATATGGTTTGTGTCGATTCTCCTTTCATGGGTTCTTTCCGAGATTTGACGCATTGTGAATATATGGTCGATGGTAGACTTTCCACACTAATAAGGTATAATCAATTGGTTGACGGTGGGCTTCAGCCGGTCTTAAAACCTTCTATAAGCCGCCGAACTTTCTGGTTGTTCCTGTTGGCCATGATCTCAAGCTCCTTCCACTCACGTATTTCGGCCTCTCGTTTCTTCTTTCGGATAATATGTTTCTCTTCTTACAGGAAAACGACCCGGTCTTGAAACCTTCTATAGTCCGCGAACTTTCTGGTTGTTCCTGTTGGCCAGCATCTCAAGCTTCTCCCACTCACGTATTTCGGCCTCTCGTTTCTCCTTTCGGATAATTCGTCTCTCTTCCTAGTTCATTTCTCTGTAGCGATCCCACATGGCTCGCGTTGCGCCCGATCGCAGCGTGGCTCTATAGGCGGCATCGTTTCTTTCTGCGGCAGCATGACATTTCTCGTCGTACCAACGGTTTTTTCGGGCTCGCCGGAATCCGATTTGTTCTTCGGCGGCGGTACGTAGGGAACGAGAAGTGTTACTCCTTTGCTCGTGTAGTCGGTTTGTTGGGCAGCACTATCTGTTGCGATTGCAGCTTTTGGATGTTCAAAATTCTTTGCGTATTTAGATGTACGTTTTTTTCGCAAAGAGGCGCAGTTTGGCTCCAACAAGGTAATGATCCGAGTCGATGTTGGGCCCTAGGAGCGTACGTACATCTAATACACTAGAAATGTGTCTTCCATCTATCACAACATGATCCATCCGGTTTCGCGTTTTTCGATCAGGATACAGCCAGGTAGCTTGGTGTATCTTTTTATGCTGGAATCTGGTGCTGCAGACTACCATGTTTCGGGCCCCGGCGAAGTCGATCAGCCTCTGTCCGTTACCGGATGTTTCGTTGTACATTTCCGACTGTGGGACCAAAAATCCCCTCTTTGCCCACCCTGGCGTTGAATTCCTCAAGCACGATTTGGCGGGAGCAGCGCTCATGGGAATGTTCCAGGCGCTCATAGAAGGAATCTTTGGTCGCATCGTCCTTCTCTTCCACCGGGGCGTTTGCGCAACTGAGCGAAATGTTAAAAAATCGCGCTTTGATGCAGATTATTGCGAGACGCTCGTCCACCGGAGTGAACGGCAGTACTTGGCGACGAAGTCTCTCTCCCGCAACAAATTCGACACCGAATTTGCGCTCCTTTACATGGCAGCTCTAGTAGACGTCGCAAGGTCCTATGTTTTTCTTACCTTGCCCCGTCCATCGCATTTTTCGAATGGCAGCGATGTCAGCCTTTACTCTCACGAGGACATCAACCTGCCGGTCGGAGGCACCTTCCCCATTAAAGGACCGGACCTTCCAGGTATATAACCTCAAATCGTATTCCTTATTTCGTTTGCAGGGGTCGTCATCTGTAAAGGTAGTTCACATCCGAGGCTTTCTATTTATATTCATTGGGGTGGATTTTTAAGTGGAGGGTCCCAAACCCAGCGCACAACCAGCTATCCTGGAATGCTTTGCCTTCCCACGTTAGATCACTCCCGAACGGGTGTTCGGAAGTTACACAGAGGATACTTGGGCTAATCCCGGACGTTGTGACCTGTTTGATCCATATGCAGAAGAATCGCCCTGGCCACTCCCAAGTGAATGGCGATCAGTAACTTTCCCCATTTGCGTGGACTTCTACATATAAGACCATCCTCCTAAGACCCCAGGTTAGGTTAGATTAATTGGCTGTATTTTGTTTGGTCAAATATTTCAATATTGTCCGTTGTGATACCATACACGGGGAGGGGAGGGGAAAATAAGAGGGGGAGTTACCTGATGGAAAAAGGAAGAAGAGGCTTGGATTAGAGGATAATAACCAATACTGGGGATTTGCGTTTGTATTAACCGTTTCAAACTACTGATGAATTTCACCAGATGTGTGATATTTAAACCCGCAATACTCGCCGGTGTAACGAAAAAGTGAGAGCGCAGATGTTTTAGGCTTAGCCCCACGAGAGCAAGGCAGCTGAGGAAAAGGTGCAGAGATGATTCCACCCCGTCCTCCTGGCAGCAGAAAGGGCTTGAAGCTGTCCGTAGCCTCACTGCGTGGACATCCAACGGATAGTGAGGATACCGACCAAATTCAATTCAATCAGCTCCGCAGATTTCTGCAGTTGAGCAGGTATAATGCTCTCTTTCTTAATTTCGGACTTGTAGGTTCCTAATCCTACTTTATAGTGTTCCCATCTGGAGGGATACTTAATTTTTCTGTCTCTAGTTTCAGCAAGAGACCCGAGGTTTTGGGTTGCAATAGCAGAGGATTTCCACCATTTCATTCAGAGCAGACCCCGGCAGGGGGACGTAGAGGCAGGTTCTTTTTGTTCAGAGCTTCAAGCTAGCTCCCGCACCCACCACTGAAGCGTCCGTAAATACTTCTCAGGTGCTTTTGAAGTATCTTGACCACCGTAGCGTTCCAAGATCTTGGTAGCTATGCGCTGATCAGAGAAGCTTCCCCTCAGTCCAACATCTTCTATTGGAAGACTTCATGAAGTCGTCAATCCACAGAACCTTGTGGTATGCTTGCAGAGCCATCATACACAAATTTTGTGTATCTCGAAACAAAGTTCAATTTAGGCTTACATTCACCGACTTATTTCGAAGAGCAGCGTGGTTTAACAAGAGCTCTTAGTGCAGCTTGACTGTCGTTACAAATTTCAATACTACTACCCGATATTGGGTTCTATGAATCAACCATTGAACTCTACTACAAACCAATATGTAATAATGAGTCTAATAAGAGGGTGTAGAACCAGTGTACCATAACCGGTCTTATACCCCATATCTTGGCAAAGGTTCTCTAAAGCTGCCAGATGATTTCTAGTGTTCGATAGGCCTTCTGCTCGACGGGCGTCATCATACTATCTAGGATTACTCCTAATTATTTGACCCCAGAAGTCAGTGACTCCTTTTAAAATCGGTAGTAACAAGCCTTCCATATTGCGTTTCTTAGTGAAAAGTAACAATGTACTTTTTATAGGATTCACCGAAATACCATGCAATTCGCACCAATGCGCAACCTGTTGTTTAGAGCTACCTGCGTTATATTGCATATAGCTTCAGCGGTTCCCACGTTAAAGCAACCAGTCTAAGCCAATATCACCAACATACGGCAGACACTAATTCAGCAACTAAAAGCCAACGCGTTTGACCACTGCACTGTAGGTTTCAATGGCAGGGAGGTTAGGTATTCAGGTATAGTCACCACAACAATCAGTTTGTGTTAACTCGCTCAGCGTTACGGCTGCCCTTGCATAGCAATGGGAATATAAAACAACGTAGAAAATAAATTTGTGTTTTATTATAGGTATTGTACTTGTTTCTATTATGCTAACGCAGAGCCGATTCACAAGATGTTCAACTTTGGTAAGCATGTTGTCGACATTGCGAGGTTGTGTCTCGGTCCCAGTCCGAATTCTATATAACGATGGTCCGGTAGGGAATCTTTTTCGACTACTTTCCAACCAGTCACATGATGTGGTATTTTATCATTAGATAATATCATATCGATCACTTTCTGCCTTCTGCTGGTTACGAAAGTCAGGCTAGAGCCAATGTCTGTAAACTTACGTCACATGCCGCAATAAGACCTAGTCCCAAGGATTCTGCGTATCTTAAAACTTTCATAAACTCTTTCTTAGGGGGGAGAGAGAATAGAGTCGCAACGATTTTCTCTACCTCTTTACCCTCTAATCGACACTTCATCGTGACAGAAACTAAGTCGAGGCACCAGAATTGTCTTATCAAAATGCAGCCAACCGCTTTTGGCATAATCCGCGTAAGTGTGTTACGCGGACAAATCTCTCCCTCTCCATAAATGATAGACCCGCTTTTCATATATATTATTTTATATGATAAACCTCATATTTTTTTTTAATTTTCATTAATTTCCTTTGTAAAATATGTCTCTGTTATCAAGCATACGTAAACTTTTTGTGAATCTAAAATAAATTATATCTCTTCTTGATGCTTTAAAAGGCGTTTGCGGCGTTACTTTCAAAAAATTTGGCATTACGACTTATTATGTAGATATTTTTCGGCGTTTTGCACTCTTTTTTTGAGTACCAAATTAATTAGTTTCTCCAGGATCAGTTTTCTGATCAGTTTTCAAATTCAGTTCAAATTAAATTAATGTTAGTTTAAAATTAGTTAGTTTCTCCAGAATAAGTTTTCTTCTTCTGTTTTGTTAGCCTTTAAAGTTTTTGCAAATGTAAGTAATTTTAGCGCCGTTAGCTCCGATGATAATAGAGTTTGCTGCCTATTTTGAGTTATAGGAGGAGATCTTTACTTCTTTGGAATCTTGTGGATTTTTAGCGGTTGAAGAATATTTCCATTTTGGGGGGTTCCCATAGTTCGAGGAACAATCAGCTTTCCTCTTTTAGCTGGATCTCTTTTTAGTATCCATTCTCCTTCACGGGTTATCTCTTCTTCATCGGTTTGATAAATTTTATCAGTTGAATTTTGCGTTTGAAGTGTATTTTTCTAAGTATTGGATTTTGGTTGGCAATTTTCTGATTTAAGTTGTACTATTTCTTTGTTAAGATCGGCTCATAACTTTTCTATATTTTTAAATATTTCTGATAATTAACTTATTCTTGTTTAATAGTGATTATTTTTAATTATAATTAGCTTTGCTATATTTCCTCCACTTCCTGGTGGAGGTAAGCGATCAATTTCCATACGCAGAATAGTTTAAGTGGCAGCACTTTTTTCAGTAGCCAAGTGTGCCATTAACGTTTAGTACAATGTTTTGAGAAAACTGTTCGTACTGCACTGTTGTCAGACTGGGTTTTGCGTAGGAACTGACGTTTTTTTTAGCCTTTATGATCCTCACTGAAAGTGAATCCTCTACAAATCCAGATGGCCGCGGAATAGTTACTCTTGGAGGCCTATGTGCTGTCGGGCTCATTTATAATAGCAATATCTGCTCTAATTTCTTTAGCTGCCTGTGATAATAGGTCTTGGGCGGTCTCACAGTGGCTAAGATTTATATCTATAAAGAATTCTAATTTGCTTTTATTTGTTATAGCTCCCTTGAATGCTGGGCACCTATAGCTCCCGGTAATATGGTTGATGTCCTCCCTTCTGTCGGTCTCGCAAGCCTTGTTAGTGTGTAAACTATTTATTGCTTCATGTTGTAATTTCCCAAGACTACTGCGTCATTGCAAGCCAACGGTTTGACTATAGCCGTGTAGATCCATTGCAGTAATTAGAGTGTACATCCCCAACTTTTTCATGAAATCGACTTACACCTCTAATGGCCTTTCTCCGCATCTTTTCTATATATGCCTTCCATAGTAATTTTTACCTCAATTTGTGTTTGTATTTCCTTGTGAATGTTACAATGGTAATTTTTGCTGGATTTACCATATGTTTAGTCTCTCCTTAGTTAGTTACCTATGATACCTTTGATGATGACCTTTTCTGGATACATTGGTAGCTCCTGCAATTTTTCTGGCTGATCTTCACTCCAAAATCGACAATTCTCCTTATTTACGTCCCCATCGATCCAAAAATGAGCTTCGTCGCTGATTTTCTTTCTTAACAGATCACGCATTTTTATAATAAAATTCAATGATTTGCAAGCGTTGTTCGTTTGTAAGACGATTCATGGTTAAATTATAAACCAAACTGAAGATGTTTGACAGTGAAACAAAACACGAAACGTGCGTCAGCTGTTTAAACCAACTGTTTAAAAAGATAATAGCTAAAAAATCACCCTTTATTATAAAATGAGTTCCTCTGCGGCGCTCGGCATATTGACAACTCGTACTTTGTCATCATCGTGGCTTTAAAAAAACATGTCGTGCCAATTACGATACGGGCCGAGTCCGCCTTCAAATGGCAAATGGTTTTTAAGAGAAGCGTTTTGGGGCAGAAATGCATTCAAAGGTTTGCTATTGCCCACCGCTATTAAAAAAAAACTTGTTCTTTCAATTCGTGTTTTATCTCCTCTTATGACCCGCATTTCCGAATGGTAGTCAAGCCACAGCATTTTCGGCCCGGCATCAGCCGCACATTGCTTCAATATGAAAATTCATAGAAGTCTTTAAGGCAATAATAACATTTATTGACATTGATTCAGTAGAACCAAAATAGACGGATATACAAACGGAGCTGTCACCTAGTATGAAATTTAGCTTGAAGTATTCTGCAAAAAAAATTACGGAATCAGACAGTGATTATGAAAATAACCCGTATGTATATTCATACCGGTTGGAATATTGGTATAACTCTTTTTGGAACAAATGTATTTTCAAAAAGCTGTCCGGTTATCTTTAAGTTCAGTTTAATTTTTGTTAATACATATATTGATTATATAGAATATTATCAAAAACATTACACTGATTCATGTAATAAATGTATTTCTCTTTAACACATTTTTATATAAGTAGGTACTTGTTTCGTTGATTTTTTAACTTTTTTTTAATTTCTACCATACCACGGAAATTTATGAATGGAAAGAGGAAAGACTGAATTTTTTTTTAGAAAAACATCATAAATTTCGCATCGAAAAGCTTCAAAACAATCAGCAGCATGGCTTGTACTAAAAACGGAGTCCCAGTTTGTTTTCGATGAGACAGCGTATAATTTTTCATAGATAGAATTTCGAAAACTAAAGCAAATCCTTTGCTTTCCATTAGCAATGAAATTATAAAATTCCAGCAAGCAAAATCCTACGATGCTTGTCTGTGTTACTTATTGAAAAACATCATCAAATAAATTAAATATTCTGACAACTGATTATTCTGGTAACTGATTCGGAAACTGATTACCCAGTGCGACAATTTTCAGGTCACCGGCTCGGGCCCAAAGCAAACCAATTGCAAATGAAAGTACTCATGTAGTATAGTAAAACCCCAACTGGGTTTTGGTCTACCGGGTCACAATTTTTTTACAGTGTATTAAAGTTTCGGAATATTGTTCAAAGCCATATTAAATAATATGGTAAATCCAGTACAAATATTGATTTTTCTTAAATTTCGACTTAGAACACTTTTAGTAAAATTTAATGATAGATTTTTTGGTAGAACATTTTAACCCGTTGAATTCCACCTTTATGTGACTATTTAAACCACTTTTCAAAAATTGTTCAAAAGTCTTCTTGAACTTATTCCTTGGAAAATTTCACTAGGGGTTGTCAAAGACATTGAGCACCTATGGGTTAAACGTACTTGAAAAAAAAAAATGTAACAAAAAATCCATATAAATATTGAATGCCTTCATTTTAACTATACTTCCATCCATATGATTACATGTTTGTGTACACATATATATATATTTATATGCATGTATGTATATGTCACGTAAGTTTTGTAAGTTTTGAAATATATATAAGTATATGTATTTACAAATGGGTTCTTTCAAAAAATCGTCAATCTAGTAAAAAAATTTAAAATGCCTTATTTTCTTCTCCAACTTGATTAAGAAGCCGAAATGTTCAAAGTTGGGAAGATATCAAAAATGTATCATTATTGTAACCCCCGAAAAAGTGGTTCGTAAAAATCATTTTTGTCTTTACTGAGCTTTTATTAGATTTTGCGAACTGTTTTCCGTGTGCACTTCTCTAGCATGAGAAAAGGTAATAACAGGTAATAATTAAAATGGAAGCTTGCAAAGGAGCAAGTTTTGTTATACTTGTGGCCATTTTACAGTAACTAATTGCAAAAATGGTTTTTTTAGTGAAGAGTTAAAGTATGCCCGGTGTTCTCAGAGGGGCCCGGGCTCGAGATTATAAGTATTTATATGAATTAGACATAATTGGAAAGAGCCTGCATTTGCAATTTCCCCCCGGGGCCCGGATATGCTCTCTACAGCCCTGCATATGAGAAATATTTTGACCAAAGTGTTATTACAAATGTCTCGTGGGCTCCCAAAATCATTTGTAAAACGTGCTACAACTCTTTACTAGAATGGCTGCATAAAAAACGCAAATGTATGCCTTTCGGAGTTCAATGGTTTGGATTGTCCCTTGTGCACGAACCGTCAAAGTGTTATGCGTGTACCAATACTTTTTGCGGCTTTTCGAAGAAACACGTGATGAATTTTGAGCACAAAAGCGTTGCTAGTGCACAAACTTCGCTGCCATATAGTAGTAACATTCCGCCAAAATGTGTGACTCCAGATACAAGGACAAATGTGCTTTCTCTAGCACCTGGTGGTCAGCGCATATCGCAAACTTAATTACAAAAAATGTTCGTTACAAATGAAACAAAAACCGGCGCACATTGCATTAATATAGACACGCTAATGGTAACCACGAGCATTGAATACTAGCCGAAAGATTGGGCACTGTTCATTGACAGTTCTTCAACTAGCTTGAAAGCAGTACACTGCATATAACAAGTTCTAAGCCATCTAACTATCTACTTTAGGGAAACAGCAGAGACTTATGATATTTTGAAATTCATTTTCGAACCGGTTAATTGCGCAAAGTATCAATGGAAACTATGCTGTGATTTGAAAGTGGTCGCCATTCTTCGTGGCATGCAAAGGGGATACTCGAAGAATATGTGTTTCCTGTGTAACTGGGCGACAAGATACAAAGGATACCAGTATCAAATGAAAAATTGGAGTTTGAGAAATGGAGAAAATGTCGGCTTTAAGAATGCAATGTAAGAAGATTTTGTTACCACCGTTTCACGTGAAGCTTGGTATTGTCAAAAGCTTTATTAGGCAAGTACCTAAACGTGTCGAAATATTCGAGTGTTTGCCAAAAATACTTCTTCGATTAACCCCAGCTAAACTAGTCAATAGAAAAATATGCTTAAACTATCATATTATATATTAACATTGTTCTTATATTCCTGTTTCTTACATATACCTATAGGTGTACTAAATGGCCCAGATATAAGGAAGCTGATGATTGATGAGTCATTTGACGCTCCTTTAATAAGCACTGACGTTATTGCTTGGCATGCATCAAAATGGTTATTGAAGACTTTCTAGGTAAAAATAGATCAGAGACCTATAAATTTGATATGCAAACTCATCATCTCAGAGTTTTATTTGATATGGAATACATGAAATACATACATTCGTTTTTGTTACATTTTTTTCAAGTACGTTTAACCCATAGATGATCAATGTCTTATACAACCCCTAGTGAAATTTTCCAAGGAATATTTTTGTAGAACACATTAACCCTTTAGTATCCAGTTTAAGAGGGCTTTTGAACAATTTATGGAAAAATGGGTTAAATAGTCACATGAGGTAAGGTTCAATAAGTTAAAATGTTCTACCAAAAAATCTATCATTAAATTTTACTAAAAGTGTTCTAAGTCGAAATTTAAGAAAAATCAATATTTGTACTGGATTTACCATATTATTTAATATGGTATTTGATTAATATTGCGAAACTTTAATACACTGTAAAAAAATTGTGACCCGGTAGACAAAAACCCTATAAATAGGAATAATACAATCGAGTAATTCAGTGAGAATTTTCTGAGATATAGTATTTATATTTAAGCACGGTGCTGACTGGAGAAGGAAACGGTGGGCAGCTTGCTCTTTATAAGGCTTTTATTAAATTTCGTGAGCTAAAAATACTTTACAATTATCAAAATTAATTATAAAATTTACATTTACATATAGTTTAATCACTTACTTACATTTGCTTTCGCTCGCCACAAGGGTTATGCGACCTTCTCCGTCAGCAGTCAAGGTGAAAAGAATTTGCATAGAATATGCAAAAGCGCTTCTAACCGTTGGCTGACGTTTAGCCAGGACAAAGACCACAAATTGTGGGCCATAACCCTGCGTGCACAAGCGATTCAGAACAAATAATTTATTTATAAGTTAAGATAATCATAATGCGTTAACACACGTAAACCCACATGCGTGTTCAATTACAAAATTTTTCATCTGCCAATCACAAAATTGCTTAATATTGGGGATGGGAAGATGGATCGACAGGCCTTCACAGTGTTTCACATTGGGAATAAACTTCTGTGAGATCCGAAGACTTAATGATATATCAAGACAAAGTTGTGAATTACCCATGTGCACAAAGCCAAACGCTGTAGGTATATGGACTAGTGCTTTTCAGATGGGCTATGTAGGAAGTCTTCTAATTTATTCGTGTACACACTGGAAGGAAACACATTGTGTACCCAAAAGCATTCGAATAAATAAATGAAATGAATGTTTTAGTGTTACAAAATGTAATTGTTATTTTACCTTTGCCCTAATCTTAAGATTAATGCACACTTGGATTAATGTTAGATGTGTGTCTGTAAGAATATTTTGTACCCCAAGACTTGAAATAAAGAAATACTAAATGGTATAAGTAAATACTATGTACCTATGTATCTAGTCTGGCAGATTCTAGTAATTCTAGACTTAAATAAATAAATAAAAATGGATAAAGTTTCAGACTAATGATATAATGCATATTGATTTTATTATAACAAGATTTCTTGAATTCACTTTCTTCTAAGAACTTGCCACGGGTATGCAAGTAATATGTAATGAATAAAAAATTCTGTATCAATTATATTTTGTTTTTATGATGTTATATTTTTAAGAGAATATCAAATAAATAAATATATGTTCATGTAAATGAACTGCTAAGAACTTGGAACTAAAATTGCTGCATTTTATTTACATACTATGTTATTATCTAGAAAAATTACTTAATTTTTATAAAAAATGTGCTTACACACATACATTTTTCTTCTCTACAGTACTAAGTGCATAACAGTTTTTTTTCGTTTATGGAACAGAGAAAAAGCCATCGGTGGTGGATTTTAAGAACATAGGTTCATATTATTAGGAAAAAGAAATTGTTCATTACGCACTCTCATGGTATTCAAAATTTCACTTATATAAAAATAATATACTCGTATTTTTATGTAGCTCATTTTAGATAAATATGTATCTCTATTTGGTATAACTTATCTTACTATATTACCTTTTGTAAAAGCAAATCTATGTCGTGTATTAAATTTTTGATAAAACTGAATTTAAAGTGCACATATGCATACGTACATACACGTGTTCTTGTGTGAGTTAGATGTACCCAAAAGGCGGTGGCACCTGCCTTTGCCGCTTATTATTTTCCCACGTGGATATGTAAATACCTATTAGATACATACATACGTACATACTTCAAGCAAAATAATACGCTCTATTTTATTACTCATTTAATTATATACATATATTCTGTTTGACAGAGCAAAGTATGTAACTATTATGGTAGGAAAGTTATTTTTAATTTCGCTAAATCACTATTTCATACCGGAATTCGGAAAATTTGATTAAAAATATTTTTAATATAAGATGGATAGGTGACTCATGGGCTAAAAAGTACCGGACCTAACACATAGATTTCCCTAGTTTTACTGCATTCACCGTTTTTTCAGTTAGTAGAAACCATAAAGAGACAGCTGTTAAAATTCCATGGTGTTCTATTCCTTAATTTGAGAGCTATTGTGTTAAGAGTGACGCTACTTCCGCTATTTTCAAATCAATGGATCAAAAAGAATTTCGGGTTTTTAGTTTTACACTGCTGCTTGATGGAGAAATATAGAGTGTTTTTTTAGAGGTTAGGTTTTCAAATTGGCACTACTTTTTTCGTAGATGGTCTTTTTGACAGCTGTCACTTGATTTATGCTCAGTTTGGTTTGCCATTTCATAATGAATAGAATTACACCTGAAGAACGTTTGCAAATCGTGCAAATTTATTACGAAAATAATGGTTCGGTTCGCGCGACGCATCGAAGAAAATTTTGTTCAGCGATGAAGCTCACTTTTGGTTGAATGGGTACCATTTTTAAAACATAATGGCAAACCCTTATCTTTATAATAAAGCTAAATTCTTGGCCATAACATTAAATTATATACGTTTTATTTCATCTTGAAAACCTTACCTCTAAAAAAAACACCCTATATATCATTCAAGCGAGGCAATGGGTTAAAAAGTGTTATGGGGACTCCGCTCACACGCAACAAGATTAAAACGATAGTTTGTTGACTTCAGAACGCACTGGACGTCCAAATGAGGCGGTAACACCAGAGATCAAAAACTGTGTTGGTTTTAAATTCCATGAGCATTTGACTATGAGAAAGCTCTGTTCAAAGTGGATGCCGCGTTTGCTCATTTTTAATACAACATTGAAGAACATTTTTTTCCTTTCCTTTTCTTTTAGAAATTAATAAATCATTTTCGCGTACACTTCAGTTAGATATTTGGCCGAACTCCTCCTTCTATTTGTGGTGTGCATCTTGATGTTATTCCACAAATGGAAGGACCTACAGTTTTAAGCCGGTTCGGAACGGCATGCGGAGCTGTTTCATGGCAGAAATATTCTCGGAGATTTGCCATTGCCTGCCGGGGGGCGATCGCTAGTAAAACAACTTTTTCTATAATGTTGCTGTTTCATGGACGGAGATTCGGACCTACGCATTCCCCAATGATGGTCACGCACCTTTCCATTCGGCTCCGACGGCCGCCTAAGTGTTACTGCATGAAAATTATATTTTTTATAGTAATGAATGTAAACACCATATGTGCAACCAAGAGGGGCATTCTGGAGTTGAATTCAAAAAATATATATTTTTTATGACCCAGATGGAGATTTTGAGGAAGTTGGAGTTACAACTTTGGTATAAAATAATGTGCTATACGAAGTCTGAGGGAAATCCGAAAACAATTTTCAAAGCTTTTGCCAAATATGTATAATTTACCAACTAATCTATCTACTCTTCCTACACTACTTCTTTAAGAAGTCCGATTTAACCACGGTGTAAAGAATGGCGGCCGCCGTAACCGAATATTATACGCTCAGTGGTTGTAATGCGGTTTCATGTTCGATTTTTTGCCAAATGCCCTCTTGCAGATAAAGAGGGGCTTACTAGCTTTCTTCATGCATTCCCCGGTGTTCCTTTTCCAACAAAGCTTTTGAGCTCAGAATTATACCAAGATAAGGTTGGCATTACTGCACCTATAGACGGTAACTGAAAACGCGGTATCTACCACTAGACCGTTTCAGGGTGCCCGCATAGAGAGTTTCTTTAACGCTGATTTCATGAGCCCGCTGATAGTCGAGTCATCAGAATGACTACAACGTCCCCATAAGCATATATCTTGATCCATTTCTGACTCAAGGTAATAAGCAATTCGTCAATGCTGAATTTATCGATTTCACATCAACATTGTTGAATGCTCCTTCGATATCCAGAAGAGCCGCCATAGTAAACTCCTTATTTTTAAAAGATTTCTCTATTGTTCTACAGACTTATTGTATTGTTTCTATTGTTTCTACAGACTTACCCTTCTAGTAAGCAAGTTGTGCATTGCTGAAGCTCTCGATATTAAGTATCTCAAAGAGAGACTGATTGGGCTGAAATCTTTTGCAGTATTATGTCCCGGTTTCCCTGCTTTGGGAATAAAGACAACCCTGACCTTCCTCCATGAGTTAGGGATATACCCTGAAGATAAGGATTCCCTAAAGATATTACTAACCATATATTAATTGGTATATTATATAATATATTAATTGGCTCTAACATCATCCGTCCGGTCCTCTTGACTTGTAGGGTTTGAAGGAGCTTATCGCCCAAGCTGCCTTAGTCTCACAGATAATCTTCCTTGCATCTATCTGAATTCCAGAAGTGCTAAAACTTTGTATATTGTTCGTCCATTCTTGGCCTCCAGAGAAGTGTGTTTGCATGCCAGGTTTCTGTGAAGCTGCCATCCGGTCTTTGCATAAAGCTAGGCTTGCAGGGTTCCTTGCAGAGACAGTTTCTAAGTCGCGTGAACTCAGACATGCCCTTGAATTCTTCACAAATTCGTCCTTTTCTTTCTTTGTGTAGTACAAAACCTCATGTTATCCACTAGCCGTAACCGGAGTGCGTGGTTATAAGCAAACATTTTTGTTATTGAATAGTTAGGGATCGCCCTTTCCATTTTTTCTGCTTCTAATAAAAAAGAAACAACACAGAGAAGTTGATGTTTTGAAAGCTTTTATATTGTAAAGTCAAAAATTATTATATTACATTATTACTATTTTAATTATAAATTGTTACAAAATGAGAAGGAGACAAGTTCTAAAATGTGAATATTTATGAGTATGTATCTTGGAAAAGAAACAATCCTCAAAATAAACTTATATATTTGGTGATTCTAGATCGCTGGTAGTTGTATCGAGCGCTTCGTTTTCTGTTGGGACTTTTAAGTATGAAGTGAACATATCAAACTTCAAACTCAATTTTCAATTCCGGACATCTAGCTTTTCATGGAGTTCTGATTTCTCCATAATTTCTACAAAAGTGATTAGCAATGCTCTAGCTTTAGAGATTTTAACTAGAATTCAGATGATCTTACAGCTCCCCGAACTAACGATTTCTCACTGAGACTACCGAATTTTCTACCCATTTCACAACTATAATTTCAATATCCTGGAGCTAGTAGTAAACACTATTCCTTTTCTTCAACTTACCCTACAGTGGCAAAGAGCAAGAGCTTGGTGTGCAATTTTGATGACTCGTTCCAATTCATTCATTACCAAATTATTTCAAACTAAGCAAAACAGGTATTTTTGTGGGGAAAACTTTAAGACTAAATTTTAGAGACTATAATGCATTATCCAATTCCAACCTGCTTGATTTCGTTTTATCTAGATCTAAAAATTTTGAATTTAGTTACTTAACATTGCATTTATATTGATTGCTAATACATACTTATATTAGTTGCCGAAATTGGCTTGTGTTTCTTTACATTTTTGTCTAGTCTGTTAGGTAATTTGTACTAAAGATTATTAAAAGAAAAAGGAATCGAAATGGAAGTGGCTTCTTCATGTACCAGACAGCTACTTTGCATTGTCCACACAATTCTGCCTTTGTTCCGATTGAAAACTTTTTGCGAACCGCAACTTCAGAGCATTAGTGATAAATCTCAATTTCCACATTTTATCGGATGAATGTTACCATTTTGGGGAGAATGAAATGTTAATTTCTGAAAATAATTGGGAAGTAAGCATATCTCATTATACCAATAAAACTGTACCACAAAATCAAACTTTTACCAAAATAACCACGTTCCGGCAATGGATTTTTATAGAGAGATCAAAAGAAGTATCTATATGTGTACCGGCGATTCAAAAGCTTACGACTGAACTTTTTCATCCTTTTGCACATTCCTATCGTAAATTGGCGCAGAAAACTATATGATACTTACACTTTAGCTGTATAATATATTAAGCAGTTCTAAGTAAACAAAACAATGGGGAATAATTTAACCCTCCTCAACAGATGAAAATTTTCTATCAGAAACATTTAATGAAAAACGTCAGTTAAAACTTTTATCAAGCAGCTATTTTTAAAATATCAGACTTTGGTTCAAGCTTTATTCATGAATTTTATTAGTTGGCGTACCTTTAACTAAAGCCAGAAAAAAATTGGAACATCGAACCAACATTTAAAAAATATGAGCCAAAAAATAATTTTTTTTTAATAATCTTTAAAATTGCATATCTTGAACTTTTGGGAATCACGCTATATAACCATATAATCCTTTGTAGGTAGTTGGAAAAGTAACATAAAAAAGAATTCAAGTTTATAAAATACATTTATAAAAAAGTTTAAATACTCAAAAAACTCTAGAAATTATGTTTATTTTTAGTAGCTTGTTGGGTACCCACGGAATTTCAACAATTCTCTAAGTTTATTTTGCATAGAATTTACCAATTAGGGAGTCTCTTCAACCGTAACCTTCTTTCACTCCTCCCATATATCATCTTTCAAAACCTCTTTGCTTGTAATTTGGCATTTCTTATATTTCATTCCAGAAGCGCCCGTGAGTGTTCAATAGGGGACATTTTTGTAAGTCTGTATGCTTGAGGTCGTTGACTTGATAACCCACTCATCTTAACGCCTTGTATTAAGGTAGTAGTCTGGTAACTTATTTTGAAAATTTCGAATTTCGGTTTTTTACATATTTTGAAAGTGCGATATATTGGTAATATACTGTACAAATTTTATACCGGAATTCGAAATATTGACGAAATTATAGCACATACATGAGAGCGGCTCGTACTTGCTCGGCTCAATTGCTAAAACTTTAAACGCGTTTTTCTCAAAACAACGTTTTTCCGGATGGCCGTTGTGAAAACAAATTTTCTATTTAACGGATTGAGCTGAAATTTAGATATGTTTTTCTACACATCAATAGTTCTGGCGGGTAGTAGATTTAATTTATTTCGTTCTAACTTTCCATTTTTTAGTCCGATTTCCACTTTAAAAAAGGCAATTTTCTTACGAAGTCCGGCATTTTGTTATTTTTTGTCAAAATCATTTGATCTTACTACCCGCCAGAACGACAAGCACACTGATTAATAAGCAATTTGTTTTTTCTGTTTCAGACGACCACTAGGGACGAAATCTCGCCGGCCAGCCACTGTACCTCTTTTTTTCCGCTTGCTGCAGTGTACAAAAATAGTATCAAAACATTAAAAAAAAGACAAAAAAAATTTTTTTTATACACCTTCTGATACCTTTAATAACATATCAGAAAATCAAACCGATTGAATTTTATTTTCCCTTCCAAAAAATGTCCCAAACATGGCCTCAAAAAACATATAAGTTACCAGACTACTACCTTAAGTTTTGCTCTAAAATATCTGAATCAAGAAATGTATCTATTGTCGATTCAATAAAATACAATAACCAATAACCTTTACACCATCTCACCTTTCCCATCACGTTGACAATAATTTTTTTTTTATGCAGCGCTGTACTAGATTTTTCCCACACAAATTTCCTTCCTTTGATACAAAAAATGCTGAACTTGCTTTCACCTGAAAAAATTACCTTTACTCAAAATTCTGGGATCTTGTGTTTATGCTCATTTACGCAAGCAATTCGGTAATTCTACGCTCCTCCCATTTTTAAATACTAAGTATTTGTCAATGAAAATCCAACGATAAGCTCAGTACGAATTCGAATGCATCATCTTCGTTTTTTACTATGACAGTAGTCATGCTGGCGGCACAAAATTACTACTCGTATTTGCTGTAATACTCGTATGCGAGTAGTACTTATCCATGAGAGATACGGCGAGTGACAAAAGTATACGCTCCTTATTTCCGGTTTTGCTTTCTGTATTTTAGGACGATTTTTTGATAACGAAAATTATTATTTCTATTTAAGAAGCTATTAGTTTATTGGGCTTTTGTAGCATAAGCTTTACAATGGATGCGAAAAGAAAAAGAAATCTACATTGGCGAATGGAAAATCATAACAAAATTGTAGGAAAAATGGTCAAAACTATCGGCAAATAGGAAGAACAATAGTCAGGACATAAACATCAGTTCGGACATTACATAATTCAAAACTAGAAAATACCTGAATTATAACATGAAGGCCAACAGGAAGCTCTTAAGCGCATAATTATAAGGCAATCATAGGAGGGGTGAATGTGTGGGGGTATATGGCAGCTGGTGGCATCAGAAATTTGCAGTTTATTGATTCAATAATGTTGGGGCTATAAAATGAATGCTGCTTGCAACAAGACAACCACCCCAAGCACATGGCTCATATAGTAAAGTTAAGATTTAAACCCTATCGAAGATTAATGGACGTTTATGGAGAGACTGATAAGAAAAGACTAAATTACTAGCAAACAAACTTTGAAGGATGATATGTAGGAGGAGTGGAAGAAGATTACGGTCGAAGAGACTACCAAACTGGTCAAATCTACGCCCAATAAACTTAGAGTATTGTCGAAACTCCTTAGGTATCCAACAAGCCACTGAAAACGTAGAATTTCTTTAAAAGTTTTCGAATATTTTAAGTTTTTCATAAATGAGCACAGACCGTTGCAATTTGTTATTTTTGAGTCTCAAATAAAGTATTTTATTGATTTGTGATCTCAAACTAATAATGCATTTACTTTAATATGTTAAAAATATAGTTAACAAATAAAAAGAAAACTTGTCAAAAACTTAAGTTTTTTTGGCGTTACTTTTTCAGCTACCCATAAAGGAGTGCAGCCTAAGGTATGACACTAAGTGTACGTTTCAGTTACACAAAATGCTGAAAAGCAGACAGTTACAGTTATTTTTGAACAGTTTTTTTTTTAATTTCAATACATTATTTTCAACCAGTTTTAAAATATATAAAACAAACATTCGACAGAAATGTCATACACAATATTAAAAATAATGCTTGTCGATAAAGTGATCCCATTTGGAGAGTGATTTTGTGTGCTTAAAATAGGTTTCGTGCTATAATGGCATGATATTAAAAAATGCACTTTAAGAATATCTGACTAGTGGATGTGATCATAACCGATTTCTTATTTTACATTTAACATCAGTTATAATAGAAAAAAACTTTCTAGGAGACTGTATTTGGGTGAAGTGGAGTTAATGCAATCTCAGTGATTTTTTTATGTTTATAAATGCCTATTCAGCATTGAAGCTTTTATAATGTCAAATTTAACATTTTATATGGGAAGATTTTTCAAATTGTCTTTTATTCATCATTAAATAAAACGGCTATTTTTTTTAGTCCAGATATAATATATTCCTTCAGCAAGAATGCGTTTTTTAAAGATATTTCAGTATAAGAGTTTCTTGGAATGTCAAAGACCGTACGGGCTCAACACGTCACATATTGGTTTTGCTACAAAAATCAGAATAACCAAAATCTAGCGCATGCTCTAGGCATTGCTATGCCTACTACGATATTTATTTCTAAATTTAAGAAAAGTAAAATTTTTTGTTTGAAAAAGCGTATGTTAATGTGAATAATTCAAGCGCTATAAAAAAGTATCACTATCGTTTAATGAGTTATCTGCAGTAGTGCAGAATCCTGACTTTATTACTTTTCTTGGTGATGCTACAGACCATGGGGCTACTAATATGGAAGTCATCCTGGATTCTAAACTTACCTTGAAAAGTTACCGGGTAGCAAAGTACCGGCTTATAGTATAGCGGTAAAGTCATATCAATTTATGCTTCCTTTTGTAGTTGTGCCAAACAATTTCAGGGAAGAATGCCTTTGTTTGGCGCCCTTTCTTTCCGCAAATTTAGCTAGATTTTAACTAATTTCCGCTGCTTTCTATACGGGTATATTCTTGTATCTTCCTTCTCTTTATTGTGGTGGAAGGCCTTTTGAAAGAAAGGCTTTCTTTGTCTACACGTGATGACATTTTGAGAAACCACCAAGCGACAGGCCACTAACGCATGTTTCAGCTAAAACTATGAAGAGTACACGTCAGTGTTTGTGTTGTTGAATTAAAACGAACCACATTTACATTTAATCGAAATATCTCGACTAGAGTGCCCTTTAACGAACTAAGTTTTAGCAGAGGTATATTTTTCTACGAACCAGAAATACGAATTTTCGAAACATCTGCACTCAGACACCTAGGCGCTCAGATACCTAGCGGACCGACTTTTTGGAAAAGGTTTGTTTTCGGCCGCCAGAGCAGATGGCGTTTGTGCGTGACTACCTTTCGGTGAGTCCTGGTTCGAAGCCCCTTGTGAAAATATAACTTCAAATTATATAAAAATGATTCCTACTTATGATGACGATCTCCCCTTGACAGGCAATGACAAAACTATAGATTTCTCCAATGCGTGCAACATCAAGATTCATGCCAGAATAGCTCGGTCAAACAACAAAATCATCAAAATATCTTAAAACAATGTACATTGAAAATGTTACTTTCAAAATTCTATTAAGGGTTTATTCGTCCTTCTTTTAAACGTCTTGACCTATTTTGATAATTTTTCTTTTACTTATGATTGGCCTCATCATCAATCATCCATTACCATAGCTAGACATTGTAGGTGGTACTTTTGCCCAGAAGTTAGTTACATAAAAACTACTCAAAACATGGTTTATACATAGGTACATAGGCACTTAAATGCCCATAAGAGGATATTTGTATAACAGCACACGTGCGGCCCAAGGCAATATAAATTTGTTCAACGGTTGTATGTAAGAACATATGTAAATAATCGAGATAAATATAAACTTATATGGTGCGTAGCTCAGAAAAGGAGTCGATGTGACCATGTCTGTTCAACCGACCATGCGCGCGATAACTCAAACAAAAATTCAGAAATGGAACTTGGGACAAATATTACCCTAGGTTATTTTTGTTGAAAAAAGGCCGATAATTAAAAAAAGGATAATTCAAAAAAAAAAAAAAAAGAAACGTGATGTCTCTGTTATAAACGAGGCAAAATTGCCCAAACTGGATAAAAACCAAACCCAAGAAAATAAATATGACGCAGGTAGAATTGTAATTGGAAAAATAGGCCTCTTTTGGATAAGTGAAAATATTTCCACGAAGTTATTGAATCCGATAAGACCACGCCCAGTTCTGATATATTAGGGCTTAATTTTCACCCGTCCCTCTGGTGTTACAAGCATAACTTGAGAAAGGGTTAACTCTTATAAATTTAGTTTTCAAAAAAAGATATAAACTTAATATCTCTACTTTAAGTGAAACGAAATCGCTCAAATTGGGACAAATGATAAATCCAGCAAAATAAAAACGACACAAGTAAAATTTTGAAAGATATGCTGAGGCTTACTCTTTAGTATCAATGAGTTTGTATTGAATCCAAAAAATAACAGCCAGCCCAAATTAAATACTATATATAGATCGGTCCGCACTGATTCCTTACTTGCTATTTATTGATGTTGTTAAAACCTAGCTACCTACGAGGAGAGAGAAATACTGTTAATTTTGGTAATGAAAGCACAATAATACCAATACTATAAGTTCACTCGAGGTGGTTTATGCTGAACGCAGTAACTGCGTCTCGGTCAGCACTTCAAAAATTATAATAGTAATAACAAAATATCGTGTGTTGCAGAAAACGTAGTCGTAAAGTTCTCTAAATGCTAAATACTTTTGGTAGCACACATTAATATCATGTCTTACATCTCAGATGCGCCGCTTCTGACTAGCCCAAATTTTCTCACACTACCAACACACAAATGCCGACAAAACGCCACAAATACCATAGCAATAGTTCGGTTACTCTTTTTATTCGGTTTGTTCGATGCGAACGTAAGACGTAAACCCTCAATTTAATAAAACCATTTTAACCTTTACTGGTATTTATTTAATGCGGTTGTGCACGTACAAATGCTACGAATCAGTATTTTTTCTGTTGTTGTTGTAATGCTTTTATGGCGACCGCGATATGGGTTGAAATGTTATATTTTTTCCTCTTTTCGTGTAGTGGCTGCTGTTGTTGTCGATCGGTGGCTTCCTAGGCGGCAACAGAGCACACAATTCTGACAACAATCTCTGAGACTTCTATAGCAGCATAGGCTGCAGCGGCGGCATAACTTCAACACTTTTATGAAGCGTGGCCTTTAATTTTGTGTAGCCATCCACACTTTTAGTGTGGATGAGCGATTTTTATACTTATGCACATATTCATACAGCTGTGAATATAATTACATATGTAGGTATGTATATGAATATATTATATGATTTTGTGTACTAACATAAAATATACATATATGCCTAAATGACCTGCAGGAAAAACGAACTACGGTGACTGATACATAACTCGCAGCTAGTTCCAAATTCTATAAATAAGATGCAACCTACTATAATTCCCACAAGCAAAATCAAATTTAGAGCTATTTTTCTTCATTGACTAAGATCAAAATGTTGGTTACATTCAACCAATTTTGAATTTAATTACTAAACTAACTATACCTTTTTGTGGTAAAATATAATATTGATTCGCATTTTCTGATTCTTCAATTTATCGCATTTCTGTCAAGTCAAAACTATTGTGCAAAATATTGAACTAAATACTATCGTACCATTGAGACTTCCTTGCAATTATTTGGAAAACTACTAATCACGGCCAGAAATTGTCTAGTACCAAAACAGAACCTCTGTATTTTTCTGTAGGGCATGTATGTATACGCATACACGTACATAAATGTGTTGATATGTGCATACAAGTGACTGAGTAGGTTTGTACCTAATTGCACATGTAGGTACGTGTATGGTTGAACTTACCTGCAAGCAGTTTAATTTGCTGATATGGGTAAAAATACATGTGTTGATATGCTTGCTACTAAGTTAAAATTCGAACATATGTGTGTGGTCCATTTGATTGGATATACTCGTACATACATACGTTATGTAGATGCAGATTGAAATAACGCGTGGAAGGCACACAGTTTTTGAGAAGGACAAACTCAGTCTCTAAGCATTAAGATGTTTTAAGATTGATATGTGATTCAACTAAAAACAAAAATTATTAATGAAGTTAATGTGTTTGAAGGAAGTTCCCATAATAGGTGCTAATGAAATTAACACAATCATTAATTGAGGGAATTGATTATTAGGAGAGAGTTCTTATATTTTTCTAAAAGAAATTTATTGGTTTACCTTTTTTATAAGGAGTATATTGGATTCCCAAATTTCCGAAGAAATCATTTGTTCACAATTGCTGTCCAGGCGCCAGATATTATGTAAACACATTCCTTTACATATATCAACAAATGTGTGCAGTTGCCTACATACATATGTACATAGATATAATTTTTGTTTGTCTCAACCATCAACCCTATGCATTGGAAGTATGTATTTATTTATCTTAAAAAATTTTATTTCTTATAATAATGGTAAAAGTGAAGCGAACAATATAACCACTCCTCTCCAAATGGCAACCTCTACCCACTGTCCAAGACTTGATGTCCTGGACTTGGTACTCCCTGATTTCGCTAACGAGGCTCTTTCAACCGGTGGCAAGGCAGTATAACCTTGTCAGCACTTTAAGCTAAGATGTTGAGGTACCCGTGCCGAGAGCTGCATGGCTGGTAGTGCGTAAATAATCAGTCTCTAACGATCCCCTCCGATGCCCAGGTAAGGTCGGTTGTTTTAAGTGCCTTACCGCGGTATGCCGGCTCTGCTGTGGCGGACCATCCCTTCTGTGCCAACTCGTGGGACCAAATAGCGTATGGAAAATTTTAAATCAAGAATAGGAAAAGCAGAAGAAGAAAAGGAAAAAAAAAACTGAGAGTGTGCTGGGCCTGCTCTCTGAGGACGATCTACTGGCCTCCCGCCGGCAAACGATCGGTGAGCCGAGTATGACGAGCAGTGCACGACAGAGCACCCGTCTTCTCAGACCAAGCCGATTTCAGTCAGCCTCCAAGACGACCTCTGATGAGGTAGTCAAGGCGGCTTCTGGAAAGGTTGCCATGGGGGCCTCTGGTAAGGCTACCAAGGCAACCTCGGGCAATGATGCCCAGGTGACCACTGCGAAAAGGTCAGCAAAACGAAAAATAAAAAATTATCCGATGCCCTGCTCAAGGCGCGTTACTTGAGGGCGAAATTCATTCTGGCAAAGATTGCCGAGCGGTACATCGAGGATCGTGCTAAGTGCGAGGCCGCTATCAAAGGGTACGAGGCCGCAACTGCAGCTAAGCTTTACCAACCGCAACAACAAATACATCAACAGCCTAAATTTGTTCGGAGCGTAATCGTTCAAGGACGGGAGTGGATGTAAGGCCAAGAAGAGCAAATACTTCCCAGCCCAGGGGGTTGAGGGCCCTTCTACCAGTGCAGCAGCCGCGGCCGCGAGGATGACTTACAGTGAGGTGGCCAGGGATCATATCCAAGTTGCCTTCGTGGAAGCAAACACCAATTGTTGAAGGGTCGTGTTGCCCCATTGGGATGCTATTGAGGGACGGCTATCTAGTATGGTCGTCAGACACCTCATAGACAATAAAGGACCAGCACCTCTCTTCAACTCGGGTGAAATCTGTCGAGGTTGTCGGGTAGTAAAATGAGACAATCAGTTTTCGAAGGAGTTTCTGGATAGGAGCCTTGCTAGGGTTAGCAACGCCTGGAAAGGGCTTTTGCTAAAGCTCATCCCCTGCCGAAAATGGAGCTAGGCAGCTCGGAAATTGTCCAGTGTATCCTATTACTATTACTATTAACATTACATGCAATAAGAGGTGGTTTGGAAATAGTGCATGACTAGTTAAGGTTGCAAAGGTTGAAACCACCCAGTACGCCTACTTTATTCAGAGCGGGAGATGGAATGTTGTCGGCTTGGGCGGTGTAAGCGCTACCGCTCCTATTGGAGGAATAAATAATATAAAGCGCAAAAAACAAGTGGAATTACTACGAATTCCCACACACAGCTGACTTAGTAGAGTTTTCGGATTTTCAAGCACAATCACAGAATCTAGCACAGCCAGTTTGAGTAGAAGTCCTATTTGTAGGAAAGGCTTTGTAAAGGTTTGTCGAAATAGTCATCACTGTAGAAATTTTTATTGAAATATTGAATCAGTAGTGTGATTCACTAACATATTTTAACGACATTCGCGTTGTTTTCCTTCCTGAACCACAATTTTAACGATTTTACTATTCGGTAATCCATTTCATAATGATAATCAATAAAATTCGCTGTTTGGTTAATTGGTCGATTATCGCTAACATAACGTTCGTTTAAGAGAAGGAATATACAAGACCGAAAATGAGTTCATAGAGCCCAGACTAACCTTCATTTTTATAAACCAAGAAGCATCTTCCTCAACAGCAAAACGCATCCAAGACCGACTGCTATGTTGTTTTTCTTCTTTGCGTTATTCGCTCGTTTTGACATTTAATTTGACAAAGATGCCACTTTCTATCTGTTTGAATAAAAAGAAGAAGATAGGTATTTAGTATTAGTTAACATAAGTTTGTGAATAGTGCAATTGACAAATACTGTACACAAAATTGTCGAATAGTTAAAAGTCATAAATCGCACTACAAAACTAAATGAAATAACTAGCTGAGACTTAGTTCAGAAATGTTTGGCATATAATATACATTTCCAATGGACTATGTTCCACAGTAGCGGGGTTAAACGGGAAAGTGATGCGAAAAACATAACCACTCCTCTCCAAATGACAACCTCTACTCACTGTTCAAGACTTGTTGTCCTGGACTTGGTACTCCCTTCGCTAACGAGGCTCTGTCGACGGAGATGAGGCGGTACAACCTTGTCAGCACTTAAAGCTAAGGTGTTGAGGTACCCGTGCCGAGAGCTGCATGGCTGGTAATGCCTAAATAACCAGTCTCTAACGGTCCCTCCGATGTCCAGGCAAGGTCGGTAGTACTAAGTGCCTTAACACGGTGTCGCCCTGCCGTTGCGTTTTCCGACAAACGACCTAGTGTCACTGTCGTACGTTCTAATGTTATGGATTAAAAATGAAATGTAATGTGTCTTTAATAAAAAAACTCGAACTATAATAATAAATAAATTAACAAACAAAAAGAGGTAAAATTCCATGCTTGTGAAAATTGAGTTTTTATGACGAAGACGCCATGGTAAGAACGTGTGTGTGTGTGCGTATAATTTATTGTACTTGGTTGTTTCCATTGCTTTCGGCTTCTTCTTTGCTTCATAAAGAAGTATTGTAATTCCCCTTCCTTTTGCTTGTTTATTAATGGGCTTTTGCATCACGGCGATTTCGGAAGGCGCAATCTTATTTTCTATCATTTTTGCAATGTGTACTACATATTTCACTGTCTGTACTGGAAGAACTCATTTCACTCTTAATTTTTCCATTACTCATCCACTCAGTCACTGCAAGTTGTTGCATTCTCAGTTTGTGACAGAGTCGATGTTGACTTTTATTTTCGTGGACTCTCCTCAAATATAAGCCACATTGAACTGCAAATAAGATTTTTAGCAATAACTTACCCCCAGAACCTTCTGGTGGGTACATATTTTGCAAACATTGATGTTTCGAAAATCAGCAAAATCAGCTAATAAATTGGGTTTTCAGTATTAACTCGACTTTAACGTCATCTAGCGGCTAAGTATGTTTCAAAAGTACTGTTCTATACGTTATCTCTATATATTTCGAAAATGAATTGAATCGGACTACACATACCACTTTTGGTAATAACTCGGATCCAGCGGCATCTGACGGGGAATTTGTTTTATACAAAGCCTGCCCTGGTAAGTACAAGAAGAGAAGAATAAGTCACATCGGTCAAACCGCTCGAAGGCTTTAAGACTACATACAGACAAAAGTCCACATACACCCCTTATATCCGTTGGTTTAAAATCCAAAAAGTTGTTTGAAAAATGTGTTGATACAGTTTTATTTTCTATGGAGGAAAACGAAAAGCGCCCTTGACAAAAGTCTACATACCGAACCAAGGCGGATTTATTACAGGTGATGGCATCCGTCCAGCTGATTTTTTCGTTTTAGATATGAATAACATCAAAATCGTTTGTTTTGTTTACATCTGTGTGTTTACTTTGCCATTTGTGTACTGATATAATTGGTTTGTGATAGCTGAAATATGAAATATATGTACGTGATTCAATATTTTCTAGATAACGTGTGAAAATTGCATCTAGTGTAGTTCCGGATTTTGTTGCTGATTCTTTGGGGTTATTGTTTATCCTCAAACCGAATGTTTCTCGAAGAAATTCAATCAACGGGAAAGAATCATTGGATCCGAAGTTTACGTTGAAATCTCTCCCGAGAATCAATGGAATTTTGTCTTCGCCTCTTCCAAGTGCATTTGCACCTGCGTGGCTGTAAACCAGTAGTGAGCGGTGAATGAAATATATTATGTCATCAAGATTTTGGTTCGGTGAGATATAGATGACGGCTATGACAATAGTTTTTCCATTCAGCGTTTGACATTCTGCAACGCAAACATCGCCAACTGGTGTGACTGTTGATGAATATGACTGAGACTGCCTTGCAGTCATTTCCATGTTTGGTGTGACGATATTTACGCTATCATCTTGATTGTGATAGATTGCCACACCGCCAGCTCTAACATTTAGTCGCTTAGATTTGATGACGCAATTGAAATTTGGTATACTAATATCCTCGTTATCGTTTAACCAAGTTTCGGACAAAAGTACTATACTCGATTTGCGGATGACAGAGTCTGTTAAATCTGCGGAATGTGCTCGTAGGCTCTGACAATTAAGAGTATATACAGATAGCCCTCTTCTCCGAAAAATCTGTCATGAAATCGATTATTTGTTATTCGCAGTTTCCAGTCTATTTAACGATAGTCTCCGGAATTCATCTTGTAAATGAGACATACTGACTGATCTCGTCGACCATGGTAGAATCTAAAATTATTTCCGTTCGTTATAATCCACAAGCCTTCAATACAAGTGACTCGTGATAAAGCAACGTAAACTAATGATTGCGAATGTTTTTTATCATATTCGTAAACAACTTCAGAATACGTGTTTCCCAAACTAATGGTAAATTTGATCGTTTAGCGTTAATCGTTTTGTTGTTGTTAAGCGGGATTGTTGATGTGCGTCGTCCGATTGGTACCGCTGTTTTACTGATATTATGCGCTGCAACATGACCAGCAACTTTCACATCCAATCTGACCGCACAAAAGGGAGACGCGGATAGCCTGAACTGATGTATATGATGTATAGCTCTCCTTCTCTTTCTCTCTATATTTTATATCTGTATACTCTGTCTTACAACGAAGCCTATGTCTTAGGTATAGAAAATGTATAGCTCTCTTTCTCCTTCTCTCTACATTGTATCTTGTTTTCTCTCTCGCGTAACGAAATCTCTAAACGTTACATTTTTTCCAATTCACTCTCCATTCTCGCTCAAATATCAGACCGCCGCTAAAGAAGTTTCACTTCAAAAAATCATGAAAGTGTATTGGGCTTGGAAAAAGCTAAGCATTCCTGGAGGGGACCAAAAAATGGCGGAAAAGCAAAAACAATATACAAGTATGATTTAACTTATATGCGGATGCCATCACCTGTAATAAATTCGCCTTATACAGAAAGAAGCCTGGAGTAAAGTACCGTTTGTTTTTTCTTTGTCGTGATTTGAGCACTTAAGGGGGTATTCTGGTCTAGAAAATTGAAAAAATCAATTTTTTTTTTTTGCATATTTTCAAAGCCTAGACTTTCAAAAATATGCTCTTAAAAGGATTTTTCAAAATTCGAATTATTTTCGAAGCTACAACTATTTTAGTGACGTGGCAGCTAAACTGGTTTGAGGGGACGGCCGTAACTTTAAACGCGTGTTTCTCAAAACTCCTTTTGCTGAGGTGGTTGACACGATATCTGAAGTTCTATTTGACCGATCCCTTTTTCATACATCTCTTTATCACTGGAGCCTTGGATTTTGAAAAATTTTAATTTGAAGTATTTTTAAAAAATTCGTAAAGGTCAAAAAACAGGGGTAAAAAAAAATTTTTTTTTTCAAGTAGGCGCCATTTTGTGAATTTTTATTTTTTTTTTTCGGCCGAGGCTCAAGATGTAGCGACATCTTTACTAATTAAGAATTTTCTTTGTTTGTTCGATTTAGATCACTACAAGGGTTGGAATCATGTCAACCAGGGAGCACTGTTTGACTAGGAACCCCTACTTCACCGACCTGTCACTGGATGAATTTTTGACTTTTTTTTTTTTTTTAATTTTTTTTATATACCTTAAACATCAATAAATATTATATAAAAAAATGGATAGTAAAAATGTTTTTAATTTTTCTTTTATCCTAGTTTGAAAAATACCCAAAAAGTAGGGCTCTAGACCAGAATACCCCCTTAAGCATCAAATAGGGCGCCGCACACTGGGGATTTTGCGGAAAAAAGTCAAATTTGCAACATACCACCTACGCAATGTTTAATGGTATTTCTAAATTCCAGAATAGAACCAACAATAAAATCAAAAAGAATTCGACTTACAGTTTTTTTTTTTTATAGATATGTCAAAAGTATAATTTTTTTATAGTATTGAACTGACTAAGAAAAAACTTCAAAGCCCAAGGTGGATTTTTTTCCTTTTGCTTGAGCCGACTTCCAATTTTTTATTTTTCATTTAGGGTACGATATTTTTATATATTTTAGCCGGAAGAACAAAGGCTGTAAAGCATTTGATTATCTTTTTATAATTAATTTTACGGGAAAAAAAAAAATCATATTCCTTCATATTCTTGGATCTGCAAGTTGAGCTACATTTACCTACGGTGTTTCTTAATAACGTCTCTTTCAGTTTTAATCAATTGCAGGTGCCATCAGGCGCCACTGATTATTTTTTGGCAATGATAATAACTAAACGCTTTCTAGTGTGTGCATAATGATAACGAAACACTTTTAATTTTGTTTTGACATTTTGAGGGTAATTCAGAATTATGAACTTACATGTATCCTGTGCGTAAATATTTGCTGGCTTATATTAATAAAAAAAAAAAAAAAAATTTATGAATTTTAAAAAACATTGTTTTTTAAAATTTTTTTTTAAAATAGTTTTTAAACATGTTCTTTTCATACACAAATATATACAACTTCGTTAGTAGTGAAAATGTAAATATTTTTGGGATGTATACTTTTTTCCGCATCTCTATGCAAAAATCCCCAGTCTGCGCCGCAAAAAGAAATATTAGATGACGGGAGAAATTTGATTATACAGCATAGAAATTAAAATAATTATATGGTTGAAATTTCAAAAATTGTATACTTCAGGCAGCCAACAATATAGACAAATGTAAAAAAATTTAAAAATATTGGGTCTACCGCAAATAGGATGCGCATGGTTTTTAATTATAACTGCTCTAGTATAGTGTAATTGTACACCCATCATTATTATTAATTACGAAATATATATATTTTCTTGGTCCGAGTCAAATCGATTGTAAATAGTTTCTTGTTTTTACCGAAGCGTCAACTACAGCAAGTTAGAATAAGAGGATCGACAATAAAACAAAACACATTTTTTCAGACTCATAACGAGTAAGATCTTAAAAGAGTTACCCACATGTGGCTATAAATACATCACTTGCATATTTAATGCGATGATCGAATTATTAGTACTTTCCCATTCAGTGGGAAAGTTATACTTATTCCCAAGCCTTGGAAACATCCGAACGCTGATATTTCTTAGTCATTGGCTTGAAATTACTTTTATATGGGTTCCCGGTCATAGGAACATACGGGGTAATGAGATAGCGGATGCGCTAGCAAGAAAAGGTTCGACACTAGACTTAGCAGAGGCGGTGGCAGTTTCCACCCCACTGAACACAATAAAAGCATCCATTGCTTCACATTATCATGCTTCAGCCGAAAGATGATGGAAGCAACTAACTACATGTATTACAACAAAAAACACATGGCCGTCATACAAAATCCAAGGGACGAATCACCTGAAGACATGCCTATACGTATAGCGATCATAACGCCATCCCTATAAACATCACCGGACAAAATGTGCCGAGATCCCGCTTGGTCCAGAAAGCCCAACAGCGCGGATGGAGGAAGCAAAGGTTTGATGAATCAGTTTTCAAGATCGTTTGGAACGAGGCAGTGATACTGCAAACGTCAGCCATACAAAGCGATGCAGGAGCCAGGTAACGGCAGCAATAGTAAATGCTTGTGACGCGTTTACACCCAGAACAAGAGAGAGACCTTCTTACTGGTGGAACGACAGCACTGCGGCAATCAGGAAAGAGTGTATTAAAGCACGTAGAAAAGTAAAGAGAGCCCGCCGTCAACCAACAGTAGCGTCACTGAGGACAGAACTCAGGAAGTGCAAATCAGCTTTCAAAGCGGAGATAAAAGTTAGTAAACGAGAATGCTTTAAGAAGCTGAGGGACTGCGCAAAAGAACATGCAAGATGTTGATGAAAATGAATAAAGGTCTGCGAGTACTACAACCGGCATGGCCAACGCTGATTGAAGCTGTCGTTACCACACTTTCTCCTGCCCAGGGGGCATTCACCTTTGATATCCCCGATGATCTTCAACCCACTCCATAAGTGAGCGCAAAAGAGGTTCTAGCCTCATTAGACCACTTTAAGGACAATAAAGCCCCGGGATTGGATAGAGTACCCAACATTGCCTTCCAAACGGCTGTCAAAGCGAGGCCAAACGTGTTCGCCATCTTGCTTCACAGCTGCTTCCAGGAAATCGTAATCGAAAGCACCGATTAGTGCTCCTGCGGAAGGCAGGAAAGCTACCAGAGCAACCATTATCGTATCTTCCACTTTGTATGCTAGACAGAATCGGCGAAATACTGGATCGAATACTGTGCAACAGAATACAGGTTGGAAAAACCTGATAGCCCCTCTCCCAACCAGTTTGGTTTTCGAAAAGTGCGCTCGACAGTGGATGCCATAAGAATGGTAATAAGCAGTGCACAAGAAGCTACAAGATGCAGGAGCTGGAGAACTGGTAATTACTGTGCGATGGTAAAACTAGACATACAAAATGCATTCAACTCTTTGAACTGGATTCAAATAATGGGCGTGCTCGCAGAATTTAAAGTTCCAGCGTACTTACAGCGCATTATTGGATACCATTTGAACAATAGACTGCTACTCTACGACACGGAGGATTGCATTAAACAATATAAGGTGGTGTGTCGCAAGTCTCGGTACTTGGTCCAACGTTATCGAACGCAATTTTCGACGGCGTGCTTAAAACGGTCCTTCCCGCAGGAGCAACATTTGATGGGTACGGTCATGATAACGCGCTGGTGTTAGTAGTCAAAGGTCTTGAGCCACTGACGATCATATGCAATGACGCAATTTCACGTATACGAATATGGTTGATAGCAGCTAAACTGGAACTTTCAGCACAGAAGAAGAAAATAGTACTGCTAAGTAAAAAGAGGGCACGCGAGGAGATCGTGATATCGGTAGGCGAGCAACCCATAAGGTCTGAAGATTATGAGGCAGTCAGCAAAAAGGACCTCGGGAAGAAAAACGTCAGCTGGTTTCAATTGTCACCACATCCATGAAAACATACGCAGCGCCGATCTGGGCGAATGCGAAACACACAGACTAAGCGTGCTTAGAGTGGAGAGCGCTTATCCCACAGATTCAGATGATGTCATAGCAGTCATATCGAGGAAAATTCCTATAGATCTTTCCGTCAAAGAGAGGCTGTATAATCTTGCGCGAGAAATACCGCTCGGAAAGAGACAGCGAACCATCCGAGAGTGGCAGCAACGTTTGGACCATTCAAAAAATAATCGCTGGATGCACAAACTGCTACCAGAAATAACGAAATAGTATCGAAGGAGGCACGGGGAAGTTTACTTCTACGTGACGCAACTGATGAGCTGTCACGGATGTTTTAAAGAATATCTACACCGCTTTAATTTGGAGAACGACCTCTTTTGCCCGGTCTGCCCCGATGAACCAGAGAGTGCAAGGCATGTACCATTCCAGTGTCCGCATTTCGACACCGAAAGAGAAGACATTTGCAGGATTTTTAGCGAGCATTCCATAGAGGTAAACCTTATGATAAAAATGTGCGATAAACCTGGAAAATAGTGAGCATTACGGGGTATACCAGCGCGTATAATAAAAACGCTGCGTGATGAAGAATGGCGAAAGGCGAATCTGTGCCATCTACAGGTTGATCTCGATGCTGATAGAAATACTGAAGATTCCTTGCAAGAGGAACACTCTTACTGACATAGACTAACTGATTTTAGTTAACACACTCCATAACGGCCTCCCGACGTATTACTTAACGGCAAAGTTCCGGGAGCAGCAACGTAGACTCCTGCATCGTTTAAAGTGCTGAGCAGAGGATCGATCACCATGCACACCGCCTTGGTGCCTACTCGAATTCTTGTCATATAATACGGTGGTCCCTTTCAACGCGCCAAAGCCACGCAAAGCACTGTTGTTATGTGGGGTAATGTGTGCAGCTGGACTTAGTTTATCTGTGTCATTGTCAAGGGATGGTAGTTTCAGGACCGGAGGCAATAACCTGACACATTAGCCGACTTTTGCATTATTTAATTTGTGCATCAGTCAGCTGATGGTCAGGCCCCAGTTTATCGACCACAGCCACAGGTCGTGTACCAGCAGCCTTATCGCTATAGAATAGCTTGGCCACACGCTTGGATGTGCTCGGCCGAAGATCTAGCTCGCCGAAATTTTCGCCGGGCAGACAGCTATGTTGGAATTTTTTTCAAGACGGCGATCAGGCCGTGGCTTAGCAGAACCTTCACCCGCCACATTGACTGGCGCTGAGACCGAACTCGTACCTTGGGGCTTCCAGACTCCAAGCTTCTGTCGCCGAAGCGAGTGGATTGCCAGTTGTGTGGGTTTCACTGGGAGTAGTCATCTTTTCGTTGTCCATTACCCTATGATGATTTTAGTTCGGGACTCCTCACTAGCCTGTTGGACTCGCAGATGGCACCCTGATTCTATGCCTACTTTGAATCATCACACGAGTGTTGGAACCAAACCCATCAGGGAAGGCCACTCGCGTGAAGCCAGGTCTATCCTATCCACCACCTGGCACGCGCCCGATAGGAGATTAGGCAACTCCTCACGGGTCTGGAAAGCTTTGGAAGAAAGTAAACGTGACTGTAGGTAAGGTTCACATATTTTAAGTAATTTTTTTAGGATCTGTTTAAATTAATGCCCATAATAAAGTTTTTGCGTTCGATGACGCACCGCACCTACCCGAACTTGTAAGGAATCATTAATTAGATAAAGGTTTTTATGGAAAAAGCAACTAGAACGAGTTGTGATTTTTTAAATTTCACGTCCAAATCGGATATAAGAGACTTCCTATATCTAGAAACCAGCTTAAACACCAATAGCAATGTCAGCCATGAAATCCAACGGAGAATATCTCTTGCCAACAAGTGCTACCTTGGACTAAGTATGCAATTGAGTAGTAAAGTCCTCTCTCGACGAACAAAACTAGTATAGTGTTAGTCTAAGTTCTCATCATGACCGTCCTATCGTATGGTTCAGAAGTGTGGGCGATGAAAATATCCGACGAGGCGCCCCTTGCAATGTTTGAAAGAAAGATTCTGTGGAAGGTTTTTGGACCTTCGTACGCTGGCGTCGGCCAGTATCGTAAGAACAATGAGCTGTGTGAGTTTTACGCCGACATAGACATAGCGCAGCGAATAAAGATCCAGCGGCTTCTTTGGCTGGTTCATGTCGTCAGAATGGATACAAACGCTGGTGGAAGCAGAAGAAGTAGCAGGCCTCCTCTGCGGTGTGAAGATCAGGCGGAGAAGGACCTGGTCAGGGGTAGATCACCTGGTGTGTCCAAATGCCGCCGGTTAGCACGAGCAAGTAATGACTGGTGGGTTTTGTTGTCCAAATCGCGTGAGCGGTTATCGAGCCAAACAAGAAGAAAAAGCATATCCATTGCTTAGCCTTTTAGTGATATTATTCATCGGGTAGGATTATGACTTTTTCTTGAAAATTAACTAATACAACTTAATCTAAATTACAGAATGTTAAGAGCAGCGGAAGAGGATGGTTCCATATGTCCACGCAAGTGGGGAAAGTTACTGATCGGCATTCACTTGGGAGTGGCCAGAACGATTCTTCTGCATATGGTTCAAGCAGCTCACAACTCCCGGGATTAGCACAAGTATCCTCTGGGTAGCTTCCGAGCACCCGTTCGACTCGGATCATTTCTTTGTTGCAGCCAAACTGCGCACACGCCTCTGTTCAGTAAAAAGCGTACATCTAACTACGCAAAGAATGTTCATCAAATGTACATCAAAAAGCTGCAATCGCAACAGACAGCCAGAAGATTCGCCTCTCGACTCCCACTCCTGCTCTCAGAGAGTACTGCCCAACAAACCGGCATGTACGAGCAATGGAGCAACATTTCTCGTTCTCTACGTACTGCCACCGAAGAAGAAATCGGATTCCGGTGAGCCCGAAAAAATCATCCTGTGCTATTTTGACCATGACGGCAAAGTGTATTTTTTACCAAAATGGGTAACTTTACCTAAATACTCAGAATTTCGGCCAATCCAAACCTATTAAGTCATTATGAAAACCACACTTTTAAAGACCCAGGATGGTGTGCAAAACGAACAACAATTAATATATGTTAATAAAGGGTTTTTCAATAAGGGCGGATAGATGTTGAAATGGAATAAAATGGCGATGTGGCACGTAGCGCCGTCCTGCTGGAACCACATGTGGTCTAGGTTCATATGGTTCAATATGGGCCATAGGAAATTGGAAGGGCCACCACGTCTACCGAAAAATGGGCGCAATGCGCGCAACGTTTGCGTTAATGAACACTCATTTTGATAATAAAGTTTTATCATTTGAACGTGCTGTTCAATCGTGTAACTTGCCATGATGATTTGGCATAAACAACTAAATAATAAGCAAAAGATTTGACAGATGTCACCAAAATAAAATGGCTGCCACAGGGCGCCAAAAATGTTGCAAATGCGACCAGTTTTATTTGTGCACATACTTTAGTATCGCCCGTGGTGGAAAATTCGAGCAATAACAATTCTCACTGGAGAAAAGCGATTTTGAAATTTCAAATTATATGGTAATTTTCCAATACCTTATACTTTCGCCTTGAGTACAGCATACATAATTTATGTAACTGCATGAACTTTAAGTACCTATTATAAGCGGAGAAAACTATGTGCCCCCTGATCAGAAAGTATCGGGAACGTTTAAGTAAAACAAAACGGACTTAAATTTCAGGCAAATTTATTTTATCTTCTTCAAAATATGACCCGTCTGAAGCAACACACATGTGCAAACGCTTAACCCAGTCATCCATGCTCCTTCAGCTCCTTCGTCGCATTCTCTTTGATCTGCTCTATCGGTTGAAATCTCCTTCCACGAAGTGGTAACTTCAACTTGGGAAACAAAAAGAAGTCGCACAGGGCCAAATCAGGTGAATACGTTGCTTGCACGATGATATTTACTTGGTGTTTGTTCAAATAATCCAGCACAATTTGGGCTCGGTGCGATATCGCGTTATCATCATGCAAAATCCAAGAATTGTTTGCCCACATTTCCGGCCGTTTGCGACGTACAGTATCTCTCAAACGCTTCAAAACGAATAAATAGTGACGATGTGTGCCTTACAGTCCTACAAACTCAAGAAAAAAATATGGACCGGTTCCCACATGCACGGTTCGCTTAAATTAAACATTCCTGGTACTTTTTATCATAGGGTATTTAAATGAGATTGTAGTTTGTATGGGAAACTAGCGAAAACCCGCCCGTTCCGCTGGTCGTCTTTAAAAAAATCTAGATTAATTAATTAAATTAGGCCGAAAAATACTGTGTGTTTTTATAAAAATTCTCGCGCATGAATAGTAATGTAAGAAGTTTAAAGAAGAAAGAATAGTAGTAGCAATTAAAAAACGTTTGATGTGATTTACTTTATTACTTTTTTTTTTGTAATGCTCTTTAGTATACAATATTCTTCGTTTTTCCATGCGTTGTTGAATAAATGAACAATACCGATGGCTTACCAACTCTTGAGCATGAAACATAAAGTTGGCCATGAGAAATACATGGGTATTCTAAAGTTCTAAAGTTTGGCCTTGTGACTTATTAATAGTAATCGCGAATGCAAGGCGAACAGGAAATTGAAGACGTTTGAATTCAAACGGCATATCCGATGGTATCATTGGTATTCGCGGTATTAAAACGTCTTCACCAGAGTATTTTCCATTCAAAATTGTTGCATCAATGACGTTATTCATCAATCTCTTAACTGTTAATCGAGTGCCATTCCATAGTCGTGGTTGATTTATGTTTCTCAACATAATAATCGGTGCTCCTATTTTCAAGTTTAGCATGTGCATAGATGCGCTCCCCTTTACACATTTACAACAACATCAATCGTATGATACATACACTTTGTCGTGTACGAAAAAGCGGAGAAGGAGAAGAGAACTGTTCTATTCCCCTCCGCTTTAACCCAGCTATGTGTTCAAGTGCAAATGACTTTTTTGCGTGAAGTCTGATACAAAATAAGTTCTATTTACTTACTTACTTACTTAAATTTATATAAACTTTTCCAGGCGAAATAAAAAAACTGGCATATATTTGCTTCAACCGTATATTTGTGAGTACACAGGTAATACGTAAATGTATGAATGATGTAGGTAATATATTAGCATAACCTTTCTGCAAAAAATTAAGGAAACGATCACCAATCACGCCGGCAATGATACAATGAATTTTTCACTAAAACTGACTTCAGATTAACGTTTATATAATAAGCGTATATGTAACATTTAAAAATTTTTTTAGAATTTTTTTTTTTAATTATTAATAATAAGTGGACTTCCTCTTCCTCATCCTCATCCTCTTCCTCTTCCTGTAGCTATTCCTTTTCCTCTTCCATCTCCAGCTCCATCTCCTTTCTTTATCCCGGAAACGGGCAGTAAAAATTACTTCGCTTAAAAGCTTGCATCAACAGCTTCCATCTGATACCCATATTGTACAAACACGTCCAAGGGTACCTTGGCCACCTTTTCGGCTATATCTCGAGACCCTGGTCACTCAGAGATCTAAAAAATACCCTGTATTAAAGCACTCATCAGTAGCTTTGATTTGATACACGCAATGTAAAAACACACCCTAGGGTTACCCGGATCCTCGTTTTGGCCCTTGGCAGCGCCACCTGGTGGCGAGTGGAATCAATAAGCATATTATACTAACCTTCACCGTGGAAAAATATATATATATACCAAATTTCATAATAATCGGCCCAGACACACACGACCAAAATGTATTCAATTCTAATGAATGCTATGTGCGGTACAAAAAATACGTGCGGCAAATAGCAAAAACACACTCACTTAACCGATTCACCGCACACACACGCGTTATCGGATTTCAACCAAACTTCACCGAAACCTTTGCCAAAGCAGCACCAACAATGTGTGAAACTTTCATTGTTTTCCTTATACGCGTTGCTGAGATTACCCCGGACAAATGCACATTTTTTTTCGGATTAATTTTTATATATATAGATGCTAAGTCCCATTACCTACCACTTTACAGGTAGGTAGGCTAAGACAGGTATGTGGAACGGTATCAAATTTCATTATCTTAGCTTTTGTAGTTCCAGAAAAAAGTGATTTGGAAATGTCAATTTGTATGGGAGGTGCCGCACCCCATTTCCCAATATCTACCACTTCTCATCATAAATACTTACAACGTTTCTGTTCCCTAGGTTAATTGGTTTTAAATTATATTGCTTTTCACATTTTGAGTCAGATAGTACTTATATTCCCAAATGGCGAATGCCAATAATTAATGAATGGATATCGAATTTATATGCCTGCAGATTTATTTACAATATACATACGTCTTATAACATATATATGTGTACATATATAAAGTTCCGCTTAGTTACTGTCGTCGAAATCAGAAGGGGAAATGCGGCCACTGAAAGAACCACAATATTGATAATGACAGAACCTCTACCACTCGGATGAGGTAATTGATGTATTGAGTCGGAAGGCTTAGGCTTAAAGGTAAGCATGGTCGGATTTACCTCGACCTTATATCCGTTAATCAACTCTGGCTCGAAATCTTTAAATTAAGAACTCAAAATAAAAAAATAGTATGCAAAATAGATTATGAATTGAAAAAATTTAAACTAAATAAATTGCAAATATTATATGGCTGACTAATTAACAGCTTTTATTAGTTAGCAATAAATACATATATACATATATCAAATAATATATGTACATGTATATATGCACATATATACATAGGTATATCGTATGTACTAAACTATATTGGTTTGAAGTTAAATAACATATTGATGGAAGTTTTAGAAATTAATTAAATCAAAGCATTCTCCACTTTCGATTTGCTATTGAGAAAGCCGCATCGATAATGTGGGGGATCAGGTTTTTATGACGAGTTCATTACAAATTTACCTACGATTTATGGAAATGCATAAGTATATGTTTGTATGAACTATTATCGTGTAGAGTAAAGAGAGTTTTCTTGTTTCACTTCGCTCAATGTTTTTGAGTATTTAATTAGTTATTTAAACACTTAATATTGTACATTTATAAAAAAATGTGCTGATTCTCTCTTCAAAATTTACAAGTTAATAAATTAGCAATTATATTTTGCAATGCGAATTTCTTTTCCATTAAATTTATTTCCAATTTTTATATTCCCAAGGAACTCAAATATTTGAAATTAGGTGTATCCATGTAGATATAAAAGAATATCTTCTCTTCATAATCGTTAATGGATAATTTTCATATCATAAACCCAGCTATGTAGTGGAGCCAACAGATAGTGCACCGTTCGTAATTCTTTTAATTTTATTATTCCAAATTGGGCGGACAGGGTTAAGACGCTTAAACCGCAGTTAAAAATAGAGAAACCTCGAAGTTCTTTCTACCTTGTTGAACCACCATGTACAGATGCCGAGAAACCTATTCGCATTATAAAATTTGCATTGACATGAAAAGTGATATACCATATACTCAATCCCGATCCCTTAAAACCGATTTGAATCTCAAATTGGTGGTTTGCGCCATAGCAATGTTAGATCTAAGTTGACGATATAAAATATCAATGTCCGTTTTATGTTTTGATTCTTGAACGAACGAATCATATCGTAAGCTTTGTCAATAAGCCTAATGAATGTTTAATGCACTATAGTATATCGATATAGTATAAGGCTTCCTATTTTAAATTTCATAAATTGAGTCTAATGTATGTTGCTAAAATTTATCAAGACTAATCCTATGACTCTAGAAGAAATGATCTATTCAGAGAAATATTTATACTAATATTTTTTTATTTTTTTTTATTTTTAGTTTCTACTTTTTACTACTACTAGTCTAAACCTATACACATATTTTACAAACATGGAAATATTTACAAACGAAGCTTAGCCAATTCAAAGAAATATCATATTAGCAGTAATTAATTTCATTGAAAGACATTTGTACATACATTTAAACAAATTGGTATCACTAAAACACTTAAATGAAGTTTCTACTACTGAAGTAGCGGATAAACAAGAAATTAATTCGACACAAACGTGGTAAGAATGTTCGTCCTTTTGTAGTATTAGCATATTTACATGCATTTGCAGTGTGTGAAAAATTTTGTGACATAGGTTATTGGACTGCATTCATTTGAAGTATTTTTAATTCTTTCGAATGCAGTAAAACAATGTTGTTCTTTTGTCATCCTTTTCGCATTATGTAATCATGTACGCATACTACGTGTATTAGCAAATATCAACTGATTTATAGTATCAGGTCAGTCCATAAGCTCGTGCGTATTTTACACGTAATTTTACTTCAGTACGATTTTTGCATACAACAAATTATTCGCGGAATATAACGCAACTCTTTATATTTTCTTTGATATATTGTGCATTCAACAAGTGATTTTAATCGCGGAGAGAAGCACGTGTTATTAAAAAATAAAATGGAATCTTCGAACGCTATAAAAGGCATATTTTGTATTTTTTTATTAAAGTGGTAAAAATGCAACAACTGCCGCTGCAGAAATAAACATTGTTCACGGAGAGGATACCTTGAGTATAAGGACTGCGCAAAAGTGGTTTTCAAAATTCCGAAGTGGTAACTGCGACGTGGAGGAAGCCCCACGCGTTGGTCGTCGTCCTGAAGTTTTTAACTCCGACGCCTTGCTCGAACTCGTGGAAGCTGAGCCAAATTTGACAGTCGATATGATAGCTCAGAGGTTAAATTCTTCGCATGAAACAGTTCACAGGCGCCTGGTTGAGTTGGGAAAGGTTCAAAGCTGGGAAAATGGGTTCCGCATAGACTTCCCGTCGCCAACGTTCAGCAGAGAGTGAATGTGTGTTCTCAGCTGCTGCAACGGCTTGAAAATTAAAGTATTTTGAACCGTATCGTTACTGGTGCTGAAAAATGGGTCCTTTACAATAATCCTGTTCGCAAACGCCAATAGTTAGATAAAGATGAAACACCAGAACCGACCCCTAGAGATGGCCTTCAGCCCAAGAAGATTCTCCTGTCTATTTGGTGGGATATGGTTGGTATTGTTTATTATGAACTTTCGGAACCAAATCAGACGATAACTGCTGATTATTATTCCCATCAGCTATCAAACCTGAATGAGGCACTTAACAAAATTGACCGTCTTTAGTAAATCGACGCAAAGTTTTGTTTCACCACGACAACGCAAGACCTCATACCGCAAAGCAAACATTAGGCAAGCTGAACGAGCTCGGATGGGAGCTAATGCCGCATTCACCAAACTCTCCGGATATTGCACCTTGTGATTATCACCTTTTCAATGCCATATGAGTAATAAGAACTACTCTTCCAAAAAAGAAGCTATAAAAATGGATATCGAAGCGTATTTTGGCTCCAAGGACAAACAAATTTTTAAGCAGGGAATTAAAAATTTGCCTACTAGTTGGGAAGACATTGTAAATAATGAAGGAAAATATATTATTGATTAATAAATACTTTAAACAATTTTTTTATTAATTTTAAAACCGCCTTTAAAAAACGCACGAACTTATGGACTGACCTGATACTTAAGAAACAAAGACAACGTCTCTTTAGCCCTTTCAGTACGACAGCAGTAGAATTAAACTTGTTCGCTTATAATAACTTAAAGTTGATACATATGTATATGCGCATAGCATACAAACATAAGTAACATTTAAAGAAGTCAGAAGCTCGATATAGGGACCTAAAAGTCGGTGTTAAATGTAGTTGATTTTCTTTCACCTCGAAATCACTGCATTCGTACATATAATACCTATTTCATACAATTTCCCGAAGAAGAGCAATTAGCATGAACATTGAATTTTTTAAAATACCCGTAGCAACTAGTATACTAGGCCAGGGATGGACATATGGCTCACCCGAGCGGCCAGCTCGGCACATTTGAGTATGAATGCAACCAAGAGTAGGCATGAAGGTGACAAATAGTGAGGCAATTTTTTTTTTTTGTATGGTTTAATGAGGCCATATGCATGTGTAACTGGACAGTGGGTAATGAAGATACAATTTGTACTCTTTTCCACACAATATACACATAAAACAACAAAACAAATTACTTTGGTTAAAAAATACGCTCATTTTGTTTTCACCAATTTGCATAATTTTTTGTTTCGCATTGCCAGTAATTATGCCATCTATGCTTGTATATTTTTGGAGTGGCGATTAGCATTATATGATATATACAGATATGTATATATTTAATTGGCGCTTATACCCTTATCGGATGCATTGGGTGTGCTCCTGAACATACCACCGCTTCCAATTCTAATTGAAAGGGAAGCTCGCTCGAGTGCCTTAAGATTAAAAGGTATATCTGAACTTAAAAGTGGGGATATGAAAGGACATTTAAAGATCTTAGAAGACTTCCTACATAGTCCCATTCTTCATAGGGATGATATACTATCACCCAAACCAATACTCTTCAGGAACTTCCAAGTTATAATTAATGAACGAACAGACTGGAGAACTAACTCTATCACTTTCAAACCTGGCTCCCAGCTATGGTTTACTGATGGGTCCAAATTGTAAAATGGTAGAACAGGGGCAGGAATCAATGGGGCGCAATTCAAAAAATCGATTCCGATGGGATTCTACCCAACAATATGCCAGACAGAAATACATGCCATGGAAATATGTGTGAGAGAATGCCTTAGCAGGAAAATGAGAGGTACTCACATCTACATACTTTCAGATACGCAAACGGGCTCTAAAAGCCCTTCTATCAACAACTATCACATCTAAATTGGTAAATGATTGCCTTAACCTTCTCAACACCTTAGGGAACCTCAACATAGTAACACTATGCTGGATTCCGGGACATGAAGGACATGAGGGAAATGAAATGGCTGATGACCTTGCAAAACAAGGATCAAATATGCAACTTACTGGTCCTGAACCTTTCTGTGGACTAACAAAAAGCCACATTAATGAATTCCTTAGGCAATGGGAAGAAAGAAAGCTTGCCGCACACTGGTTAAACTGTGCCGGTCAGCGTCAAGCCAAACTATTCCTAAGTCCCAACAAAGGAATATCTGACAAACTTCTCTCACTAAACAGAGTAGATCTGCGTCTTTTAACAGGATATCTTACAGGCCACTGCAGCCTGAGGTATCATCTAAATAATATTGGTCTATCTGAGACCAATGTCTGCCGCTTTTGCGAAATAGACATAGAAAGCTCAGAACATGTGCTTTGTGAATGTCCTGCGTTGGGCAGACAGAGACTACATCACCTTGGTGGTATCGTAGTATCTCCATGAAATCTTTGAAACAATAAACCCAAAATTGTGCTAAACTTTTTAAAAACCCTAAAACTCTAGGGTTACAAAATAGGCCTTTCGCAATAGATCAGCTCTGGTAGCAGTGCGTAATGGCCTTCTAATAATAATAATAATACCCTTATTGGGTGTTTTGCCGAGCTCCTCCTCCTATTTGTGGCGTGCGTCTTGATGTTGTTCCACAAATGGAGGGACCTACAGTTTTTGGCCGAAATACACTCGGAGGTTTGCCATCGCCTGCCGCTATTAGAATCAACTTTTTCTTCATTTTGGTGTTGAGGGAGATCCGAACCTTTGTTCTCCAAGCGTGCATTACTAAACTTAATTCTGCTACTGCTGCTACAACTACTACTATTTTTTATGTTATGGAAACTGTTTTAGTAATAATAAAAACTTTAAAATTTTATAAAAAAACATTATGCTTACATATAGTGCAAATAACTGCACACAGAAATATCCATTATTGATAGAAATTAGAATGTTTAGTATGTATTTTATAATTCCTACCGAAAATTGTATTCTTTTATTTAGCACCTTTGCTGCACTGTTTGAGAATTACTTTTCTTGATATTTTTTTTTGTGGCTACTGTTAGTGTTTCCGCAAAAATAATACAATAGAATACGAGCTCATCACAGAGGCGAGTCGTTGCTTGAGAGGAATGTAAAAATGCGAAGAAGAATGTAAGAAGAAGAAGAAATTGCACAAATAGCACCAAGATGCATTCATTAGAGATGATGGCACTAGAGCAACAACAACGTTTTAAACATTACAATGTCACTACCAAAGAAAGTAGAAAAGAAAAGGACGAACTGCGTTGAACAGCCGATATGCAGTTGGAGTTAGAAGCATACGACGATAGTGTGAATGGAACGACTTTTCATTTTGTGTTGAAATCTTAATGTACATTAAAGTAGGATGAAAAAAAAAAACAAATCAGCTGGTCTACTGATAACACCTTTAATAGATTCGCCTAGAACAACACACGAATCAATAGCACAAGTGTGACGTCGCACATACACCGCTTCTGTTAAATGCACTGAGATCCTAATAGCGATACGAGATAGTTGGGCGCTTTATTTATATTATATTTTGTACATGGAAGCACGATGATTTGATGATGTAACCGAATGAAAACGACTGTCTTTACATTTACATAAAATGAGTTCATATCGAGACCAATGAATGCACTGTGTGAAAAATAGCATGTACAATTAGTTGTAAACAAATAATGTAAAATAAATATACTGAGATGTGAAATATTATAGAATTAGTGATGACAGTTCGGCCTCTCCTGACAGGAACTCGTCCCGAGATAACCAGCTTCATGACCATCATCATCGTGATCACCCTCATCATCATTTTCAGGGAATAAGGCACACGATGGCTTCATCGTGTGTGCTGTTGCAATTGTATTGTACTTTCTTTGCGAGCGTTGTATACCTTCACTATCTTCAATGTCATATCGGTCGAATCATAGGGCTTTCTTTTCTCAGTGTATGGGCCCTCGTACTTTGGCTGGAGTTTTCGCGATTCGCCTGTACTTGGTGGTGGAGCTTCTATGAGTACCAAATACCTTTCCTCATATGACACTGGTTTCCTATATCTAGCGTCGAATTTGAGTTACCAAGCCCATGTAACTCTGGTTGTTTCGATGTTATGAATTGCTTCACTACGCCGCCCATTCATATGGTGCTGTTCACCGTCCGTCTGCAGTGCTGCCAATATCTTATTACCATTCAAATCGCGAAGCGGAAAATCGTAATCGTCGATCGGTGCAAATTTCGTTGCTGCATTCACCTTTGCATTTAGTGACTATTACATCATGCGAATATGTGTATCCCATTCCTTTGTCTCGTTAGTCGCTGTTCACAAGCCGTTCGATAGCGGCGTTCTTACAGCTACCTTAATTATTGGATGTTATTCGTTTGGCAAAAAATACTGAATGCAGCCGATGTGAACGCAGTACCACGGTCTGTCTCAATTCTTTGTGATAATCCAGTGTAATACAGTGTTGATTGGTTTAACGCATCCACTACAGGCTTGGTTTTTGTAGAGCGTGTTGGAACGACTACGGAGTATCTCGTAAGTGCGTCTACAATAACAAGCACATATTCATAACCTCGTCGACTTTTGATAAATGGCCCTAGCGAGTCCAAATGCAGCGTCTGGAATGGCAACCATGCCATACATTTCACATTCCTATGCAAGGCTTTACAAAACCCTAGACAAAGTTTCTTAACCGTGGGGACCAAAATTTTTGTACAATTCTCTTTACACCAGGATGCCCAACGTCATCGTGGCAAAGCTTAAGTATATGCCACTGCATACCCCTTGAAACCACTAGCAATTGACGTCCATGCCTTTGAAATATCAGCATCAGCATTTCTGCATCGATGTTGATAACGTCGAAAATGTCGATAAAATCATAGGAATAATTGAAGTTGATGGGTATGTTAGTAGTCGTAGCACCGTTCAGGAGCTAAATATGGACCATAAAATAGTTTTAAACCATTTACGCAAACAACAAAAATATACACAATATACGCATAGCATTTAGGCATGCATTTAGCAATTTAATTGTTATAAACAAAATATAACTTCTAAAAAAATGACTTATGTACAGGTTTTTCGGAGGCCGCCGTAGCCGAATGGATTTGTGCGTGATTACCATTCGGAATTCACAGAGTCAAAGTTGATTCGAATCTCGGTGAAAGGTCAAAAATTAAGAAAAAGTTTTTTCTAATAGCGGTCGCCCCTTGGCAGGCAATTGCAAACCTCCGAGTGTATTTCTGCCATGGAAAAGCTCCTCATAAAAATATCTGCCGTTTGGAGTCGGCTTGAAACTGTAGGTCCCTCCATTTGTGGAACAACATCAAGACGCACACCACAAATAGGAGGAGGAGCTCTGCCAAACACCCAAAAAAGGGTGTACGCGCCAATTGTAAATAAATAAAAAGATTTTTCGTATAATAAATAGGTATATAGAATAAAACAAGCGAATTTCAGTTTAAACACAATTTCCATCAAGCACGCAGTGGAAACACTTGACAATCCTCTCAAAGCCAAAACCAGCAATCCCAGGGTTTGTGTTTGGTAGTGATGTCAAGATAATGAGTGAGAAAATATTGCTCCTGTCGGACTTGGATAATACTAAACTGTTCTTATTACATTCTTTCAAGAAATATATGTATCTATTTACTTTACATCTGTATATCTAAATTTTAGCTGCCGGCAGCCATTTTAATTGCCTCGATATTGACAAGCTGCAAAACATTGTAACCGTGTTTCGGTAAAAATGCAATAAAAAAAAAGAGAAAAAAAAAACGTATATGAACACTATTACCTCCATTTAATATTAAACTTCGTGCAAACCAAACAAATACGCTGTGAAAGATGGGTTTGAATAGGGTTTGGGTTATGAAATTTTTATAATGGCAGCAAACTCAAAAGGAAGCTGCGATGGAAACGTTATATACAGTCTGTGTCGGAAGAAAAGAACCGCTTTTTCTTGTAACTTCAAGATATATTTCGTTCTGCTTTCTGCTGCATAATAGTCCCACTCAAGGAGTACGATGCCAGTGCTAACTCAGGTTAGTGTCGTTCGAAACTTTCCAGTAAACGTAACCAAACAAAAATGAGTGAGAATTACGTGAAGCGTTTTGACGCGGTATTTTTATGCACGCACTCGAATGTGCCGTAATTATCTTACGCCGCGGCTGCAAAAGTGATTAAAAAATCAAAAAAGTTTGTTCTGATGTGGAATCAGCGGAATAAGATGTACAAAAATGTTGATGACTTTTCCGAGCGTGGCTTGAAGCGAGTGAAGGCAAAAAAGCAGGATAAAGTGATCGTCCAACTTTTTAAGCGGGGCCCTTCTTTGCGACTACGCCAAGCACGATCAGTTCTTGCTAAAAAGGGAATAGATATGAATATCAAAACCATCGAACGTCGACTGAAGAAGGTGAACATATCCTACCGTCCCACATCATCAAAACCACTGCTCTCAGAAAAACACATTGAGAAACAACAAGACAAGAAAATGGGTGGGGTTTATGAAAACGCATCTTTCCGGAAGGCCAGTCCACGATTTAAAGCGATTCGTTTGCAAAATATTCCTCTTTTCGACGAGCTACGCAGAAAAGCTGGTTCAAATCATGAATAAGGAGCACAGATGCCAGGATATACTCTATAACGATGGAGACTGGACACCTTACGAATTGTGAAGGCGACTAAATTTTCTTCTGAAACTACTCAAACCATTCTCTCTCTGGTGCAACAGCGAACTCTTGGCACTAAGGCTAAATAAACAACAAACATGGCAACAATTCTCGTCGTTCTATTTATTAATGATATCAATATCTGCTTTTCATTTGCCAATTTTCTTCTGTATGCGGTTGATTTGAAAATATTTTCTGCAATTAGAAAAACTATTCCTAGGTTGCAAATATAAATTAATGCGCTCTTTCGCTGGGCCAGTAACTCTAGCATCTCTCTAAGTATTAAGAAATGTTTTCATGTCACTTTCGCCAAAACTCAAAATGTTTGCGAGTCATCTTATAGCCTTGATAATACTTTGCTTCAATCTGTTCATGAATTCAAAGATCTAGGGGTGATCTTTGACTCCCATTTTTCACTCACAATAACTTTATTGTATCCACTTCTTACTCAATTTCAGGTTTTATACGGCGTAATAGATCGATGTTCTCGGACCTCTAGAATCACAAATAGCTTTTTACTTCCTATATCCGCTCTAGATTAGAATATGCAACATTGGCGTTGCCAACAATTTGCAATTGAGAAAATTGAGCGTGTACAGAAGGTGTTCCTTAAATATGCTCTCAGGTCGTTAAAATTCTCAAATCCTATCCCTTCCAATACTTCCTGGGTTCCGAATGGTAGTCACGCACCAACCCATTCGGCTGCGGCGGTCGCCGGAAATTTCAGGTAATTTACTTAAATTAAGTACAGTGGGGAGCAACGAAAGGTACGTTTCGAAAAGAAAAGGATTTTAATCAATAAACAATTGAAGCTTTGTTCAAAACTCCGTTCGCCAATTCGAAAAATTCAAAACACCACGGAGTTTCCGCTTCCCTCTACTTACTACATATATACATATGTATTTATAGTTTATTCCACAAAACTTTAGGAACAAACTATTGCCCTGTGGGAACAAGAGTGTAAATCAAGTCAAGAAAAGAAATTCCAAAATCCATCTTGTCATCAATTGCTAAAGTATTTGTGTACCTACCAAACCTCCGTCAAGTCATTCCCGATATCCAGTTTCCGACATCACTAAGGACAATAAAATCCATTGTGAGGAATCGACAGTAACTGTAGCATTAAATCACATTTTTTTACAAAAAGCTTGCTACCAACAGCCTAGGTACTCCTCGAGAATTTAAGTCAATTCTCCAAACTCTTAAAAAAAGTTCAAAATCATGCATGGTATGGACGCAATATCATTGAGAATACGACTTGTGAATCTGGTTAAAGTTAAATTAGGGATCTAGACCTCTCAGACCTTATGTGCCACTCTCTATACTCTCGTTATGAAGATTCAATTGAAAATCTTAGCTCGAAGGTGTTTTTGGGAACTAAAATAAACTATTGAAAACCATGCAATTGCAGAAGCAGAACACCGTATTCTTGTAATCCAGTAAACCTCATGGCGATAAGCTCAAGACAGGAGTTTGCATTTTTCTAAATCAAGAGGCAAAAGCGAGCCTAATATCATAGCGCCCTGTATCGGACAGATATTACGTATTAAATCTAAAGTGACATCTCAATCATTCAGTGTTATGCGCCAGTGGACGGGACGAGAGTCAAAAACACGACTTCTACAGCTAGTTAAATGCTGTTTACAACACCCTTTGTTGTTATGGGTGGTTTGAACACAATCGAATTTGAACGCTATCATGCTACGACGAACTAGGAAAGTGAAGTGGGATGCAATCAAAAATATGGTAAAAACCTGTGCACTTAAATTCTCGGCCTATTTCTTAGAGGTACAAAGGCATAGATGGGTGAAAAAACCTTGCGGAAAATAAGCGAGCAAAACGCAATTATAGAGCAGATCGCGACTTGCGTTGATCGAAATGGAGCACAGTCTTAACAGGTGGAACAGCAGTACCGCAACATGCTGAATTTCGTGCAACGTGTAGTGCGCAGCGATAAAAGACGTCATATCAACGACCTTGCACACGAGGCAAAAAGCATATTGCCAAACATCCCATTAAAGACTAAAATGTAAACCTTGTGATCATAGATGAAGCAGAAACCATGCTCGAAAACTTACTCGAACCCTCTACTGAAACCCTCGATGCTAACTCTCGAATAAAACAGATGTCTAACGACAAAGCTGCCGGAATAGATGGTGTAAATGCTGAGCTGTATAAAAGCGGTGGCGCGTTTTTTGCGAAGTATTATCTCCTGTAATAACATCTGAATGGAAAGAGGGAATTATAATAAAGCTCACTAAAAAGAGATCTCAGGAATGGCAACAACTGGAGGCGCATTTGCGTGCTGCCTGTGATTGTTAAAATAGTAATTCTCAACTGGCTGAAAACTTATTTAAAAGCATCTATAAGCTCCTGCTAGGCTAGTTTTTGCAGAGGATTCTCTTGCGTTTTCTGGGTCTTTCCAGATGCTGAGCGGTGTACGACAAGGATGCATATTGGCTCCTATATTGTTTCTTCTTGTCATCGAGGACGTCATTTGTGCCGCTCTCACCCAATGAATGTCTGAAAAGAAACATTCAGTGGCAGATAAACAATCAATTTATCAGATACCTGGCAAATGCGGACGACATAAGCAGTTGTCTAGCTTATAAAGTTTACGAGCTGAAACTGCTTACTCAAGCCATGTGGGAAAAGCTTCAAGGTAGCAGCACAAAGATCAGCGTTAGAATACGAAAGCGGTTGCAGTAGGTGGACAACAGTATGAAAGGGAAGAGAAATTTTGCTGAAGAGAAATTTGGCTGCGTGGTCACCCCCGAAATCGGCTGTGAGGTTGATGTTGTCTTAGGATTAGCAAAGCTATTTCATTTTTTGGCATCCTCGCACCTTTGTGGCAAAACAACAACATCAGCCTTCATACCAAATTCCGCATATTTAACACTAATCTGAAATCTTCTAATAGCGGTCGCCCCTCGGCAGGCAATGGCCAACCTCCGAGTGTATTTCTACCATGAAAACGCTCCTCATAAAAATATCTGCCGTTCGGAGTCGGCTTAAAACTGGAGGTCCCTCAAGACGCACACCACAAATAGGAGGGTGTACGCGCCACATATCTATATATATATATGTATATACATTATGGTGCTTTTCATCCATATCACCCTCATCGTAGGAAAAACTTCCTTGCTCCAAGAAATAGTACGTGGCCAATAGCACATCATAAATCACCGAAAACGTTGGAAACTTCAAATGACAACCAGTAGCAACTAATCATAACCCAGCAGGCCTAGAAAAGCGAGGCTGAAGGCCACAATATTTACTATGCCATTTAGACAAAACATTACTCCACCAGAAAATAGATAGATTGGAAGTTCTCCACACGTTGGGATAATAACCTGGTATCTTAAAAAATGAAACTATATATAAAATGGGCGCGTATCCATTAGTTGCGTAGGCGCGTGTTTAGCCGAACTCCTTCTCCTATTTGTGGTGTGTTTCTTGATGTTATTCCACAAATGGAGAAACCTACAGTTTTAATCCCACTCCGAACGGCAAATGATTTTAATAAGGAGGGCAAGCGCTATTAAAAACAACTTTTTCTATTTATTTTGGTTGATTCGGTTACGGCGGCCGTCAATATTTGAACCCGTTTTCATCTTTTTCAAAAGCCTGGCGAGTTTTTTCCACATGTTTCGTTTCATTCATCGAATAAAATCTGTTCAAATACACTACGCTCCAAACACCCACTACTACGACATGGTAATGTTTACGCAGAAAGTAATGCACTGAATTATAATACGAATTAAATTCTCGCTCAAGGAAGGCATTCCCAAATTAAAGCATTTCAACAAACAGCCAATCTCCAAAATTGCTTCACTTCTGACTTTAAATCCTATTCTAGATCAAAATGAAAACGAAGGCTCGGATGAAAACTAACTATACTGATGACACTCACTGCGAATGAACTAAAGCTACGATTTGAGAGCATGCACCTGGAATGTCCGGTCCCTTAGTGGGGGAGGGGCGCCTGCCCGGCTGGTAGATGTCCTCGTAAGACCAAAGGCTGACTCTCGCTCATTTACGCCCACACCCTGACGGAGAGATGGAAGAAGCATCCAAAGATTTCTTTTATGAGCGCCTGGAACATTCCTATGAGTGCTGCCACCTCCACGACATGAAAATCGTGCTTAGTGACTTCAATGCCAGGGAGGGCAAGGAAGCCAAATCGATCGTGTTGTGATATATGGAAGACACGGGTCTAATGCTTTATATTGTATGTACGTACGATCCGAGGACTCAACACCAACGCGGATCATTACTTGTTGCAGCCAAATTACGCACACGCCACTCTGCAGCAAAAAAGTACATCTACCTACGGAAAGAATGTTCGACATCGGAAAGCTGCAATCGCAACAGATAGCCAGAAGATGCACCACTCCGGTCTCACTCCTGCTCTCAGAGAGTACTGCCCAACAACCTGGCATGCACGAGTGATGGAGCAAAATTTCTTGTTATTTACGTACCGTTGCCGAAGAAAATATCGGGTTTCGGCCCGAAAACAAAAATTGGTAAAACGGGGAATGTCAGATGCTGCACAAAGAACGGATGCTGCTTATACAGCCACGCTGTGATCGGGCGCAACGCGAGCAATGTGGGATCGCTACTGGGAGCTAAAAAGCAAGAGAGACGTATTATCAGAATAAAGAAACGAGAGGCTGAAATACGTGAGTGCGAAGAGATTGAGATGCTGGCGAATAAGTACATCGCCCGAAAACTCTACCAGAAAATTTGGCAGCTTATAGAAGGTTTAAAGACCGAGGAATTTTCCTCCAAGAGCAAAATAGTGATTTGGTGACCGACATCAAGAGTGCGCTTAAAGTATGTAGGGAACACTTCTCGAACGTGTTAAATAGTGACAGAGGCGCATGCCAGAGATAATGTGAAGATCCCGATACTCCCATCGTTGCCGAAGGAACTGTTGTTCCGCTACCCGCCTATGACGAGGTGGGAATAGCGGTAATGTGGCTTAAGAACAATAGAGCCGCGGGCGCCGATGGACTTCCGGCTGAGCTATTCCAACATGGGAGTGAGAAGCCGGTAACGTGCATGCATCAGCTCCTATGCAAAATATGGTCGGCTGAAAGCATGCCTGCCGATTGGAATTTAAGTGTGCTCTGCCCAATCCATAAGAAGGCTGATCCTCCAGTCTGTGCCAATTATCGCAGGATTCGTCTTATAAATATCGCCCATAAGTGTCAGCGAGCGTATTGTGTGAAAGGCTGAAGCCCACCATCAACTAACTGATTGGACCGTATCAGTGTGACCTTAGACGTCGGAAGTACGCCAGCGACCCTATATTCCCAATACACCAAGTCTTCGAAGGGGCCCATTAAGGAACACACCATCTTTTCGTCGATTTCAATGCTGCTTTCTCAATACCAACAGCTGGGCCTTTGATACCAAATGCGGTTTCAGACAGGTTGACTCGTTGTCGCTTCATTAACCTGATGGTGGAAAAGATCGTGCAAGCCGCAGAACTTAATCCTCAGGTTCAGTGTTTTATAAGAGCGTACAATTGTTGGCATATGCCGATGATATTGATCTTATCAGCTTTAAAAACCACGCTGTTAGTTCTGCCTTTTCCAAACTGTTGTCAGTTAGATTTCAAGGCTGTAAGAGACTAATTAAGGATGCAGCATTAACACCGATAACAATGTTAGCCTTGAAATACAACGGGTAATCTCTCTTGCAAACAAGTGCTACTTTGGACTAAGAAGGCAATTAAGTAATATTGTTCTCTCTGGACGAGTTAAACTACAACACTACAAGGCTTTCATCATGCCCATCCTAACGTATCGCGCAGGAGCTTGGTCGAAATTTGCACGTTGGCGACGGTGTATAACGCAGGCGTAAGAGCTGTATGGGCTTTACGACGACATAGACATAGCGCAGCGAATAAAGATCCAGCGGCTACGTTGGCTGAGTCATGTCGTCCGAATGGATACAAACGCTGTGGCTCTGAAAGTATTAGATGCGGTACCAGCTTGTGCTAGCAGAGGAAGAGGAAAGCCTCCTCTGCGTTGGAAAGATCAAGTGGAGAAGGACTTGGCTTCAATTGGTGTATCATGTGTAATAGAGATGGTTGCTGAGATTTATGTTGGCGCACTGCTCCAGACTGTCGAAAAAAGGAGCACCCAGTGGCCTTAATTGTCTAGCTGCCAAACCTAGCTTCTGAAATGGTGATCGAATAATAAGCCTAGCTTTACCGCTTGTGTACCGATCGTCTTATGGCCGGTTAAACACACTGGGGCCTCAGGCTTTCTTTTCTGCGCTTTCCTTAGAATTCAATTATGCACTTCCACCTTAACAACAGTCAAGTGAACGCCAATGATCAGGTAGAAGGTCTCTCAAACCAAGTTCCAGTTCCCTGCCTGGAAAGCTCATTAGCAGTTTCATTTCCTTCTATGTTCATATGTCCTTGAACCCAGATCAGAGAAGTATTACCTGCACACCCTAGACATTTGATCTTCACCTTACAGGAGTTGACTAATTCGGATCTTCACTATGCCGGCATTATCTGCCCAAAAATACTACCATGTCCTTTCAGAGATTACCTCCACTTTACACTTTGAATAGCGATGGAAATAACGCAATATCGATGCGACAAAAGTGCAAAACAACATTGCACTAGAACAAGTTCTACATGTTCCAGTGACGGCAATGCATGCAATCCTTTGAACCCTCCCCAATTTAATGATATCATAGCCCTTCCGCAGAGTTTCCCACCCAACCATGTATATATTCGTTGAAACTGGCCGACCAATTGCACATCTAAAGCACGACCTCTGACTCGACTACCAATCTTTTGCCGAACATAGGGTAGCAGAAGTAGAAAGCTATAATGACCTTTACTCGATTTTCAATGTGTAGCTTCCAATGGAGTTTGGTGTCCAGTATCAAGATTCCTAGCTTCCGATGAAAGCGGAGAAACATGGTTTTGTAACTTGGGAAATCTAAAGTTTTCTAGCACCAGCTCCGTTTCGTCAAAGTTGAGGACTTTCCAAAATCTCATGGTTGAGGGAAATGGCTACGGTAACTTTACCCCACCCCGATTTCAATGAGTTAGAACTTCGTCTAATATGTTTGAACTTAGCTGCTACCCAAAAGAGAGGCGAGAGGGCACCATCCTCCGGTGTACCAGTATGCATAAATCTAGTGATTCGGGCCCTTCTCACCATTGCATTAATTTCCCTACAGCCTAGCAGGGATGAGATCCAGAGACAGATAGAACTACCTCTTGTCTATCTAATGCAGTGCCAATTCGTGAAAGTGTCTATTTAGAGATGGTTAATCAGGTGCTGAGCTGAAGAAAATTTAGTTTCAGCGTGCTTTCGATCACTCTCTCGGAAAAACAGAGGTAAGACTTATACTGCTGAAGTCCTTGGACAAGGCGTGACGCATTTGTATTACAGTCGATCAGGATGTTCTCTTTAATAGGCAAGAGAGTATCTTCCAGATGCTCCATTTCCTCAGGAGGCGCTGAACTATCATGGGTCATATAAGCGGACTCCAAACTGTAGCAACTGCCACATTTTTCTTTTCTTTTAGTGTGGGACTTTAGCCCGAACTACCTCATCATGTTGGTCTCCTTGCCGCAGGGATGGGGCTTAAGAGGTGGTTTGACCCCCCATATCATGGGGACCAACACGAAACCATCCGCTTTACGACAAAATTGGTGGCCACCCAATCACCATATGAAGATCACCGTACCGACGAAAATTCCCTGTCAATCCTAAACCCCATCATCCCATCATCTCCTCTCCTCGCCCTCACCTAACCCAAGGAGTCATGCGACCCGTGCCTATTGGGTGGTTTGCAGTCAGGGGGTTTTCTTTCCGACCATATTTCTACGGAGCTACCTCGATACCGGGTCACCTCGGGGTATAACCATGACCTTGCCGTGGTATGGGGCGCTGCCACGATCGACCATTATGTTTCCCCTTCCTATTTACAAAATCACCATGTCTGCCACGGTGGACGGTGATCGTATGAAACAGATGGATTCTTTTAAAATAATAACCTCTATGGACAAGCAGTCCTTAAATGCAAAGGAAGCTATTACTTCCACCCCCAAGAAGTCAATTTCCTGCACCACCAATACCGGGACTAGCCCTGGTAAAGGTGGCAAAACTAAGTCTGAAACGACTGATACCTCTGCAGAGGGCTACAAGGAGAGACGTGCTGCATTCAGGCTACTGGAGCGCTTAAACACGATCCCAGAGGGGGAGTGGTGTGTCAAACAAAAGCACTCATTTAGCTGGGCGACAAAGGTAACGGAGGAGTCCTTTCGGGGTCTGAACCAAACTCAAAACGTCAGTTGTCGGACGACCCACCAAGCAACCCCAGCACGTTGAAGAGTTCTCCAGCTACGTACAGCGAAGCTGTCAGCGGCCAACAGTAACCCTGACGGCACTATTTCGCCTGACAATTGGAAGAAAGTGGAAACCAGGCTTTCAAGCGTTTACTTCCAAATTCTGAAGGAGAATCCTGGTCCAGCTCCTTTCTATTGCGATAACGGATGACATCAGAGCCACGTGAAGCTTATCGCTTTTGCCGATCAGATATCAACTGATATTTATAAAATAGCCATTTCAAGGATCGGCGAAGTATGGCCTGGGTCCAAACTCGAGATAATTTCAAAAGAAGACATCCCCTGCTTACCAAGAGCTAAAGGACCCGGTTGGAGCTTAGATAGGCGGAGTCTGGCTCCGGTCCTAACACGGCGACAGCGTTACGAAAGGCATCTGCTAATGGCAGTATCTCTTCTTTGTTAGATAGAGTACTTGATACTACTCTCACTGATGAGGAAGAGGTACTGGCGTCAGACGCGGATGATCCAACAAAACGGTGGTGGAGATGAAGCCCAGTAACCATGATGTTACGGGTTTTTCAAATTAATCTTCACCACTGAAATGTTGCGTCCGAGAACCTCATAATCAACCTGGCCAAAGGAGGACATCATATTGGCCTGATTCCGATGATGCTGTTATTGCTATCTCTAGTCAATTTGTATCTTCATTAAGTAACCTAATACAAAATGCTCCAGATATACTTTTTAGGTGAGCAGAACAGTGTAGTCCAGGAGTTAACCCAGGCGAAACACAACTCATATTGTTCACTAGGAAACACAGAACCCCTCAGCTAAGTCCAATTATGCTGAAGAGAAGCTCTTGTGATTGCGGAAGAAACCAAGTACTTAGGACTAAACGTAGGTAGGAAATTGACTTGGAAATTAAATATCTTAGAAAGAGTCAGGAAAGTGAACCTAGCTTTTTATGCCTGTAAAAGACCTTTAGGTAAGACCTGGGGAATTAAACCTAAGGTTGCTCATTGGCTTTACACTGCTGTCGTCAGAGCCATTCTTCTATATGGAAATGTTGTCTGGTGGTGTGCTATGCAGAAAAAACCCTATTCTAACCTAATGTCTTGAAGAAGATCAAACACCCAACATACCCGTTAAGATTTACCCGGACGGATCTAAAATGGACACCGGTGTAGGATCGATCAGGGTAATATTGCGAAGAGCTTTCTATCTGTGAATCCTATAAACTACCGGATCACTGTAGTGTTTTTTAAACGGAAAAAACGCTAGTCATGAAGCCTTAAAATGGTTAGAGATAAACTGAATATCATCAACAGATATCTGCATTCTATCAGGCAGCCAAGCTGCCCTACGAGCCCAGGATGCATTCCAAACAACATCAAGGAGTGTCTTACGTTGTCGCCAATCTCTAAATGATGTGGCCAAGCAATATTGTATAATCTTATGCTGGATTCCAGGCCACAGAGATATACCAGGGAACTGTAGGACAGACCAACTTGCAAGAGAAGGTACCTGTATGCCAAACATAAGTAATTTTATGGAGATACCTCTCGCAACTTTCAAGCTTTTCATTAAGGACACACTAATCAGTTCTGCAAATCAAAGATGGATTAGCGTTAACACCTGTGGAATTGCTAGGCAAGCATGGCCATCTAATGGCAAATATACGTCTGTCCAAGAGTATTATAAAATTGAGTAGACTTCAAATTAAGATCTTAGCAGGGGCCCTCATAGGACACTGTCTCATAGGAAATCATGCAAGGAGATTAGGCGTTTACACGCATGATTTCTGTCGTAGCTGCAGAAATGAGGAGGAGTTGGAAACAATTCAACATCTTCTTTGCACATGCCCAGCTCTACTTCTTAACGAATATAGATAATCTATACACTTTAGGTATCAACAACCTTTTACGCTTTGTCAAAAGCTCAGGATGGTTCAATATGGAGAGGGAAATGTAGCCCAGCCCCCGCCGCACAACGGACCCATTTCGTGGTCTAAGTGACTTCGTTGTCTCTATGTGCGATGCAGCTGCCAAACCTAACCTGATCTAACCTTAGCCCGAATAAAACCTCCTCTTGTCCGAACGGTACCCCCTTCCGGAGCGTGTGAACTCAAATCGTCAGTATATGTCTGTGCTCGTAATTGTCCGGTGTTCACGCTGCGACGGCTCTTTCAGCACGCCGTCGGACATGTGGCCAATGATTCGCAGTAAGTAGCTAGGGGCCATAAATTCTGTGTGCCCAGTTCGCCGAGTTAAACGCGTTTTTTATATCTGCATTCCGATTACGCAGTATTTTTTGCCAGACCTTTGTCTCTTACCACTTGTGGTTTCGCATGCGACATGCATTACCGTGTTAATTGCATTTACCGTCGACCAAATCTTTCAAAACCCCAACTGGTAAAAGGAAAGCCCACCAGATTTTTCCAGGTGCTCCTGTAGTCTTCTACAGATTATTTGCTATAGTATTTTATCGGTACTGTCCAGCATGCACAGTGGACGGTACGATGAGGGTTGGTCGGGTTGCTTCCCGGGCTACAGCAAGACTACTAACCGCTGCCTTTTCCACATGTCGGAGAAAACTCTTTCCATGGTTTTGGTTGCTGTTTTGAGGGCAATGTTTGGTATCCCATCCAATCCCGGGTATTTATTACCCTGAGAGTGTCTTACTGCGCTTACACCGTCTTCCTTGCTCATCAGTGGAATAGGTTGAGAGTATTCTCTGATGACACACACCAGTTCCTCTGGAACAGGGAATAGTGTATTGACTACAGCTTTCATGAAGATTGGGCATATTGGTTGTGGTACCCTGAGTCCATTGACCGTCTTCTTAGTGCTCTGTACGCATTACCTCAGGTCGTCCGCGCTTTCGCATAGATTTTTGAAGCATTTCCTTTTACTCTCCTTTAACGCTGCTTTAAACGCTGCTTTGCATTTTTGCAACTGCTACTTGATTGGGACCACCGTCACATCTGTTGAACTGAAATTAGATTGTAAGACCTGGGCTTACCATCAGATTGGATATAAATTCAGATTATAGGATCTGTCCTTTAGTCCCATGATTCAAGGCTCTTGAATCAGGCAGATATCGATTCCTTCCTCCCAGACAATGACAAGTAGGTTATCAGTGGCTAGTGTAGAATGACGAATATTAATTTGGATTACTCGCAGACAACCACAGATCGTCGAACGTCTCCTCCACCATTTCCTCAAATCGTCCACCGCGGCAACAGAGGCGGGGAAGACCCTCACGTTGGCAAACATGAGGCCGAAGCGGAGTTTAAACTGCTACTTTTCGAGTGTCAGAGAGACCCGTTACTGATCAATAGCAGAACAACAGAGATGTTAGCAACACATTCTATTGAGACCGGTTCCTTCATGACAGACCAGTAATCCATCGGAACCTCAGGATTTTACAGCTCATTTTCGGCTACCAAATTCGAGCTAGTGGTCGCCTTGAAATCTCTGAAGCAGGGATGGGCGAAAGCCCTCCCAGGCGTTGTTAACCATAGAAAGGATCTTCTACAGAAACTCTTTCGAAAACCTATTGCAATATTTTATGACCCTTTGCTGGTCCTTTGTTGGCTATGCGGGGTGCCAATGGATGTGATTGATGTCTGTTTATTGATTGTTTATTTTATTTCTTTTGCGTATTTACGACTTGCAGGTGTTTTTCTTGCGCGTGGCTGCTTTTGGTAGTATGCTTGACAACTTCATAACCTCATCATCTAGTTTATTAGTTGTTTCTATTGATGGTGGGACGTATTCGTTTTTTCTAATATTTTTCGAAAATATTATCAATCAGGAAGTTGTTTACCTTAACAAACGTAAAATAAAGGTTCTGTTCCTACGGCGATGGTGGCATTAGAGTGCAAATAATAATTAAAATATTCAAATATCAAAAAAGAAAAAACTAAAAAGCGTGCTATTATAGCACATTGAAATGAGGAGTGTAAAATAATTTCCAATAGAGGTTGAATAAAAATAAAAAAATAAAAAAATTATTGAAAAAGTTTGAGGAGCTTTGTACGAATTTTTCATTGTATATCAATTAACTTTTCGAGATGGCACTGTTATTATAAATCTTCGTTAAATTATCTGCGGAAGGGTGAATAAATTTTTGTCAATCGATTTACCATTAACAATATAATAAATCAATAATATGAGAAGCAAGCCGATAATAGATAGATAGATAACCAGATCCATTCAGATCCTGGAGCCTTAGTACCTCAGGACATATGTACATACATCATAGGTGGGCACTTTGCAGTAACAGTAAGAATGCAGTAAATATAATATTTTACTGATATTGCAATTTAATTTTCATTACCAGTAAACTTTTACTGATTACTGAAAAAAATTTGCATTACCAGTACACTTTTACTGATTACTGAAAAAAATTGCAGTAAAAATATTTTTTTACTGATTACTGAAAAAAAATTGCAGTAAAAATATTTTTTTACTGATTACTGAAAAAAATTGCAGTAAAAATATTTTTTTACTGATTACTGAAAAAAATTGCAGTAAAAATATTTTTTTACTGATTACTGAAAAAAAATTGCAGTAAAAATATTTTTTTACTGATTACTGAAAAAAATTGCAGTAAAAATATTTTTTTACTGATTACTGAAAAAAATTGCAGTAAAAATATTTTTTTACTGATTACTGAAAAAAAATTGCAGTAAAAATATTTTTTTACTGATTACTGAAAAAAATTGCAGTAAAAATATTTTTTTACTGATTACTGAAAAAAATTGCAGTAAAAATACTGTTAATATAATTTGATTTGCTATTAGCTATTCGCCTTTCTTTACACAAGCATTGCAAAATTTCCATCGCTGAGTTTTTGCCTTCTAGACTGATTTACAATTCCAGCGAATGAAAACAACCGTTCTACAGGTGCAGATGACGGTAACGGGGTATTATATTTTAAAAATACGTTTTTAATAGCCTGATATTTAATTAGGCAACTTGTTGTTTCTTCTCGTCCGGCCAGGTATAAGAGCGTTTCTTGAAGATAATTTTCCAAGTCAGTGGAACCACATTGTATGCTAATATCTATTTAAGTAAATATATGCATAACACAAATATTTAATTGAAAACCAAGTGTAAAAAGTTTACCATTACTTTCATCCCCGAAGTCAAAAAATGTTTTTTGAGGTGGTTGAGGTAGAATACGAGTTTTGGCACAGGCTACTTTTCCATACTTGACCACATAAGTGTAGAACATTTTTTTAACTTCCTCTTCTGTTTGCGTTTTAGCTGTTTCTAAAAGAGCTTTCACAAATCGCAACTTAATGTCAGGGACAGAAATAGCGGCAATGACAGCATCCCAAGCGTCAGGCTGAATCAGGAAGTACTTTTCAAATCTTTTAAGCAAAGCTTCATGCATTTTTTTGCTACTTTCGGTTAAATACTTAAAACTTTTAGGCTCCAAACGACGCATTTTTATTCTTAAGGACACTATAGTGGGTATGAAATAACCAAAATACATGGTCTTTTCACCCTGAAGGAAGTCGATTGCAATAGGTCTCATAAGCTTTACGTATTCCTCTAAGTACTCAAGCTCACCACTGAGAATGGTAGGAATTTTTAAACGGAAACACAATTCCGCTAAATTGGTTTTGTGCTCCAATAACTTATTTACGGAATCATAAAGCGAGTTCCACCTTGTTATACATGGAGTTATTAAATTCGCATTTATCACTCCATTAACTATTTCTGCAGATTTCGGTCTATTGCATTAATTCCAAAGTTGTGTGCATCTGTGCAGTAAGAAAATATGTAAATATAAAAAATTTCAATTAAATTGAAGGATTTTTTGCCTTTGGAAAGATCTTTTGTGAATATCTTTTACATCCTGACTTGAAGAATTCATAATTTTGTTGAAATCGGTTGAAGCCAAAAGATTTAGAGTGTGGCTCGCACAAGGAAAATGTTTCGACAGACGTGGAGTTACAGATCGAAATTGAGGACCTGAAACAATTGTCGAGTCATCTGAATCGGAGTCAGTGTAAGTTTCCTCATCACTGTCATGTTCATTTATAGATCCTAAATCATTGTAAATCATTAATTCAATATATTGATTGGGAATAAATACGTGTATCTGATATACTATATTTTACATAAATGATTGATTTTCGTGATGAGAGTGTATTACATTTTGACTTCCCATAAACAGTAAATATTATACTGATAATCAAATTATATTATCAGTAATTTTACTGCAATTTTTTCAGTAATCAGTAAAAAAATATTTTTACTGCAATTTTTTTCAGTAATCAGTAAAAAAATATTTTTACTGTAATTTTTTTCAGTAATCAGTAAAAAAATATTTTTACTGCAATTTTTTTCAGTAATCAGTAAAAAAATATTTTTACTGCAATTTTTTTTCAGTAATCAGTAAAAAAATATTTTTACTGCAATTTTTTTCAGTAATCAGTAAAAAAATATTTTTACTGCAATTTTTTTTCAGTAATCAGTAAAAAAATATTTTTACTGCAATTTTTTTCAGTAATCAGTAAAAGTGTACTGGTAATGCAAATTTTTTCAGTAATCAGTAAAATTTTACTGCTTACTGCTATTTGTAATGCAGTAAATTTATAATGCAGTGTGCCCACCTATGACATACATACAGTGTGATTTGATTCATAGCAAATATATAATAATAATATATCTATGTGATAATTCTTACATGTATATAATTTAATTAAAGATTTTTGAACATTGAAGCATTAACCATAGAAAAGCAATAATAATTCCACTGTATTATTTTTACTATTATATGGATTTAATTTATACTTCAGTCTAAACAACACGTGGCCGGCTATGCTAACAGCAGAAATTGAAAAAGTAAGAATTGCGTTCACTACGAAATACATTTGATTTATACTTTAGCCTCAGCAACACGTGGTGGTAATGCCATTGAATTGTAGCTTATGTGAAACGTTGGTATTTTTAACACAGCGCCATCTATTAAATACTTACTCAATCCAGTCAACAGATGCCGCCAACTGTTAGAATAGTTTAGAGCTATCAGATAATTGTGACTATTAAATAATAAACAAATATTTTGCAATAAAATAATATTGCGACTATAAATTAAGATAAACGCTATCCTATCTTTCAAGTTGGATCAAACTGCACACAGTGTGCAAATTTGATTAAAATCGGTTAAGTAGTTTAGGAGCCCATCGCGGACAAACAACGTGACACGTAATTTATATATTATAATAAAATAACGTACATTTTTCAAGTTTTTTAACTCTTCTCTGTCATTGCTCAGAGCTAACGATGATAGTTCAATATTTCACAAACGATACTATCGAAAACGCACTTATACGCTGTAAGATTAATTAGAAATTACAATTATAAAGTCCAAACTCACTCACGTTTAGGTTTTACATACGAGTATTAACGACATGCTAACACCAGGAGTCAAAAGTATTTACACAACGCTGGAATTGTCACAAAATTCATTAGAAAGCCTTTTTTTGGTATTGTTAAACAATTGTATTGCAAAATGTTGTTGTTGTTGAAAGCTTTAAAGTATACAAAGCTAAAAAGTGCAAATTCAAAGAAATTAACGGTGTATTTCATATTAAAGCAAGCGCTTGAATTTATGCCTACTGGCGTCAAAAGTAAATACACAGCATTAAAAAGTGTCAAATAATGATTTTTTTATGATGAAGTGTGTGACTGATGTCGGATTTATTATTGAGAAAATCGATTTGTTCTGAAAATTACATTATTAAAATATTTAAAACAATCTGGCAGATTGGCAAATCACGAAAATCCTTTTACAATTCAATACAAAAAAAGGGAACCTAAGGAAGTTTAGCAAATAAAGCAAGGAATGGTCCCAAGTCAATTACTAACTATAGAAAGACCAGAATTCTAATGAGTGATGTCATGGAGAATCCCTCGTTCTGTTCCATTGCTCTCGCGAAGCAGTAAATGCCTTTGGAAAAGCAGTAAATGACGCAATAGTACGCAAAAGTACAAAAATCAAAACTTTTGTTGTACGTAAAGTGATCGACATATGTAAATACATAAGTCTAGTGAACAAATCCAAGCGCCTCGCCTTTGCTAAGGAATGCATACAAAAGACAATAGAGTTCTGGCTTATAATGTTTTGAAGAGATGAGTCCTCATTTTAGTTTCAGGGTACATTTGGAAGAAAATTCATGTATTCACAAAACTTACGTAGTAGGGCCGTGCAGCTTCTTAACACATTCGAAGGAAGTTGAGTTATGCCGGATATATTGGTATTCTTAATAATCATGCATTCATATCAGCCAACAACCTTTTCTCACCCGAAGTCAGGATTTTACAACATGATAGCGCATTTGATTTCTGCACAAATTTATTGACTCCATTTCTTCCAGACTTCAAGCAGTAATTAATACCAATGGCAATGAAACGGCATATTAATCAATATTCTAACAAAATATAATATTAATATAACATTTTAAAGTAGTATTTACTTTCCCAAACAAATAACTTTGAAATGCTATGTAATTATTTTCAACGCAAATAAAATGTGGACAAATACTTTTGACGACAGGAGGGTTAAACTCAAGGGTTTGCTTTAATGTGCCATGCGAGGTGAATTTTCAAATTACGCGGGCTACGTACATTCGACTTTCGATTATTATTTTGGACTCGTATACCTGGACTCGTATACCTTTGTTTTCCTTTAGTTTGCACTAGTCGTCTTTGCATACTCTAAAGATTTCACCAGCAACACATTTCTTGAATAGAGTTGTTCAACAACAACAAATAAAGCTTTTCTAGTGAATATTGTGACAATTTCAGCTTTGTGTAAATACTTTTAACTATGAGTGTTTATTCTTTATATATATACAATCATGCATATATGGTTCTTACATACGTAGTATAAACATCTGTTTTGGTTTCGCTGAAACATTTATAAGTTTTTATGAGGAAATCTTTCAATATAGATACATTAAGCTAATATCAAAAATAATGTGTTTGAATGTCAAAGAAGGGGACCTATCTCTAGAAAAAAAATAATGTGCATGTAGACATGCCTTTTGGTGTTCAAGCAGTTATAGTAAATGCTCATGGAACAGAAAACATAAAAAGTAAGTTGGCATTATATAATATAATATATGCACATTTAAAAGTCCAATGTATTTGCTCATATGTATGTATGTATTTTTCAACATTGGATTACATTCTACTGCTAGATACATACATAAATGTATGGAATAATTACATAAATACATTAATAAATGAAAAATGTTGAGAATATTTAAATCAACGTTTATGTTTCTGATTATTGTTTTACAACAAGAACTTTGTTCTTCAAAAGAAAATAAAACAAATAATTTAGATGAAAATGATTAAATTCTTTATTGTATCAGAAAGAGTAAGGGTTGGCAATTGTAAATAAAAAATTATATGGGTTTCCAGTTTTTGGAAAAATGGCGGCCTATTTCGTTAATCGATCCGAATGACTCTGTATAGACTTCATCTTTAAACTAGCCCCACAAAAGGCTAAATTCAATTGTTATCATCTCGAGCCAGTCAACACAAATTGAAAAGAATAAATAATAATGGCAATAATCAAGAGCAATATACATATACAATGTAACATCGCAATGACAACATCCAAGGAGATATCCGTTAGACTGTTCGCCCATAGGTTAGTATGAGAGAGGAACGACTTAAGCATTTCCTTGAACTTGAAATTTGGTCAGGAGCTATGTCTCTAAAAAATTTTAATGGAATGAAATTTTCCGTGGTAGCCCGAGTAGGCGGTAGCCCTACTTTTAAAAGTGGGTATGTTAACAGTCCAGTGTAGGCGGTGAATAGCGTATCTGGTATAACGTTTATGTATTTTTCTACCTTTAAGGAATACTCGGTATATATTGGATGGATATTCCAGGTTGGACTTAACAATAGGTAAAGTTTAAACTTTAAAGAGCAAACAGGTACTGAGTTTATAATAATAATAATAATAATTTATTAGTTGGCGTTCAGAGGCATTTTGTCGGCAATAATAAGCGAAACGTTGATTTCACACCACGTTTTCAGCTTGTAGAAAGGAGCGCAAATTCGGTGTTGGGTTTGTTGTGGGAGAGAGACTTCGTCGCCAAGTATTGTCGTGGACCCAACATCGTCTCGGATCACTACCTTGTTGTAGCCAAACTGCGCACACGCCTCTGTGTAGCGAAACACGTACATCTACCTACGCAAAGAATGTTCAACATCGAAAAGCTGCAATCGCAGCAGACAGCCACAAGATTCGCGCCTCGACTCTCACTCCTGCTCTCAAAGAGTACTGCCCAACTAACCGGCATCCACGAACAATGGAGCAACATTTCTCGTTTTTTACGTACAGCCGCCGTAGAGGAAATAGTATTCCGGCGAGCCCGAAAGTTGGTAATGACGAGGAATGTCAAGCTGCCGCAGAAAGAAAGGATGCCGCCTATAGAGCCACTCTGCGTTCGGACGCAACGCGAGCCATGTGGGATCGCTATTGCGAGCTCAAAAAGGAAGAGAGACGTATTATCTGAAAGCAAAAACGAGGGGCCGAAATACGTGAGTGCGAAGAGCTTGAAATGCTGGCCAATAGGAAAAACGCCCGAAATTTCTGTCAGCTCACAGGAGGTTTTAAGACCGGGGCGTTTTCCTGTAAGAACAAAGACAGCAATCTGGTGACTGACGTGCAGAGCAATCTTAAATTATGGAGGGAGCACTTCTCGAACCTGTTAAACAGTGACAGCTGCGCATGTCACAGAGAATGTGAAAATCCCGATACCCCAATCGTTGACGACGGAATTGACGTTCCGCTACCCGACCATGACGAGGCGAGAATAGCGATAACGCGGCTATTGAACAGCAAAGCCGCAGGCGCCGACGGACTGCCGGCTGAGCTATTCAAACATGGCGGCGAGGAGCTGCTAAGGTGCACGCATCAGCTTTTATGCAAAATATGGAAATCTTGGAAAAGACCCATGAAAGGAGAATCGGCACACACCATTTTTTCGTCGATTACAAAGCTGCATTCGAGAGTACGAATAGAAGTTACTTGTATACCGCGATGTCTGAATTTGGTATTCCTACAAAAGTAATACGCCTAAGCAAGATGACGTTGCTCAACACCAGCAGCGCCGTCAGAATTGGGAGGGACCTCTCAGAGCCATTTGACACCAAACGAGATTTCAGACCGAGTGACTCTTCGTCGTGTGACTTCTTTAACCTGATGTTGGAGAGCATCGTACGAGCCGCAGAACTTAATCGCTCAGGCACAATATTTTATAAGAGCGTACAATTGTTGGCGTATGCCGATGATATCGATATCATCGGCCTTAACAACCGCGCTGTTAGTTCTGCCTTCTCCAAACTGGATAAAGAGGCAAAGCGAATGGGTCTGGTGGTGAACGAGGACAAAACGAAGTACCTCCTGTCATCAAACAAATAGTCGGCGCACTCGCGTATCGGCACTCACGTTACTGCTGACAGTTATAATTTCGAGGTTGTAAAAGACTTCGCGTATTTAGGAACCAGCATTAACACCGATAACAATGTCAGCCTTGAAATCCAACGCAGAATCTCTCTTGCCAACAAGTGCTACTTTGGACTAAGTAGGCGACTTAGAAGCAAAGTCCTCTCTCAACGAACAAAACTAACACTCTACAAGACTCTCATCGTGCCCATCCTAATGTTTGGCGCTGAAGCTTGGACGATGAAGCGACGCTTGGAGTGTTTGAGAGAAAGATTCTGCGCAAGATTTTTGGACCTTTGTACGTTGGCAACGGCGAAAATCGCAGGGGATGGAACGATGAGCTGAATGAGCTTTACGACGACATAGACATAGTGCAGCGAATAAAGATCTAGCGGCTACCCTGGCTGTCGCTCTGGCTCTGAAAGTATTTGATGCGGTACCAGCGGTGGTAACAGATGAAGGCCTCTTCTGCTTTGGAAAGATCAGGTGGAGAAGGACTTGGCTGGCGCGCTTTGTTAAACTCGGCCAAGATCGCGAGATGTGTTCAAAAAGTATCGCGAATTTTGTGTTTTTTCAAAAATTATTTGTTTATCCATTAATATCTAGTTTGAAATGGCTGCTTGAGTGACTCCCAATGGTTTTGCTAGTTCTTCTTGAGTTTGACAGCAATCTTCATCGAGTAATGTCTCTAATTCTTCATCTTCAAACTTTTTTGGCTGTCCTGGACGTACCTTGTCTTCCAAGTCAAAATCTCCACTCTTAAAACGTCGAAACCAATACTCACACGTTTGTTGCACAGCAATCGATGACTTTCAGCTGATTTTTTCTTCCAATTGAAACAGAAAAGTAATGCTTCCCGCAAATTGCGTTTTGTTGGCACATAAGTTGACATATTGATGGCTACAAAAAAAATATTGTTTACACTTTAACGAAATGACACATACTGAAAAATAAAGCGCAATACTAACGCTTCACAATGACGTTAGTGAATGTATGACCTGTTGCGATTTTATATTGGTAACGCCATCTCTCAGAAAATCCTTAAAATTAAGTTCTATAACTATAACTAACAATATTTTATGGTAAAACCCAGGATGTTAATGGGAACAAATTCACTCGATTCGTATTGGGTGCGGCGATCCAGACGTTCAGCACGTCTCGAAATTTGTTTCGATACAATTGCTTGCTCGATCACGCACGCCACTATTCAGAACCCGGTTGTAGTAATTTTTATAAAAATAATTAGTATTAATAATTTTATCGTTATTTTGTACTCTCCAAAATGTGTACAAATTATATATAGAAATCGTATTTATGGAAAAGATAAGGCTTAGCCGATATTATGGATGAAATTAAAAGTTGTATGTTATGATATTTACATAAAACAGACTTATAAAAGTATTAGAAATGAAATTCAAAGGAAATTATATTCTGTGAAATATATATTTATATGTATATAGAATTGATAATAAAACTTAAAATCATATAAATCCTCAGTTTTCACGTGGCAAGCACATACTCGAATTTCCAGTGCATGGTGAATCCGCAACATTGTTACGTGTATTCTAAAGAAATGTTTTCGCCTACTTTTTAACGTTTAGCCCTAAGTTTAAAAAACATAAACCTTTTAAATTTGCCATGGTAGTTTCAGGTGAATTAAGAGGAATTAACAAAGCTTCGCTTCATATCCCACAAGGAGTTTTTAGAAAACTGAAACTGGCATAAAATGGATACAGTTAACTCCGCTTAATTGCTATCCGTGCAATTGAAACATGTTTTGTTGTTTAATTTTGTGAAACGAATTTATCTTCACATAAATAAAATAAAAGTGTTCAGTTGTTGACTGGGCAAAATGGAATTTTTTAAACTCATTTATCAAGCGAAATTCTTCATCAAAAACATAAAGAATATGAATATTACTAAGCTCATGCAAAATAACGTTTTTAATTTCTGTTTTATAAACCTTTTACCTGAATCGGTTTATCAACAATTAAATTGAGACAAACAAAATTAATAATCGATAAATCTTGAATTGCATCTCTATATACATTCCGTTGAAATGAACGAGCTGGGAATTCCGCTCAAACTTGTCAAATGGTTTGAGATCTTGAATAAGTTCCCAGGGGAAGGACTTCGGGAATCTAAAAAACCTGAAAACGTCTTCTTCCAGAAGGATTGGTCTTCCGTGCTGCGTAAACTTGCCGGAAACCGTCTACGCATATTTCTAAAACGTCAATAAATACACAATTATTCGTGTTCTTAAGAAATTTTTACCCAAAACATATTACTTCGCTTCATTTTCCCGCTTTTTTTTGCAATATATAATATATAAAATAATTAATTCCTTTTCCATATTTTTCGTTTTGTGAGCTGCTCAGAAGTAGATCACTAATTAGTGACTTTTTTTTGAGAATAATGACGTGAGATGCTTACTGAATTGCAACTAGTCTCAAAATCAAATTTCACCACGAAAAGTCTCAATTAGTAACTTGAGACTGCTTACAGAATTCGGGGTTTAGATAAAATTTCTGCATGTTAAAATTTACAAAAAGAAATGACTGTCTGGTAACAGGCGCGCACTCACGGCAGAAATTTCAGTTGCAATATTTTTCAATCGGATGAATTGAATTGCCGAACCAAATTGAGTCAATAATTTTTAATACAGCAAAAACCTTATTTTCGTTAAAAGCCGATATTAGCATTGTGAAAATTGTACATCGTTAACGTGTATATTTACTTATAATATTATGTACATTCAGCTCTCGTAACAATTTCTATTTATTCAGATACATTGTGGATATAAAAGGGCTGAAAGAACATAGTTGCAACTAAGCGGAATTGACTGTAAATGAATTATGGGTGTGGCATATTGAGGCAGCTTAAGATGTCTTTTACCGACGCCGACTTAACGGTGATGTACTGGTTTTATTGCACTTTAGCACACATTACACAGAGACAGTTACGTGACTTAACGTAAAAGAATCAGTCGTTCAACAAACTACGCGAAGAAAACTCCCACACCTACCTCGATAGTGTGGGAAACGTACATAGTACGTATGTATAAATAGGTACGCACGTGCAACTAAAAATTCCTACAACCATACATACAAGCACAAACGCATTCATATACTATGCACACAAACTTAAATACTTAGCAAAGTTTTTTAAAAGTTTCTCTTCTTGTCAATTCTTCACACAAATTTTATACACTTGTTAAACCTATGAGAAAGACAAACACAGGGAAACGTTAACTCTAGTGTGCAATTAAGACATCACAAGTATTCCTGGCATACATATTTGTATGCTTGCATGAAGTGCATATATAGGTATGTATGCGATATTCCACAGTAAAATGCCCAATGCACAGGACAGATTCTCCTAATTCGAGCAAATTTTTATTATTAAATAACCAAATAACTTGCTCTGTTTGTTTTCATCCCATATAGATTTTCTGCATTAATGAGAATTATACGGACACATAAATCATGGAAATACTGAAAACCCATTAGTGAACTGGTTATCCTAATGCACTATTTACCAAGATATTGTGGTTTTATGCCGTTGGATTTCTTTCAATTGGATTTGTTGGAAGGAACCCGCAAGCAGTTCCTGGACTAAAATACGAAAATAAAAATGTTTCTGACTAAAACTGTCTGCCATTTGAAGGTGCCATAAAACTAAAGGTCTCTCCATTTGTAGAACAGCATCAGGACGCGCAGCACAAATTAGACGAGGAACTCGAAGTGGACTCATCCTGCCATAAAAAAAGTAGTTTCTAAGGGAAATTACTCGGTCATTAAGAGAGGGTGGTATTCTATGGCCATCATGTGGCTGCCGACTGTTTTACGAATGGTCTTATATCAGCTTCGCTGTTAATGGCAATATGGATATGTATAGTTTTCTTCTCCACTTCCTCTTTGAGTGCAAGTTGATCGGAAAGAATGTTGAAGTCAGCAGTGTGTATCTTCTCATAGCCACAACTAGTGATTGGCCAATTGATTATAGTGTTATTTTGAAGCGATAGCCTGAGCAGCTAGTTTCCTTTATAAATATGTTATTTGTAAGCTTTATTTGCAACTATTTTTTTATAAATAAATAAATAAAAATATAGTGTTTGGCACACCACTTTCTGTTTGTTTGATCCGTCAATTTATCTTTTAAATTTTAAATTAGTTTAAATCATTAAATTTTTAATTGGTTTGCCTTTTCCTAACAACTAATTTATACACAGAGTTTCATGAAAGCGTATATAGAAATAATCCTCAATAGAAGCAAATATGTGTTGGCGTACATATAGATCTGTTTAGCACATTAAAAATCTTCTGTTCCGTTTTTATTTCATCCAACGGGGATTTCCAAAATACATTTTAAATCTTCTTGAATTTAGTTGAATTTCCCATCTGCAGTAGAGTAAAGATTATGTAAAATAGATTTAAACCAGGAGATCTTACTGGATACTTCAATATCCTACATAGGGGTTGCACATGCAGCATAAATGACTCAAACGAATGAACACACGGAACACGTACTGAATTTTACTAAGAGATAGAATGTTATCTTCCCGTCCAAGGAAGAGTGGAACACTAGCCCAAGGTGACTAGAAAAATTATATACAGATAGATCTAAAACGCTCCAGGTTGTGAGAGGAGAAATAGTGGGGCCTAGAGCACACAAATCTTTAACACTGAGTACAGATACTACTTATACAATTTTCAATGGAGGGGTTGTAAACAGACCGCGTGGAATTCAACCACGTCACTACGAAGACAGGATTTCAAGACAAGGAATCGGAAGGAAGTTTCAGAATCGCTCCTCCTATGAAGTCTAAATGCAAATGCACTTTTATCCCGTTATATCTGCCGTCGCATGATAAGGTACGGCGATACTTACACAATTTACTTTACTCCGATTCGATTGCTTATCGTTTGTCTTGCCAATACCTAAAATAAGCAGAAATACCAGAAGGTCCCTGAAGATTATATTAAAGTTAGAGTCATCAGTTAAGTACTTAATCTATTTCGCCTTGTTTGAAGACCACCCTTCATATGCCACCAACAGTTATTACCTTTTTATCATATAAAATCATTTGCTTAATATTATGTATAGTATTTTGCGGCTCTGAAAAGGGCTGCCTTTATTGGGAGGCCATAACAAAAATGTTTAATTGGCAAGATCGAACGTGTACAAAAGGTACCTCTGAAATGTATACTAAGATCAGTAAAATATTCTGATTCTACACATCACGTTTGCTTTTGATCAACCTGAAGTCCTTAGAAAGTAGAAGATCTATTCTGTCTCTCTCGTTTGTTTTCAATGTTATTAAAGGCAACACTGACTGCGCCTTCCTGCTTCAACAGATTAATTTTCTTAGACCTCTCAGAATTCTTCGTAACGCACTTCTTTTCTATTTAAATACCTTTAATACCAATTATACTCGCAATGTTCCTATTGAACGTGCCTTTCGTGATTTTAATGAGATCTCCAACTCTAACGTGTTAGATTTCCCATTTTCTAAGAAAGAATTTTCTGAACTAATTAACTTTGTCTTTTAGTTAGTTAAAGGTAAGCTTGTTTATTTTAATTAGATGTAAGTTTCTAATTGAATTTGTATATATTTTCATTATTCTTTAGGTTTAATAGTCAGCTTAGAATTGTGTTTTCTTAACTTCTTCAAATAAATGACTAAGAGAAAGAATTTGAAAGGTATGGAATGTAAATATTAACATTAAATAATATTAAACAATTATTATAATAGCAATTATAAAGTATACTTACTTGTGAATATATGGTATTTGGCATTTGTACCTAGTAGTCTAGGACATTTATTTTTTATATTTTCTTTTTTTCAAAATACTTGCAGAATTTCACGTTAAATGCTTCATTTATTAAGAAGTAAAACGTATTGATTCGAGTTTGTTACGTTTTTATCTAAATTAAATGTCTCAAAATACTTCCTAAAAGACACAAATTAATGGAACACAATTTGCTGGCTTATATAACTGGCACGTACACGCTTTTTGGGTGTTTGACCGAGTTCCTATTTGTGGCGTGCGTCTGGATGTTGTCCCACAAAGGTTCCTACAGTTTCAAGCCGACTTCGAACGGCAGATATTTTTCATGGCAGAAATATGCTCAGAGGTTTGCCATTGCCTGTCGAGGGGCCACCCCTATTAGAAAAATTGTTTTATTTCATTTTGATGTTTCACCGAAATTCGAACCTACGTTCTCTCTGAATTCCGAACCGGAGTCACGCACCAACCCATTCGGCTTATTTACTTTTCTCTTACTCTTTCACTCTTAACTTAAAACTGAATACCCTTAGCGCATGTACCTATGATTATATACACGTGCTTAATAACTATCGTAATTCCAAAATTAGGCAACTTGTATCTTCTGCTGAGTTCTGTCTCGCCACCTAGTGTCAAAGCGAATTTGTGCTTTTGTTCTAGTATCTCATTCACTCGCTATTGCTACCAGTAGATTCGCGTAGTTTCTCTACAGTATTAGTTCAAGTTTGCAAAACATTTTACAATAAAAAAGATATTACAGTTCTGTTTAGCCAATTTTGCTTCGCGATAACTTTTATTACATACAACTTAATGACGTTTTAGCTTTAATGACGCTATTTATAAGTCTTGGCAAGCTTTCTCGCAAGAATTCTTGACCATAGACCGTCGAAATCCTTTGCTTTTCATCGGACTGAAAAGGGTAGGTTAGGATAGGTTGAAGCGGTTGTGCTCTGGGGCATACTCAGGCTCGAGGTCGCGTGGGGAGCCCTATCTCTCCTGAAACCAGTGTGTGCTTTTAAGAAATTTTAAATATCTCACAGTTGTCGGGCGATTTTGTTTCTGCTCATTTCTTGGGAATATAATTAAGTCATATCGCTGCCTCGAAGATTAAGGCGAGTATAGGTGCAACCATATATTTTGCATGTTGCAGATCAGCGGGGATGATTCCAGGTTTGAAGCTGCCAATGGCAAATTTAATGTTATACTTCTTTAGAAAATCTATTAGGGATTCCCGATGTGAACTATAGGGTTCTATTGTCTTCGTTGCAGAGACAACGTGGGAAGTGTGTCTGCAATAGTAATTTTAGTGTTTCTTCACTGCTAGTTGTCCATTTTCCATTCTTTTTTATGAAGTAGCTCGGGTTGTTGGGGCTTGTTGATAAAACTTTCCGGAGTCTACTGATCTCAGAAACACTTCCTATCTTTTTACAGAAGTTTATCCAAGACGCTGTTTTTGCTGCCCTTGTGGCATACTTAAATCTACGTTGGCATTCTTTTTATCCATCCCACGAGTTATTTCTTCTCGCTTCGTTATACATAGTTCTGCATTTCCTTCCAAGGCTTGCTATATTAGTGGACCACTATGGAGCTTTCGGTTTCCCTCTTCTCATTCTGTCATGCTGTTTTCGCAGCTTGTTGAAATGCTGAAGTCAGCTCATCAACCGATGAGTCGAACTGTAGCTCCGAGTTAAATTGGTATGTCACGCCAGGGAAATTGCTAGATAATGTGGTTTCAAACATATCCCATTTTGTGCGTCTGTGGTTTGTAACCGGCTTGCACTGCTCAGTTTGAAAATTGTATATTAGATACCTATGATTTGAGAAGGAGTTGTCTTTAGACACTCTCCAGTCTTTGAAAATTTGCGAACCTCATTCATCGACACACGTGATGTCTAGAACATGAGAACTTGAGACATGATGATGTGCATTAGCATCTGCTCCCTGTATGGGGAACCACATCTCGATGCTTCCTCAGCTGCACCTCTTATGAGTAGTGATGGAGGTGGTTGCTCCGCGTAGTATGCCATATAAGATGAGACAAACCATATCGTCCTTCCGCAGGATTCCACCGATATGATGACGTTATCCGCATCGCTGAATTGTATGAATAAGTATACATTAATATGTTTCTATACTAATATGTACGACCCGGGTTTACCTTTGTCGGTGACATAGACCAATTTGTATTCCTTATTGTTCAAACCACAAACCCGATCTTTTACGATTTTCTAAGAGTTCGCCTACCATGCCGGAGTGGGATACCACCGCATCGTTGTTTGTAGCAACATCGTTCGCCCCCGTAGATGAAGACGTATTTTCTGCGGAGGTGCTCTTTCTAGTTAAGAGAGTCAGCTCTGGGAAGCCGTAATTAATTTTCCATCCTCCTCGCCAATCTCTGCTACCCTCCAGTCATTCGTAGGTAGCTTAAGATTGCCTACCTTTCACAGGTCCTTTCTTCTGGATCAGAATGGAAGTCTGGTATACAAGCTTTTGATCGTGGCCTGTTGGGGATATCTTTTCGGGGGACCACATCAAGGCAGGCCCCGGCCAAAGTTCCCCTATGCGATTAATCGCCACGGAACGTTGATCAGCGCATCTTATTAGTTTGACGCGGGACTGAAACCATCCCACATCCGGGCAACTGGGTGGAGGTCCTGGATTTTCTTTTAGGATGTCCCTGTACACCTTCCAAAGACTCCTGTTTATCAGGTCCCAGTTTGCTTGAGAGATCGCCTCATCGTGCGAAATACTTCTTCGCCGTGACATTAGTCGTCTGACTGGCGGACACCTTAGTTCGTTTGGCTTCAGCCAATGTCTCTGCACTCGATCGCTTGCGCCATGACAAGGTCATTCTAGCTCCTGGAGTGACCCAGTTTCAGGAGGGTGCCGTTAAAGTACAGCCGGGTACCCCCGGCTGCAAACCATGCATTGGGCACGGTGACGCGTAACACCCTGGATTAGGGGGGTGCAGGAGAGGAGATGATGGGATGCCAGGCAATGGAATAAAAGTGGGATCATCGTCGGTACGGTATTCTCCGCATTGTGATTGGCTGACCACCGCCGTTCTGCGGATGGTTGGATAGTCAATACCCATATGGAGTTTCCCTCTTTGCTCGTGTTGAGTTAACCCTCATGATATGGAGGTAAACCAACACTTAAGCTTCGAACAACTGAAAAAATACTCGCCGGTAAGAAGTTTCGCTCGTATTGAGATGTTAGAGCAGCGCTGGAATTGCGTTGTTTTTGATGGAAATTAAGTAGATGAATAAAGCTGATTTTAAACAAAAAGAACACGTCTTTGTTAAGCCCGGGACTTTTCAGCCAAAGCGTTAAGTCTCTTATCATCAAGCACTACTCTCAATGCAAAGCTTATGAACTTTGAGAGTCGCCTAGAATCACAAAAGCTGAACATAATTAGACACCACGAGTAATGAAGCAGTTCACCAGAAATTATGAATTTGAAGTCGGCAGTTAAGCACATTGAAGAGCGTGAGAAAGAAACGGAATCGAATTGCGGTAATGTAGAAATAGTGTATAACGAGGTATATAGTAGCATATGCACCTACTGAACAAGTAAATCTTTATGAAAACAATATCATATCATCGGATGTTATTGTTAATAGATTGCCTGCAGGGAAAGAAGAGAAAATTCTTAATCAGATCTCTAAGCGGTGCCAAACGCTTCATTTATCTGTAATTAACATTATTAAACATTGTTTTTAAGTTATTTAAAAAAAATTAAAATTTTTCTGAGTTTATTTTGTAAATGATTTTGAATGTACTGTTTGGCAACACTGTGTGGCGAGAGAGCAATCAGCTGCCACGATTCTACGGAAAATATCTAAAATCCTACGATAAAATCAACTATACTACGAATACTACAAGGGGCTCTCATTAGTTTCATCGTGCCAGCTGACACGGGCTTGCGTTTACGTTGGTGACTGTAAGCACCATTATTATAACTTATGAGGGCCTCAGTATAGAAGGGAAGCTATTCAGAAACGATAATGTGCAGAGAAATCTCAAAAATGAGCTCTAACAGCCGCCCTGGTATGGTGAAACTTTTAGCACAACTGATTACAGTGAATTATTATTGTTATTGAATTATAGTCTGTGCCAGAAAAAAGTAACCGGGATTATTCATGAAGCGTCAAAGATATTTATTTAAAATTTTTTTTATATGAAAGTATTGTACATACGACTCGCAATGACTCAATAAGCCGTGTAGTATCCATCGATGTCGAGTATAGCCTGGCATCTTTTTTGAACCAGCTTTTCTGCGAAGCTCGTCGACAAACAGGACTAGATTTTGCGAACTAGACGCACGAGTTGCTTTAAATCATGGACTGGCCTTCCGGCAAGATGCGTTTTCATAGTTCCCTACACATTTTAATGGGGTTGGCGTCTGGGGACTGAGAAGGCCAGTCCAAGACTGTGACGCTACCAGAGAACGTAAATTCATAGAGAAGGTTCAGGAACGAATGAGCAGGTTAAATGTCAAATGCTAACAAAACGCGGCTAAGAAATTTGTATTATTTCACCACGGCCTTGGAAAAATTAACATAAGAGAGTTAACATAGCGGATCGTAGTCAACAGAATTTAATATAGCGTTTGCACTGAAATGTAAAATTGATTTGGTGTTAGGGAAAATAAAATAACAGCAGACTTGTACATTTTTCTTTCATGCTTATTTGCCGCCGGCATTTCGCATGCGTAAATGGAATAATTCTAGTGAGATGAATAAATTAATTCTAAGTATATGCATGCATGAATGTGAAATTTGAAGTATCTAATTAACTAAATTGTATTGATATTAAGTGTATTATCAAAATTATTTCAAAATATCCACATAAAATATTAACTTTGTAAACCATTCATATCCTTCAAGGGCTAGTATTCAAAAATATGTTGCACTCTTTAAACTATTAAATTATAACAGGTGGCGCTAAAGTAATCCTCCTATCAGAAAATGCTACAAATTTTGCGATTGGCCCCTAATGTCAGTTCTGTTTTGACATTTGTGTAGTAAACACATGCGAAATACACGTTAATAAACAATGTTACGCTACACTGCTCCAGAACGCGGAACATTGTTGACTATTTATTTGACCAATAATCGGTCGGTGACTTTGGCACAACGTGAATTTCGTCGCAGATTTCCTCGCCGTCCAACTCCTACTGGTGAAACACTGCGACGTTTAGCCGCTCGCCTCGAAGAGACTGGCACAACACGAGATGCTGCCAGGCGTGGCAGACCCCGGGGTAGCCGTTCTGCGGAGAATATTGCTGCTGTAGCCGAGGTTGTCATGGAAGCGCCGTCGACATCGACCAGACGACGTGCCACGCAAATAGGTATCAGTCAACGGTCTTTACAGCGAATTTTGGTACTAGATTTGAAGATGTTTCCGTACAAAGTCCAGACGGTGCATCAGGTGTTAGCTGCTGACCGCCAATCGCGTCTAACATACGCTCAAGCCATCCTTAATCACCACCAAGAGGAAGATGATTTTTCATCAAAAATAATCATGAGTGATGAGGCCCGTTTCCATCTGAGCGGGTACGTAAATAAGCAAAATTTACGCTTCTGGGGCACTGAAAATCCGCCTGTAACCCACGAAGAGCCATTATACCCGCTCAAAGTCTCTGTATGGTGTGCTGTTTTCGCTGGAGGAGTCATCGGACCTTTTTTCTTCGAAGACGTCGCGGGCCAAACGGTTACTGTGAATGGTGAGCGCTACAGAGCAATGATCAACGAGTTCTTTTTGCCGCAACTTGATGAATTGGGATTGGAAAACTTGTGGTTCCAACACGACGGTGCAACGGCACACACTGCACGTGCCACAACCCATATGCTGAAGGATGCATTTCCCGGGCGCCTAATCTCCCGTTTTGTCGATTTGCACTGGCCAGCAAGATCGCCTGATTTGACCGCTCCAGACTTCTTTTTGTGGGGCTTTTTGAAGTCGCGGGCTTATGTCAACGAGCCTCAGACTCTTGCAGCTCTTAAAGACAATATCCGTCAAGAATGTGAGGACCTATTGCCGGAAGTTATGGCCAAAGTGATGGAAAATGCCAAAAAAGGGCTCAAATGGCAATCAACTGTGGTGGCGGCCACTTTCATGACATCATATTTTCGACTTGATGTAAGAAAAATTAAAAGACCAAATAAAAATAATCCACAAGAAGAATCCAAGTTTTTCATTTTTTTTTAAATTACAGCCAAAAAACATCGAAGGTTACTTTTGCGCCACCTTGTATCATCATCATCTTTACCGAATTTATAATTAGTGACGACAAGTTGTTAATAATACCAGTTATTTTAAGGTTTTTATTATTAATTTATTATTATATTTGAACGAAAAAATTTATGGTAATACATACCATATACCTAATATACATATAAATAAAATACATATTCATATACATCACATATACAACATCGTATGCTAATATATGTATATAAACATGCATACATACAATTTCGCGCAATTTTCATAAAAAACCCAAAAAGAACAAATCCAATATGTAAACATGCATACAAATTATATGGACATACCAAATGAACAAATCCAATCTGTACGCAAGCAAATGTAATGCAAACTATGTACATTTCTTCACACTTGCGTATCACTCTCTCCCTCTCATTTCTCTCCAGCAGCCATATTAATTAATTTCCTACTGTTAACTTGTGGTGAAGTAATTTCTGAGTAGAATTTCTTACCCGTGTTTTGTTAGAGCCCAAAATGAGGAACGGGCCGTAACTGCGCCTTCTCCATGAACTTACGTTCTCTGACGCTACTGACACAGACTGTAAAAGCCCAACATTTAAGATCAATGTAACTTTAATGTTCGTGGCTTTAATTTAAAAAGAAGAATTTAAAGAGAATACATTATAAAACGGTCTTACATTTAGGTGCGTGCGTTTTAGGAAATTTAAATCTTTATACAAATTTGGTGAAAATTGTTGCTTTTATATAAGTTGATTGATGCTTTTTTCTGCATTTTACTATACGCTCATGCGTGCACCAGAGAACGTTTATCACGAGCTACGATTAGTGTGAATTGTCAAAAATGAAGTGTAACTGCGAAGATTTTTTCACCTCACCCAGCTCGACAGCGAGGAAGCACTTGACAGAGCTGATTACAGTGAATTCTGAATTAGTACATTGGCTCTGCACAGTTTCTGTCCTACGAAATTTTATACAACTTATATTTTATTACAGGGAATTATATATGTACGCATACATTTTCTAAATAGCATAAAGCTTTGAAATTTAAAATAAATAAAAGAAACATATTTTCATATATCAATTGCATCTTGAATTCTTATGGTATTACATACATATACACTGACGCGAACATGAACTACCTCACTCGGAATCGACTTATCATATCTACTTACAATAATTAGGGAGTAAAAACCCAAATGATCGAATTTCTGCCTAACATATGCTAAAACAATTATATTTCGCATATGCCTGTGCATATTTATATGTATGTGCGTATACACAATTCATGCCCTATCCTATGTGCGTACATATTTGTATTCTGAACTCCCACCAAAACAATGCTTATTGGTATACACATTCATATTCATGTACATATAACCTGTATGTATACTTTTGTCAAGTGTAGACATGTAGTCAGACAGCTCGTCAAAAGTGCCCAAATAGAAGTGATATAAAAAGTAAAATTCAGCAAAACTGAAAATGCAAACAGGTACGTTGATTGCGGTCGAGTTCAATAAAATAGTGTACAGAGTGAACAAGTGGATAAAACAGAGAGAGTAGTAGCAAAACAATTAATTTAAACAGCTACGTTGAGTACGGCTCAGTGTGGTGAGTTTTCGCACTGAAGTGTTGTGCGAGCAATGAAAAATGTTAGTCCGTTTACGTATTGCTCTAAAAGCCCAAGATCACCTGAACGCCCAACCTCACCACGCGTTGTCAAGTCGGCTACTGACAGCATAGGAGTGTACGAATGATTGAACCATCCAACAGGTAAAGAACAACCAATGGCTAGCAATTCCCCTGTTGAGCAAAGGCAAGCGGTGAGTGCATCGCTCTTGCTGCCTGCGTTCGTCTCTCCTGCTAACGGTGACGCTCTTAGCATGCTGGGCTCCAAGATTGAAGAGATAGCAGTAATGATGGTGCGGCAAAGACACGTAAATCAACAGATGAGAGGTGTTGGCTAATCAATCTCTGAACTGCTCAAAAATGGTAAGGGAGATAAGGAAGAAATCAGGAACAAATAGCGAAGCCAAATTAAGTGTCAACACTTAAGCCAATGGGAAGAGATCAAGGGCTCAATATAGCGGGAATTCCACGACTGAGAATTTCCTACAATTAATAGGAAAGCGTACGAGAAGCATTTCCCTTAGCGTGCAAGCGTCACATTTGGCAGCCACAATTACAGGCAGCCAAAAACAAATAAATCGATACCCAATGATACTGAAGGGTGAGTGGAAGTACGCCGAGCTAAGCGTCGCACAACACCTGCACAATTATCGGTAGCGGCACAAAACAGACGCGGTACCTTCTCGGAGATAGTGCGTCAAGGGTTATCACTGAAGCTAAGGCCTATTTTACAGCAAAAGATAAACTGTTCTTCAAAAGTAGTATGGAAATGTTAGAGCAGTGCTGGAATGGTTGCGCTGTTCTTGGTGGAAAGCTAACTAAAAAAGAGGTTGTCTGTAAAGTCGGTTTACTGAAGATAGTTTAACGTGACAACGTCATAAGAAAATACTGATGGAATGGTTGAATTTTTCAAAAGAAAATTTTAATTTTATTTGTTTGATAGATATTTTGTATGGATATAGAGAAGGAGGTAAATGGAATCGCAGTGGAATTGATCAAGTTACATTTACACAAACGTGAAAAATGACGAAACTTTTATCAAATTCATAAAAGATATGTTCAATTTCAATTGTGTATCAGACGTTAATAAGTCAACAACACTAAGAGGCACCATCATCGATTTGACTTTTTCAAGACACTTTACGCTCGAAACACTCCCTTTCATTTCCTACTTTTCCTATCATCGTAATATTCTTCATATATAATAATAAATTATTAATAAAAACATTAAATCAACAGGTATTATTAACAATTAGTCGCCACTAATTATAAATTCGGTAAGGATGATGATGATGATACAATTGGTTTTATTTTAAATTCTTCAAGTAAATCAAATTAAGAATCCTCATAGAGAAATGGTTCATTACCGTGCACACAGGAAGAAGGCAAATGCAAATACAAATATGTGAATTTATATACATATGCGCATATACATACATATATATGCTCACTCAAGTAGGAGAGAGCCAGATGTCGAACGTTGTCGAACGCGTGGGCCGATTGTGCCTCTTTGTCGTTTGTCCCGCGCTCTCCCTTGCAGTTCAAGCAAGGTAACGCCGCATGAGCAAGGTAACGCTGTATGAGCAATGTCACGCCGCATTTTTTGGTGCGTGCAGCCGGCTACATCGAATTATAAGACGTTATCACGTAAAAAAAAAGTTTGTTAGGCCTGAGACTTCTCAGTCCATGTGTTAAATAGAACCCAAGCATTTTGAAGGGCCGTACCTTTTGTAAACAAGGTAAGAATAAATTTATTTGGACCAGATGGCAGACATTTTATATGGCGCGAGGCCAGTACGCTTAAACCACAAAATTTGCGAGCAACTATAAAACACGGCGGTGGCATGTATGCCATCAAATGGAGTTGTAAATTTCACCTTTATCGAAGAAACTTTTTGCCGCGGAAAAAAAGGATGCTGTGGGCCGCGTTGCAATCGTGCGCAACCCAAGCCATATGGGATTTCTACCAGAAGCTCAGAAAGAATGAGGGACGTGTTATCAGAATGAGGAATCGAGAGGCTGAAATACGTTAGTGCGAGAAGCTTGAGATACTGGCCAGTAGGAGCAACGCCCGAAAACTCTACCAGAAAGTTCGGCGGCTAACAGAAGGTTTGAAGAGCGAGGTGATTCCTGTAAGAACAAATACGTCGATATGGTGAATGACATCCAGAGCCTTCTTGAATTATGGAGGGAATACTTCTCAAACCTGCTAAATGTTGACATCTGCACATGTCACAGAGAATGTGAATATCCCGATACCCTAATCGTTGACAACGGGACTGTCGTCCCGCTAACCGACCATGAAGAGGTGAGAAAAGCGATAACGCGATTAAAGAACAACAGAGTCGTGGGGGCCGACGGGCTGCTGGCTGAACTATTCAAACACGGCAACGAGGAATTGGTAAGGTGCATGCATCAGCCTCTATGCAAAATATGGTCGGATGACAGTATTCCTGCCGATTGGAATTTGAGTGTGCTCTGCCCAATCAATGTCACTGTTAACAGTTATGATTTCCAGGTTGTGAAAGACTTCGTTTATTTAGGAACCAATATTAATACTGATAACAGTGTCAGACTTCAAATCCAACGGAGAATGTCTCATGCCATCAAGTGCTACTTTGGACTAAGTAGGCAACTGAGCAGTAAAGTCCTCTCTCGACGAATAAACTTAAAACTAACACTTTATAAGGCTCTCATCAAGACCGTCCTAACGTATGGCATAGATGCTCGAGCGATGACAACATCCGATGAGGGGTACCTTGGAGTGTTCGAGAGAAAGATTCTACGCAAGATTTTTGGACCTTTGCACATTTGTTACGGCGAGTATCGCAGGCGATGGAATGATAAGCTTTACGACGACATAGACATAACCAGCGAATAAAGATCCAGCGGCTACGTTGGCTGGGTCATGTCGTCCGAATGGATACAAACGCTCCGGCTCTGAAAGTATTCGATGCGGCACAGGCTGGTGGTAGCAAATAAAGAGGAAGGCCTTCACTACGTTGGAAAGATCAGGTGGAAAAGGGCTTGGCTTCGCTTGGTGTTTCCAGCTGGCGCCAGTAGCACGAGAAAAAAAACAATTGGCTTTGTTAAGCTCTGCCAAAATCGCGTAAAAACGAAGAAGCAAGAAGATGAAAACAACGAACAAATATGTTTATTTGAAATTTCTGCAAAAAAATTTGGTTCAAATCGGTAAAAAATTGTTTAAGTTTCGGTGTGAATTCTCTGTATGTTCTTTTTTTTGCATTACGATGAAATGATGTATATAATGTTGAAGATCTTTTTTGCAAGTAGCTTTTTTATGGCAGAATTACACTCGGATGTTTCCATTGCCTACCGAGGGTGATCACAAATAGAAACAACTTCCTAGACTTTTGGTGTTTGATGCACGGAGATTCGAACTGAGATGTACCCTTTCCACCAGTAATTTCTTAACTGATGCTTCATAAGCGAGATTAGCCACTGTTCTATAAACGAGACTCGCCCACTACACTGCTGGATTAAATTTTTTGAATTTATGCTACACGTTTTTTAATGAAAGTACCGTATTCGAAATGAATTCTGGAGAAAATTCAGTCTTCACGTAGACGCTTCCAAAATAGGTGGCTTCGGTAATGGTAGTAACGGAAACATTGCAAGTCGATCATGAAAGTTTTGCTAATATAATTTGTTTATAATCAAGTTACAAATCAATTCAACTAATTTTGAAAAATATTGCTTTGAAAGAGCTAAAATCTTTCAGAAGTTATATAGTATAATGCTAACTGGAAATGCAACAATTCAAACATCATTTGACACTCCACTTGGCCGAAGTTAATTACATATGTAAACATGCACATATAAAGATATTCCTATGATAATATCTTTAATACACATACCAATGCATGCGAGTATCTGCAAATATAGTTATTATTGTGTGCACGAATAAACATACATGTATGTATGAATGTGGGGAGAGTTAAGTGGTTGGAGTAAGGCAAGTGGAAGTGCAAGTGATATAACTTGTGGCTCACCAGTGTATACATAGGGCTGGCTGTAAATATTTGTTTATGAAATGCCTGTGTGGCAAGTGCCGCTGATCTTCACTAAGCGCATAATTCCTTCGATGGCTTTTATGACTTCCGTCACATCTTCCGACGTTTAGTAAACATACTCTCGTGTATGCATAGACAGTCGCACTACTAAATAGCTGAAGCAACCAATCGATGGGAGCGGCATGAAGCCACATTCGGTTTGATTTATGTATTTATGTGGTAAGTAAACACACATTTGTACATTTGTGTGCAGTGTGTACATAAGCATGGAAGTACATGTACTATCGATGAATATACGCGAAAAATGGTTAAATATACTGGCAATGTTCCAGTAGCAACTATTTCTATTTCTTCAAATATAATTATAAACGATTGTATTACATAATTAAAGCAGCTAGCAGCAAATGCTATAGTCCTGCTATAATATTATATATGTATTATAGTACCTACTTTCCATTCCTCAACAGACACACTAAAATATAGTTTTTATGAAGTTCCCTTACTAGGAATATGTACCTATTAGGCCGGGTCGATTTGTGGGGAGGCAAAAAAATCGCCCATTGCCCTGTGAAAATGATATTCTAGGGATCAAAATAAGACACTTTGACGAAGGAACCATACCTCTAAAACGATTTCTGATGTCCCCAATTTGGGTCGAACGAAAAATCCCACTTTGACCCATTTAGAGTGCTCCAATCGAGTCCAAATGTATGACCGACCCCCACTAACTTTGGACGGCCGATCCACCCATGCCAGTGGCACACCCCCTGGAACTCCCCTGGGGGGTTTCCTATACAATCATTTCAAAATATCACCATTTTTGGCCTTTACATGAGAAAAGAAACTAAAAAGTTCGACCCAAATTGGGGGACATCAGAATTCGTTTTAGAGGTATGGTTCCTTCGGCAAAGTTTCTTATTTTGATCCCTAGAATACGATTTTCACAGAGCAACGAGCGATTTTTAAATCGACCCGCCCTAGTACCTATGTACCACAAATTTAAAAAAATTATATTATTGCATTTCATACTTAAGACAATTATAATTAATTGCATAAACTATATAAGTACATATTGCGAATTTCTATCCATTTTGGCTGCAAAAATATACCTACAGCATTACTATGCCATTCATTCGATTGCGATGAAATTTTACAGTGTTGTAGTCGTACATGCATATATCAGGATAGCTTATAAGTTTTTGGGTCCCTTAAGAGGCCATATAATCTGGATATTTTTTTAACCGTATTTGTGGTCCGATATGGCTCGTATTTAAACCATATCATCAATAAGGAAATCGATGCTTTTTTTCAAAAAATTATTAGGTTAGGGAGGTTGAGGGAGATCTAGGATTGAGTGGGTGTTACCCGAGCTTCTAGCAAGCTCGTTTACATGTTCACTTACTTATTATGTTTGAGCTTGATAACTCAAAATGCTCATTGGCTCACATTAAGCCGGTGACTCGCTCTTATTGTGATATACTACTGTGGGCAAAAAGTAAGGTGAATTTGGTTGTAAAATGAAAAAGTCTTTATTTATTCTTGTAAATCAATTTCATCCCCTTCAAAATAATCCCCTCTCGATGAAATACACTTATGCCAATGATTTTTCCAATCTCCGAAACATGCCAAATAGTCCATTTCCGGTATAGCCATCAGCCCCTTCTTCGATTCAGCTTTTATCTCCTCAATCGACTCGAAACGCGTTCCCCGGAGTGGTCTCTTGACTTTTGGGAATAGCCAGAAGTCACACGGAGCCAAATCAGGCGAATACGGTGGTTGCGGAACGATATGCGTGGAATTTTTGGCGAAATGGTCACGAAGAACGAGTGCAGTGTGAGACGGTGCATTATCGTGATGCAAAAACCAAGAGTTGTTGGCCCATAATTCTGGTCTTTTTAGACGAATTGCTTCACGAAAACGACGCATAACGCTCAAATAATATTCCTTATTAACAGTTTGGCCAGGTGGAAGGGATTCATAGTGCACCACACCACCAAAATCGAAAAAAACTGTCATCATGACCTTTATTTTTGAACGACTTTGACGTGCTCTTTTCGGTCTGGCCTCGCCTTTAGCACGATATTCGCTTGATTGGTCGGTTGTTTCAGGGTCGTAAGCATAAATCCAAGTCTCATCTCCCGTAATGATGCATTTGAGCTTGTCCTGATAGTCTGAAAGCATTGTTTCACACACATCAACGAGACGACTTTTCCCCAAGAAATTTAGAGTTTTCGGTACCAAACGAGATTTGACTTTTCGTAGGCCCAAATGGTCTTTCAAATGGTTTTCACAGATCCTTCTGATATTCCGATCATATCAGTAAGGTCTTTAACAGTCAACCGACGATTTTTGAGCACTAACTCCTTTAACTTTATTGACGTGTTGGTCATCTATTGACGTCGATGGTCGTCCGGAGCGCTCCAAGTCATCAACACGTTCTCGACCCTCTTTGAAGTCTTTGTACGACTTATAAACATTTTTCTGCGACATGGTCGAATTACCAAATGCCTTCTGCAACATGCTAAACGTTTCCGCAGCCGAAATTTCATTCCGCAAACAAAATTTGATGGCACTTCTCTGCTCAATCAAATCAGACATTGTAAAAATCGAAAAATGCACTCTTGGTCGTTTGGTAAACACAAGCGTAAATATATTACTGATAATGACATTTACATGAAAGTTGGCCCAGATGTTATTAATAGTGCTGCCAACTCATTAAAAAAAAACTAGAGCGAAATTTTAATCCCGCGAAGTTTGACAAATAAATACACCTTACTTTTTGCCCACAAGTAAATATATTCTTGGTGAGACGCGTTGGTACGTGCCGCATGCTTATGATATGCATGCAGTGTACGTGTTAAATTTACCATTTCCTAAGCGGCGATCTGGACGGTAAATGAAGTCATAAAGAAAATGTAGCTTTTCCTTCAGCTTTTCCCATTACGGATGCTGGATGGTGGCCACGCTGAACTCTTGCAACAATAGTTTTTGGGTCTTTAGAAGATTTTTTTTTTTAAGGTTTGGTGGGAAGAGTCTCTTAAAGGCGTTGCATCTCCTTATTTCTGCGAAATAGCGTTTAAGAACGGGCAAACGTGTATCAGGAAGATGAAGAAGGCGTGGTGAAGCAATTGAGTAGTACTGTTCTCAAGGGAGAGCGCTGAATCTTCTAGCAAGATTCCGCTCCAGCCCATAATTTAGAAGTTTTAGCATAGATCTGGTTGTTTTGTCTATTGAAAACTTCTTCAACAGTGAACATTTTCTCATCTGTAAGAAGAATATGTTCATAGCCGTTGACCACGTGCCACCGAAGAAAATGCTTGCATCTGCCGAGTCTAATTTTGTTTAAGCGCGTTGCGAAAAGATGAACAGTTGAGCGACGCAAGGCTTTCATGTGTAGATTAACTCTAATTAGTCTTGACGTGAATCTGGTTAATACCCTTTTTCTGATTCCTAAGGGGATTTCAGCGAATTCTTTTTTGGACGGTTTTTATGGTTACACTGATTCGTATCACGCAAGGACCACCAATTCTTTTTCTGTCTGTCACTTCAGACATTTCGGAAAAACGATTGATCGTGCGGTAAGCAAACATTCTAGAAATATATTTAGTTTTCTCAGCAATTCGTAAATTTCTTCTTCTTCTTCGTAATTGGCGCGATAGCCGCTTACGCGATTTTGGCCGAGTTTAACAAAGCGCGCCAGTCGTTCCTTTCTCGTGCTAACTGGCCCCAGTTGGGTACACTAAGTTCAGCCAAGCCCTTCACCACCTTCCTCTTCCTCTGCTACCACCACCTGGTACCACATAGAATACTCTCAGAGCCGGAGCCTTTGTATCCATTCAGACGACATGACCCAGCCAACGTAGCCGCTGGATCTTTATTCGCTGGTTATGTCTATGTCGTCGTAAAGCTTATCATTCCATCGCCTGCGATACTCGCCGTAACAAATGTGCAAAGGTCCAAAAATCTTGCGCAGAATCTTTCTCTCAAACACGCCAAGCGTCGCTTCATCGGATGTCGTCATAGTTCACACTGCTGCGCCATACTTTAGGACGGTCATGATGAGAGCCTTGTAGAGCGTTAGTTTTGTTCGTCGAGAGAGGACTTTACTATTTAATTGCCTACTTACTCCAAAGTAGCACTTGTTGGCAAGAGTGATTCTACGTTGGATTTCCCGGCTGGCATTGTTATCGGTGTTAGTGCTGGTTCCTAAATAAACGAAGTCTTTTACAACCTCGAAATTATAACTGTCAACAGTGATGTGGGTGCCGATACGCGAGTGCGCCGACTGTTTGTTTGAAGACAGAAGTTACTTCGTTTTGTCCTCGTTCACCACCAAACCCATTCGCTTTGCCTCTTTATCCAGTTTGGAGAAGACAGAACTGTGCATATGCATTCGTTATTGGTATATTCTGGAATTTAACCTTTAATTTTAGGTAACACAATCGGTCACTGATAGGGAGGAAGCTCAGTAAGCTTCTTCTAGTTTTGTTGACCGCAAAGAAACCTGTTCCTCGTGAACCTTGCGTCTCAGACCGACTGTAAAATATTGATTTTTCCTTTGATTTCTCTGCTTTCTTTCCATCTTATATCTTGCAATGACCATATATTCTGCCATCTTCCCTGGCTATAACATAGTCGAAACATTCCAAGTACATATTTTCAAATCATAATCCTTCAAACGTTGCAATGGTCGGCATCTAATTAGAATGCCGCATGATAATGGAGATCTGACTATAAATTAGAATAGATTAGATTTGTGGTGGGTTGGACAAGCCCAAGCACACAGCCAGGAAGACCGTTGTACTACACCCGTATAGATTACAGTTGAAGGAATAGAGAGACAGGATAGATACAGTATTGATGGTAAGACGGTTAGTTATTCTTCCGCGAATTCTTTGGATTCATTATATTTATATAATTGTGAGGAAGAATGTGGACTTTATCTAGAAAACGCCGGACAGCTACAGTGATTACACTGCCCTATTTGATTCTTTCACAAAGCACTTAGCTACTCTGCTGGAGCCCAAAGTCTTCTATGGGGGACCTCATGAAGTCGTCAATCATAGCTGAACCGATGCAGAATTGATCCCTAGGAAGGGTTCAGGGCCCAATAGTGGGCTTGCAGAGCCTTCATTAGCCTGCTTAACAGTTAGCTGTTCGGTGTAATACCATATTGTCCAGGTACCTAAATAAGATAAACTTTATTGTGTTTTGCTACACTGTTCAGTTTTGTCTTACATTCACCGACTAATTTCGAAGAGCAGCGTTCGTTAGCAATAGCTCTTAGTACAGCTTGACTATTACTATAAATTCTAGTATATACTACTACCCCGCCACTTTTTCTCAATTAGCCACTATCCTACATTCAATATGGGATAGACTTCCGTTAAGAATATCGTAGCCATCTGTCCGGTAGCGTAGAAGTACTTAGTGTCTTCATCTAAATACGATCCAGATGCGCTACCATCACTGATTTTGGCTCCGTCGGTGTAAGAAATTTTCTGGACTTAACAATTGATCTTTATCTGGTATCAAAACATCATACTCCAGACCGAAGCTATCGTACGGCACCCGATTGTACACTGGCATCGAGAACAGAGTGCACTGCTCCGACAACTGGTGGTATGTCTGACAGTGGCCAGTGTTTTCTTCGATTCCCCAAACTCGGTTTAACTTAAGCCTATATGCCGCCCTCATCGTTTCCTTTCGGACTTGAAGATCTAGTGGTTGCAAGTTCAGGATGGCATTAAGGGTATCGCCAGATGTCGTACTCATAGCGCCTGTGAAACCCAAGCACACACTTCTGTGCAGCCTGGTTAGGGATTTTACTCTGGAATTAACCATACTGCCCTTTTACCAGACTACAGAGGCGTATTTAATAATGAGTCTAATCAATGTGACGTACATCCAGTGTATTTTCGCCGGTCTTAGACCTCATGTGCTGTTAAAGGGACTCTTACACAGCCAGAAGAGAGGCCTTCTGTTCGCCGTGCGCCTTCCAGGTCATCTAACGATCTAGGATCACTCCTAAGTATTTGACCTCCATGCAATTCGTACCAATGATTATTGTTTAGAGCTACCTGCATTTTATTGCATCTAGTGACCGTACTGAGTTTAGTACGCACACATAATCTGCATAACCCTGGATATGTCCAATTTTCTGCAGATTATAAATAAGAATTCTACCACTCCGTTCCTTCTGATAGAAGAGCACATTGAATCAAAGGTAGCATCGTCAAAAGCTCCTTCAATGTCCACAAACACTCTAAGAATATACTCTCTTGTTTCCAACTCTTTTTCGTAACTCTAAAACTGTTTTGTAGAGCATAGCAGAAACAGGAGCGGAAAGAGCTTATGTGGGTGCGCATCCAACAAACCACACTAATAAGCCGCTATCTAGCGCCCAGCGATTTTTTTCCTTGTTTACTCCTCTCTGGAGCATACGGCCTCGACAAGACTTGTCTTGCGTTGGTTTTATTAACCAATTCTAAGTAGTGAGAATGCCCACCTGTCGTTGCTTAGGAACAACGCCTTCTTACTGCTTGGAGCGCTATCTGTGTGTCACATTTTTGTACCAAAAGGATCACACAGATGGTTGAGGCTAAAGTGATGTATCTGCGCTATTACCTTGGCTGCCCGCTTCCTCTTCCTCGCGCCACTGATGTAATGTGTAAATTGTTTGCTTTTCTTTTGTTATTGCCACAATACAAATAATGCGCTGACTATTGTGCGGGAGTAAGGATGGAAAGGATGCAAAGGATAAGTTTTTGGTTTTGAGAAATGAGTTGTTGTTTTTGAGGCCAGGCCCACCGATAACATCGAAGAATTCCAAAACGAACTAGACAACATTGAGGATATGTCTCGTGAAATCGAGGGATCGGTAAACGCTACCAGAGATTTGAACTTCAAAGCCATCTAGTGAGGTATGCCAACTATGAATTTAGGAGGCAGGAGTGATTTGGATATGGCGGCCAGGCTCGGATTGACGATCATGAACACAGGAGGAGTAATCACATTTAGAAGACCCGGTTGCTGGTCTCTGATCGCATTGTTGGACTAGTAAAGACATGGATAGTCCTGAAAGGCTTGACATGCAGCGACCACCAGTAATCGGGGAGCTTAAATGGCTGCCTGATGCCTAGCTCTGCGCAATAGATCCCTGCCCGTACTCCGTGTGACATTTGCGAGCCATCTGTACATATATTAAGACTATTTGGATTAGGTTTCATTCCTCTTTTTCATCTCTGTTGTTGTTGTTGTAGCAGTAATTTTGCCCTGTCAGTGTAGCGTAATCACCGGTCGTCTTCGTCTAGCTCATCTAACGGTAGGCCCAGGAATCTAGCTATTTCGACGGGTTGGGTCCAGAGGGAAAGGGGGGTTAGATGAGTGGGTTTAATGGGGCATGTGAAAAGGTGGTTAGTGTCGTGCGGAGTGCCTTTACATGCTGGACATATGTTTAGTATGTCGGGGTCGATTCTGGATAAGTAGGAGTTTAACCTGCTACAGTATCCAGAACGTAATTGTGCCAAGGTTATGTGAGACTCTCGGGGAAGTTGGAGCTCTTCGTCTGCGATTGGTGGTGGTTGGACTCCGATAACGGCATTTGGGGGATGGGAGCTTAAGAAGGTGGTGAAAGTCTCCCGATGAATGTCGTTTATCGTCTGTGTGTACACTGTCCGATCCAGTAGCTGTCTGTTTATTTTGTCTAAGATCTCGTCCGCGTAGTTGAGGAAATGCCTCCGGATGTGCCTGGGAGGTGGCTCAGGCTCGAGCAGGTGTCTGCATCGGTGAAGCCTGCGGTAACACCCTAGCAGAAAATGCTTACTGAGCAATTTTTTATTCTCCTTAATGCAGTGTTTGGCAGATCTGAAGCTGCGTCCACTGCGAAGCACTGATTCCAGGCGACAAGAGAGGCGCCGGTCGGCCTTTTGCTTTAAAAGTCGACAGCAACATTTCCTTGTCTTTGCCTCAAGTGCTGCCGGCAAGTGACTTTAGAACCTTGTTGCGATTCTGTACTTTAGTTGCAATAGCGGTTGTATGCGCTGAGAAGGAGAGCAAGTTGTCAAAGGTAACTCCCAATATTTTGGGGTTGTTAACCGTCGGAATTTGTGTATCATCGACTTTCACCTTGAGTTGTAGCTTGACCTCCTTTTTCCAAGTGGTAAAAAGGGTAGTCGTGGATTTAGTGGGGGAGAGTTATAAATTCTTAGCAGCGAAGAAGCGAGAAAGGCTGGGGAGGTAGTATTTTATCTTGGAGCATAGGCCGTCAATGTCATTGCCCGACGCCATTATCATACAGTCGTCGGCGTATGAGGCCAAGGAGACTACTTCTGGTGGCTGGGGGAGTTTCGAAATATAGAAATTGAAAAGCAAGGGTGACAGGACATCACCCTGCAGTACTTCTTGCTTTATTTTCCTCTGTTAAGATGTTTGGTCTCGAAATATCACCGATGAATGACGACCACTCAGGTAGTTCGCGGTCCACCTCTTCAGCCTTGGCGGGAGTGTCGACTGTAAAATGTCATCTAGTAGCGTGGCGTGGCTGACAGTATCGAAGGCCTTCGTTAGATCCAACGCAACTAGGACAGTCCTTTCGCAGGGACGGTTTTGGTTGAGACCGCGGTTTACCTGGGTGTTAATGGTGGTGAGTGCCGTGGTGGTGCTATGCACTCTTCGGAAACCAAGTAGAACGGCCTCAAGAGTCTTCACTACTGGGGAAAGGAGAGTTATCGGGCGATAAGCCTCCACTTGATTGACGGGTTTCCCAGGCTTCAGTAGTGGGACCACTCTCCTTAATTTCCACTTATCAGAAAGGATGAGAGTGGCCATAAACACGTTGAAGGCCTTGGTGAGATATTCTACTCCCAATGGACCCAGCTTTTGCAACATCAGCATGTTTAGTCCGTCAGGGCCACTGGCTTTGGATGTTTTCATGTGTTTGACGGCCCACTGAACCTCATCGCTGGAGAAAGCAAGTGGCGCACTGTTGTATGTCAGTTTGTGCAGCCGTCTGGTAGCACTACGTTTGGATCTGTCGGCCGGAGGATGCAGAATAAATTGCCGGCTAAAACAGCTCGCGCATCTCTTCGGATCCGACGAAGCACGACCCTTAAAGGTGATATCCACCTTGTCATTGTGCTTCGTCGGGTTCGACAAGGACTTTACGGTGAACCAGAGCTTGCTAACACCAGAGGTGAATTTGCAGGACTTCAAGTGCTCTTCCCATTTGTTCTGCTTATGTCGGGTTACCAGTTGCCGTATCTCGGAATTGAGATCCTTTATCCGAGGATCCCCTGAATCTGCCTAGCGTAGACGATCACGCTCGTTCGCCAGAACAACTGCTTCAGCTGGGAAATTAGGACGTATGTCCCGGATCCTTCCAGCGGGTATGAAGCGAGCAGCGGCACCTGTGATCGCCTTACGGAATGCGTGTTCGCCTGCGCGGTGGTCCAATCAGTTTTGTTGAAGTTCATGTATAACCGGTGATCCGCGGAAACCGAGTCGGCAGGTTTCTCGATCGAGATGATAATGGGCAAGTGGTCTGATGCAAGTGACAGACCAGACCTGCGCTAGCAATTGTGATATCAGGCGAGCTGCTGCAATTGCCCAATACCCTGGTGGGGGCGTCGTCGTTTACAGTGCTGAATGTTGAATCGTCTATCTGCTCTGCCAATAGCTGTCTCCTACGATCATTTGGCAGTCTTGAATGCCAAAGATCGTGATGCGCATTAAAGTCACCTACTACCAATCGGTTTTCACCCATGATGAGCGCACCAATATCAGGGCGATATCCTGCCGGGCAGCAGGTGACAAGGGGTTTGTAAATATTATAGAATTCGAGCTCGGCATCGCCTGAGACGATACTGCACTGTATGGTGGACTATAAGCGCTATGCCTCCACCGTAGTCTCGCTCGCGATCCTTTCTGTGCACGTGGCCACATACCTGTGGACCACTCGCTATGAATCTTAAGACCTGAACAGGTCGTAAGATGGCACCATCCGTTGCACCTATTACAGCTCACCGAGGTAGAGTTCGAAAGGAGCTGTTTGTGGCAGATGCAGCAGTAAAATATCTCTGGTCCAGGGTTGGGTTCGACACCAGCCCTGAAGAGAAATATTTGGAACAAACGTGCTGCAAGGGATTGCTCCTGTGACGAGAGATTGGGGGTGGGATACGGTACACTAGACAGGGCTAGTTTACTGGGGCGGCAGCCCTTGGTCGGGAAGAACCCGAGTTATTCCGGTAACGTAGAACCGGCTCCCCCTTCTTTCGGAATTTCTTCACTTAATTGCATCTCGGGGTCATATAGTCCGTCTTGACCCAGTAACTCATGGTTATTGAACTATGCCAGAATGTTTTACTGAGAAATTCGTCTGGCAGATTTAGTTGCCAGGCATTCCGCCGCAAAATTAATCGGTAGCAGGTTGAGTATTCTTTCAAGCGCTGCCGTTGAAGTAGTTCTCATTGCACCTTTCCATAGGTTTTTTAGCGCAATCCAATACACCAGAGCACCGTATAGTAATATTGGCTTTACTTTAGCTGAGTAGCTCCAAATTAATTATTAATGGATAATATCAGTTGACTGTCATTACCAAAAACAAATAATAATATTATTGGACTGCTATTATAAAACGGGATACAATATGTCGTTCACATGTCGGGGGACGGTTAACTTGCAAGCCTTAGGAATTCGGTTTTTCTTCATCATATCAAACAAATGCGAATGTAATGAGGTATGACCAAACGGAATTGAGTATCTAAGATGGCGCCATTAAAAAACAGTTACTTCATTTTTCGCGATTTTGAAAAGACTGACGCCAACTCACAACCCTGGCTTGGTAGTATTGTGATTTGTGAGATTGAAACTAATCAAACTAATGAAAACGAAGTGCCATGTGTTAAATTGTGAAAACACAAATTAATATAAAACCTCCACATGCAGTTGGTTGGCGTTTTTAATGCGGAAGACGCCGTGGCAAGAAAGTGTGTGTGTGTGCGAATACTTTCTTGTGTTTGATTGTTTCCACTGCTTTCGCCTACTCTTCTTCTTCACAAGCAAGGGAATTACAAGCATGGGGAATCCCTTTGTTTGTTTATTCATGGGCTCTTGCGACACGGCGAATTCGGAGGGCGCAATCTGGTATTTTATCGTTCTTGACGTATGACGATACTCGCAAGCGGCGAATCTGGCTCTATAACTTTGTTGTTGCTTTCGTACGCAAATTGTTCGTTAAGTTAGTCGAGCATAAAGATAGCGAGCTGGAAATGGCGAATAGATAAGACCTACTTATTTGCATTACTGCAATCTGAATGCAGTTTTGATGAATAAATTTTACCAAAAAGCATTATTACCGTCAGCAGCGAAGATGTGTGGAAGATTTGTGTAGAATGGAAACACCAACCCTATTGAAAATATTATGGCAATAGTAAAGCAAAAAAAAAATATGGACGGTCAAACAGTTAGCAAGGCGAATTCGGTTGGTTTGGAACCGATTACCTCCACAACTTTCGCAGAAATTAACAAAAAGTATGACTCGAAGATGTGAAATTATTATAGCCAATAGCATAAAAAATAACTGCCGTTCGGAGTCGGCCTAAAACCGTAGATCCCTCCATTTGTGGAATGCTCGTAACATGAAGACGCAATACATAAATTAGATAAGCACCTAACAGAAGTGTACACGCCAATTACTTTTTTTTAATGGTGGTGGCTATAGATTTTGTTGATTGTACGAGTATTGTGCATAAAAAATATTATACGTCCATACAATGAAGTTTGCAAGAATCGAATTGGTCAAATAATTTCTATGTTTTGGCAGTCTCGCTTTATTACGAGGGGTTCCTTTTATATTTCGCGATTTGGCAACCCTGGTGTTGCAATCTGGCAACTGACAGCTGTATCGCGAAGTTTGATATTTTTTGGCTTTTACGTACTCAGAACTTTTTGAAATACCAGCGCTATTTGTGTTGTTTACAGTAACTTAAAAGATTCATCTCGGTCTAAAAATGGAATTAAATCGTGAACATATTCGTGCGATTATTTTTTACAACTTTCGACGTGGATTAACTCAGCAACATTGCATGGATGAACTTAATTCACTGATATTGCAAGATCGTCATGTGACCTATCGTGAGATTGAGATAATCTTAGGCATCAGTGGGACCAGCATACATTCAATATTGCATAAACATTTTACTGTCAAAAAAATTTGTTCGCGTTGGATCCCACACAATTTGTCAATCGCTCAAAAAAAGGCTCGTGTCGATTGGTCGAAGGAAATGCTCAAAAAATACGATCGCGGGGCTTCGAAACACGTCTATGACATTGTGACAGGTGATGAATCATGGATTTACGCGTATGAGCCCGAAAGTAAACAGCAGTCGACTGTATGGGTGTTTCAAGATGAGCGCACGAAGCACTTCCAAGTAAATGGTCGCCTGTTTCTTCGGAAAAACTGGACATGTCGCAACCGTACCACTAGAACAACGCAGAACAGTAAATTCTGAGTGGTACACAACCATTTGTTTGCCAGTTGTCTTCCAAGAAATTAGGCAAACCAATCGTCAAAGACGGATCACTCTTCACCAGGACAATGCGAGCTCTCACACATCGGCTCAAACAACTGCATTTTTGAGCATCCAAAACATCGAATTAATGGGTCATCCGCCGTATAGTCCTGACTTGGCACCGAATGACTTCTTTTCATTCCCGTACGTAAAAAACAAACTGAGAGGTCAACGTTTTTCGACACCTGAAGAAGCGGTTGCGGCATTCAGAATGCATGTTTTGGAGGTACCGCATTCAGAGTGGCAAAAGTGCTTCGACAATTGGTTCAAACGCATGCAAAAGTGTACAGATCTTCATGGAGAATATTTTGAAAAACAATAAAGTGATTTTTGATGATTAAAATTTGTTTTTGTTCTCTAATCCCGACATATAAAACAGACAGACTGTATTGATGCGTAAGCCATATGTATTGAAAATAATGCAACCATCCTTTTGCACCGTAAAACACCATAACAAAGAATTTTCTCGTGGTCGCTGTTCGATCCCCGACGGTATTTCAAAATAAGTTGTTATGCCTGAAAATATCGATGTTGTGTTTCAAAAATTCGTTGCAAAAGTATATTGATTATTATGGAGAGTATTTTGAAAAGCATGCAACGTTTTTACCCGCCAATGTTCATTTTTCCATTGTTAGGTTAGAAATATAAGGAGAAACACTCACATAAAAAAGGATTTTTTATGTTTGAAATTTATGTCAAAATTTACAGCAAATAAAAAAGTTATATAATACGTTCGTTGGGAGAAAAAAATAACAAAAGAGTTAACTTGGCCTAAACATGTCAGTTTGTTTTTGCATTTTAAATATATTAAAGAAGCGAACCAGCTTGAAAATCAATTAAAGGTGGCTGTGCTCATTTGTGTAGTAAGAAATGTCTGTCAATAGCTTTATCAATAAACCCATCTGTTTTAGTCACAAATTAACACATTAATATGCAAATGGCGTTTACAAATGTCAAGCTTAATTGTTTAATTAGTAACTGGTGTGATAGCTTTAAATGGGGTTTCAACTCGAATTAATTGATATAACTTAATGGGCCTGCCTCTGCGTTCATTAATGGTTCATGCAAATAAAGATAATAAAATTAATGAACACGTTTCTCATTCACAAAATGTTGTATTTTTAATTTAATGTATCCGGGGAAAATTTATCAAATCACAAAATTTAATTAAGCAATTTTTGGATATCCGCTTAAATGATGATTACGTCTGATCAATGTATGTATGGATATTTGCTTAATTATGTTGAAAATGCTGGTTTAACGTAACTACATATATACCTAATATTCATAAGTAAATAAACTACTTTTGTAAATTCACGCAGGTAAACTTTTACAATATTTGATAAATGTTTTTCAATACACTGGAGCTAAATATTCATTAAATTTGTTTTACGGAATTTACTTAAGTGGTAAGGTTGTAACCCATAAAGCATTACAACTCAAATACAAAACATTATTAGAAGGAACATAACTTTACATTCTTACATATTATATAAATAAAATTTAAGGATCTGTTTTTGATTTTGAAGTATTGTAACATATCTTGCCCTGTCACACAATCCATCGTAGCAAATCTTCGAATGTAAATGTCCGCTCCGAATCGGAGCAATTTTTTATCATGGAACCCATGTGAATTTGAAAAAGTTGTTGCCATACGCATATTTTAAATTTTGACGTTTCGAAATCACATGTTTTGCAATAATTTGAAATTTCAATAAAGACAAGGGTAAATAATTTAAATATAAAATATATATTTCTGTATATTGGAAAAACAAAGCTTTTAAGTGTTATGGATTCTTCGTTGGTATTTTCTATAATATTGGTGGATGCGGAAGGCGAAAGAAGTAGATCGAATATGAAAATTCAACGAAAAATATTAAGGGACGCAAGCAATCCGCTCGATGTCGAGGACACAATGTAAGTATAGGAATAACTTCATAACTTCATAGGTTAACTTTATTTAATGAAACAGGCTTACTAAAAATTACCGCTTGAATAAGGCGGCCCTTTTGTACGTCTTAAGTATCCTAGATGGGAATGCACTCTCAAAGAGGCCGTGCTCCATCGTTCGCCTTCCGTATTACGTTTTTTTGCGGAGGATGGGTACCAGCATGGAGTGGGAAAGGACTTTGACAATCCCATGGCTCAATCCACATTTTGTGGCGTATTAAAAGTCGTGTTATCCACTCTTCAATGTCATCTATGTCCTCAGTGGGTGAATCTTGATTTGAGCAACGAAGAAAAAATACAAGCAAAGATGGACTTTGGGCTTTGGACAAAAGTATGGATTTCCTGGTGCGATTTTATGTGTAGACGGAACACACGTTAAAATTGCTGCGCCAGCTAAAGACAAATTCCTGTATTTTAATCGTAAAGGGTAGTTTAGCATCAATGCTATGATTGTAAGTCTTGCAAAAACTGATATTTCAAATATCTTTCTAATTTATTATTTATTGCAGATATACGTGGCAGCGACCACGATGCTCATATTTGGAAAGTAAGCAGCGCGCGAAATTTCTTTGAAAATAAACACCTAAACGGCGAACGAAACATACTCATATAGATCGTTTGAATAATTTTTTGCTAAAATGATTTTTGTTATTCCACAAAAGACTCAGGATACGCTCTAGAGCCATGGTTAATGACACCTTTTCGTTCGCGTACAACAGGAAGCGCCGAAGCTACAATAAAATACATGCAAAAATACTATAGAAAGGACCATATGTAGATGTATTATGAACCCATGAAGGTTTGCCAAATAGTGAACTTTGCCGCAGCATTGCACAATATTTGTATCCATTATAGCGTGGTTGATGATTTTGCAGAAAATGTTGAAGAAAACCATTTTAATCAAACGTATGCACCTTCTCCTTCAACATATACTGATGCAGCTATTCGGATAAAGGAATCTATATCTTCAACATTAACACGACTATAATATTCAATTTAAAAATAGCAAGACTTATATGAATTAATTCATTTACACTTTTTTTATTTAAGCTTTTGATAGGCGCTTGTATATAAATAAAGGAATGCACATATGAATGCACGTATAAATTTCAGTTTCTTTTGGAAAACGTATTTAAACTTTTTTCCTCACCTAATAACATTTGCTTTTTATTAATTTTTTATCATTACATTGATCAAATCTTCTATGGATTGGTTGTATCTACGACTTTCTTCAACTTCTGTGCTCTTGAGGTCGCTTTTCCATTGCTCGGTATAAGCGTCGTATACCGGAACAAATATCTTCCAGCTTTTGTTCTTATATTGAATAATGTCCTATTTTCCTGAAATTCCTTTTGAAGCAAAAAATACTCTTGAAGTACTTCTGCTGTATTTGTATCAGTTGGTTTGCGCGCAGACGAAACACGTTTCGGAAGTGCTGGACTGCGGGTCGATGACGTCATTGACACGTCAGCCCCGATCTCATTTTCAGAGTCGCCTACAACAGGTAGCCGAACCCTCACAGTGTTTTCAATTCCATTCGTGTTAGTCTCTAGTGCAGTCAATCGGATGACAGCTTCCTCCCTTTCATTGAAATGGTGATGCCTGTTTCGACCGCCACCAGTAGCTGTCTTCCGCTAGCTTCCTTTTATATACGCCTTCCAGTCTAGCCATACCTAGTAAACACGATATATATACATATACACAAAAAGCAAGGCACGGTAAGTTACACATTTTACCTTTTTCCAGCTACTGATGTCTTTCTGAGGTGGGCCCATACTGTTAAGCTCCTCCGCCACCTTTCTCCAAAACTCCGCCGCTTCTTCCTTAGAGCACTTTGAAAAGCCGTGTGTCATAGAGGGCTTTTCTTACAGCAACTCCAGCAAAGCCGCATACTGTTGCCTTGTTGTTATTTTGGACCAGTATTGTGACAAATTAAATACTGATTACTCGTTTATTCAATAAATACTTACATTTTTATAGTTTCTTCGACAGCCTGGGGCAGTGCGCCAACCTATATCCAATCAATCTCCTCCATTATATCAACAGCTCTGGCTGGCTGTAGATATCTGCCTGGTGGAGGTCTCATAATGTTTTCAAAACGGTGCTACCGCTTTTCATTGGCATTTTCTGAAAGTACATCTATTCAAGAATAAAACCCAAACTGGATTTGGAAAATATAGCTTGATTTTTTTGTTGAAAAGGTCTTACCACCTATTATTATATGATGTGCTGGATAAACGTTGGGTCCTAGCTCACTTGCTCAAGCATGCTTTTAGCTACCTTCTTCCGATTAATTTTTTGAAAGAAATTCAACTATCTTGGAACGGGTCGAGCAGCCACGTGTCTCATGTTGCGCAATTGATTGTGTAAAATGTTGCGAATTGATTCTTGAGACACGCTGAGGTCACAAGTTACCTCCCTCAAACTTAAATGATGGTTTTGCAACACCATTTCCATGACTTTGTCGACGTTTTCATCCGTTGAAGACGTTGATGGGCGACCAGATCGGGGCAAATATTATTCGTCTTATTGACAAAGTTATGGTAACGTACAACTCATTATCGTAATAGAATAAGCCAATTTTTCTTAATTCATACAGTAATTTACTTACGAGTATACCAACCCCAACAGGAGTAAGAAGTGATATCTCACAGTGCTTTGTTTTCTCGAAAAAATGTCTTGACAACATTATGAAAATATTGTAAGCGTCCTGCAAAAATGTTGCGAATAGAACAAGAAAAATTCAAAACCTCCACAAATTTTAATATATATTTAATACAATACTGGGTCCATACGATAGTTGAGAACATGCATATATGTGGTTATAACTTCCCGAAGCCATTCGTCGCTACACGCCGATTTAGAAATCTCTAATTTTCTAAGTGCAGCAATCATTGACGAGCACCGTTCAAAATCAATGAAGCCCTTGCGAGGGAGCTTAATGTTTCTGAGGGTCTTATCCGTCGAGTTGTTCATGAAGATCTCCGGTATAAGTCCTACGTTATGCGCAGAAGACAGTTTATGTCGGAGCAAACACGAGAATAACGAGTTACCCGATCAAAACGACTTTTAAACAAAATGAAACTCCCAGCATTTGAGATGTCAGACGAAAAAAATGTTGTTCAAGAGCAACCGTAGAAATGACAACTAATTATATTCCGCCTAATTCCTCAGACCTGAATCCTCTGGATTATTACGTATGGGCCGTAGTTGAGCGTGAAACCAATAAGCACCTGGTTCATGAAGGTTATTACAGCCAATGTAATTTTTATTGAATGGCTCTATAGATATATAATAAGTTAATATTTTGGGAAAAATTGGTGAAGTTTCATGAATTCAAATTAAAAAATTAATTTTTTGCACAACTATTTTGATGAACTTGTGTTCAAATTGATATAAAATCTGCTCGACAAGGCTCACGATCACTTTTTGTAGAAGGTCACACGTTTACCTGGTTAGAGTGCAACATTTCGACAAAAGAACATTATAAAAGAATAAGAAAAAGTTAATAAAGTTATTAAGCAATGCATAATATAGCTTTCTGACTAGTAGCAGAGTAAGGAATTGCTAAGTTCGAGCGTCAGACACAGGCAAAAAAGCTTTATGAAGCTTTGCTATAAAAAAAAAAACTCACTTGAAATGCCACGGTCCAGTGGATAATAAAAATATTTAGGAGTTGACTAAATATAGTGAATAAAGCCGTGTTCCATTATTTGTTAGAGGAGCTCGGAACACATATGAAACCAAATAAAAAACATTATATAACAAAACAAGAAGCAGACTGCAAACATAAACAAATATGGCAACATAATTTCCTATAACTTCAAATGGTTTTAATACAAACTTAACAAAAAAGTTATTCAATTAATATTATTATTTTTTATTTTTACACTTCTTTTATTACTAGAATAGAAAAAAACTCCCAAAAAAACCATGTTATTGCGAAAGCACTATGCGCATAGATTAGATACATTTTTGGTTATTTAACTGCCTCCATGCTCGATCGATCCTAAAATTTCCTTCCATAATGTTTACAAGTAGCCTAATTGGATCTTGTTGATAGTTTTTGCCATAAAAACAATTTTTCAATATTACTTTCTTTTGAAAAGTCTAAGTTGTAATATTTTTTTGCACTGCTCTCTCGCACTTTGCTGACGGAAAATTTATTTCTCTCTTTTTTGCCCTCGGCATACCTGCTATTTTTCTAAAACACTATTCCCCGTTTTCGAAGTTAATAGTGATAAGAGGAAAGGGAGCATAGAAAAATCTACCGTAGAGTTTCTAGAATTTTGATGCTTCCTTACAAGAGGTTGTATTTAAGGGGACAGATACCTGTAAACGGACATACTTTCCCTGATTTCATAAATATATTACTTAAAATGAAGAAGTCAATTTATTTTTTTCAAAATTGACATACAGTTTATTTATACATTAAAATAATATTAACTTTATTTCTTTATTTTAATCATTTAAAATGGAGGATGTACACTCAATTCTTCCAGGAAGGTCGCAGCGGAGTTCTCAATCGGCGGGCATTGTAGCATCGGCGTCAGTGACCTGAATACAAAAAACCAATTTTTTTTTCTTTATTAATGTCATAATTTCTATATGAATTAAGCAAAAACGGAAAAAAATTGGCGGAATAAAATGCTTCAAAAAAAAAAATTAATTTTGGTCCGAATTTTCCTACTATTTTTGCTTCGAAAAAATTATTTTTTCGAAAACTTGTATTGACATAGAAAGTAATATCATAAAAAAGATGTGTGCAAAATTTCAGGAAGATCGGCCAATAACTTTCCAATTCGGAAAATATAGTTTTGAAAAAAAACGCGTCTAAAGTTTGAATACAACGTAATTACACCTCTCCCAGCGCTCGAACGCAAAGAATAGAGTCGTCACGGTTGACGATCTATAATATAAGAAATACTTAAGTTTACGCTTTAAAAGTTTTTTGACATATTCTTAAAGGATTATATTAACATTTTATGAAATGGGCAATTTTTGGCAAACTATAATGTTTTAATTAATGAAACTTGGTGGAGATGTTAAGGAACAATCTTTATAACTCCGAATTATTCGTGAAATAATACGAGGGCAAGTCAATAAGTCCGTGAATTTTTGTATTTCTGACCTCTTTACTGAAATAGAAATACTGCTCCTGTCAACAGGCATCTGTCAGTTGACTCCTGTCAAAATTTGAACGTGCTGCGTCAGTTAGTTTGTGTTTTACAGCTACCTTTATCAGACTACTCAGTAATTTAAGGAGAAAATGGAAAAAACTGAATTTGGTGAGCTTATTAAGCCGATTTACCCTTAGAAACCCACTGTTTCGACTGTTGTTTGGTCTCTGGTGTGTGGTGATGGATCCATGCTTCGTCCACGGTTACAAAACGGCGCAAAAACTCCTCCATATTGCGATTAAACAATGCCAAGCCTTCCTGTGAAGCTGTTACACGATTGCGTTTGTGGTCTCCTCAAATTACTGGGTAGTCTGTTGACAGGAGCAGTATTTCTTTTTCAGTAAAGAGGTCAGAAATACAAAAAGTCACGAACTTATTTACCCGCCCTCGAAGTTTCGTAATTATTTGCCTTCAAAGTGCCCTCGGGAATTTACCTTTAGTTTGGCATTACACTATATATTTTTTACTCTTCACTAAAATGCACTAAATCACACTAACACGCGTACTTATTTTTATATTTACTTGTATTCGAATTATTTTCATTAAAATTAAATGCAAATGCATTTATCCATATAATCACTTTCCAATTTTAAACGCGAATAAGAAGATTGGAAGTATAGTGTTGCCGGATGCCTGCAAATGAAAACAAAAATGAAGTATTTCAGTTTAATGTTAATGGTGGTGATGGGGGCTATTGTGCATCCTTACTGCACACACGCATATGACTTTTTAATTTTGGGGTCAATGGTTTTAACACGGAAAGTAGTTCCATTTAAAAATACTCTGGATTGCGTAGCCGGAGTGGGACTGATGAGGGTTATCTTTTTGAAAGGAAACGAGTTTTTTAATAAGGACAACTACAACCACCCTATTTGCTTTGCAGACATGATAATCGAATTTTTGTGGAGAAAATCTGTTTATAAAAAGCAGGAGAACCCGTTTGTAAAACTGATCGAAGCAATACAATATAATTATAAACCGCAATTTTTGGTTTTTAATTACTTTATTATTTTTTGCGACACCTTTAAGGGGTTACATGGGTTTCGTCGGGTAAAAAAGGCCTATTTTCAATATTAAAGAATAATTTCTGAAATTTTCAACAAAAAAAAAAATTAAAGCTCCACCATTGTGACATCATTTCCGGTAACTCCTCGAAAAAAAGGTGCGTCCGCGTTTTCAACATAACTCCTGACAGGCTCATCAAAAATGAAAAAAGCAAAAATAAGTGTTTTAGTTAAGACCATAAACTCGTGCTTGAACGAAGAAAAGAAAAACAAAGTAAAAATTGGAATTTTGGCAGACATTTTTGCAAAAAAATGAAAATTTCGGTCAAATTTGCTTGACATTTTGTTTATTTTTAAATAGTTGTAACTGAAAAAAAAAACAAAATCCTTCGTTCAAGCACGAGTAAATTGTATTTTGAACACCTGTGTAAAATTTCATCAAGATCGGTTGAGTAGTTTTCGAGAACATTTGACAACCGACTTTGAAAACATGGTTCCGAGAAAAACGCGTTTAAAGTTTGATTAACAATAAAAGTGGCTTGGAGCGCACACATTCCAAAGGCTGTATCTCCGAATTTTTTATTCGGATCGACTTGAAAATTTAGGATAATATTCCTGAGATGTTGCAGAAATTAATAAGCCAAAAAAAATAAATCGATTTTTTGAACCAATAATAATATCATTGTTTTTAAGCTTCGATGAGTTAAATACGCGCATAACATAATCCAGACAATCGCACTGTTTTTATTTTAAATTTCCTCCTGCAACGCTTTTTTTTTGTATGTTTATATTTTCAAAAATGTTTCTCAATTTTAAATTGCAGCAAAAAATACTGCAGATTTACAATCAACCCTCCACTGAACATCTCTGCTTACGAACTTCGTTTTTATTGCAGGCGTATGGCAACACCAACTTTTCGCTAAATTACACAACTTTAACATTAAATTACTTAAAAACTATATGTTTTAAGATGGGGATACACTCTCTATCCCCCCTTGTAAACCTTTTTTTTTAAAGCAGGTTACATTATACTAAATTTTTCCCGGAAAAAATTAAATCATTTTTGGCAAGAGATCCAAGAACTATGTATGTTTTGTGACTTTATTTTTAAATTTAAAACCGATCGCGAAGTTTTCGCTAATACGAAGCTATTGTGTTACCTAAGCCAAATAGGCTAATAATGCATTCTTTCATAGAAGAAATAGATTCATCATACATTTAATTTACTAAAAACAAGCTTTGAACACTTTCTGAACTGAACTTTCACCTTACTTTACTTTACTTTGCCCATGTAAGTTTGGAGTTTCAACCTCCAAGTCACGATTATTCTTATATTACTAGCTACATTTCTATATTCCTGTTTTCAAAGAATCTTCTTGTCATCGGCGATGGCATTCTAGTGCTCTGGACACGAAATAAGCTTAATTCTGTAAATATAATATTTGTACCGTTAAAACTTTTTAATACTAGTTTCAATTTTTTAGCAATACTCAAGCTGGTTCTGTGCTTTGCTAAATCTTCTATACCGATACAAACTCTTGAGCGAGTTGTTGCTCGTAGGCAGATCATTTTGAAAACTAAATGTTTTTTCCACAAATTATACTTTTCCTCCACTTTTACTCAAAATTTCTAGAACTAGCAACCCAGCGTGTTGGTGAGTGTGCCGATTTGTGAAGAGGGAACGGGAAAGCTGCTTACTGAGCAAACCTTTTATTATTGAATCGTGATTCACTAGTAGTGCGACAAATTATAAAATTAATAAGACATTTCGCTTTCTTCGGTTCTTTTGTTTTTGAATAATTTAATATAAAACTTCTTATTGAAATAACCTGTAAATACTACTCCAATCACAGTTTTAAGTATAATAAGTAACACAGTTAACCCGTTTTGCTTCTGGTAACATTTATGTAAGCAAGTTTTTTCTTTTCTTTTCCAACACTCATTGAGATCGACTTAAAGCCACCCAAGTTGTGCTCATACGGCAACGCGACATGCAACCCATTAAACCACCACGAGAGTGAATTCTGATACATTCCTTAACTTGCATTCATGCATTCATACATGCATGCACACATACATACTTAATTATATTTTGGGATAGATACGCGTATGTGTGCATCAACATAGGCACCTTCACATAGCAATAAGTAGTCTTATATGCACTGTTTAGCTACACAGTTAAAGGAATTTTGATAATGCGCATCATATGCACAGTTTATCAGTGCTTCCCATTCCTACTTCTTATCAAGATCCACTTTTGTGTCATATTTGGTACACTTCCTCTACATTTCTTTGCCTTGTGATATTTTGTTAGTAGAGCATTCCACCAGTTCATGAATATTAATTTTAGTTTGTGTTATCTTCTGTCGTTAATGTAATTTGCTTGTATTTGAGACATTTGAACAGATCAATATCAGCAAATATGTTGAAGTTCACTGATGGCATTGGCTTAATTTTTCATCAATATACCTGTGTGAAACAAAAATTAATAATTTTCAGCTGCGGAATACAAATAAATAAATGTTAGGGTGTCCCAAATCATAAAGAAATATTTTTATTTCCCATCATCATCTACTTTTTCCTTTTAACCTCAAAAATCTTAGAAAATAAATATGATAACGATTAATTTGTATCCATAAATCGTTCACTGTCCTAAGCACTCTTCTTTTTAGTAGGATTTAAATCGTGTTCGATAACACCAAAATTTGTAATAGTTGTACCTACCAAATTTTAACGTTAACGTCAAAAAATTATGCTTTACTCAGAAATTCAGAGAGCAAAGTGGCAGTACAATTTTGAGCTGGACAAATTTGAGGCATCATCACGAAAGCATATAATCTGTAGGCATATGATTGAACTTTCAGTATAAACTAATATATTCTAGTGGATTCTGGTATTTTGTGCACTTTTGTTCTTGCGCCTTGCAGTTTGTACTCAGCAACGATAAAATGGAAAATGTATCAACAAAAACGTGAATATATGCTACATAAATTTTAAAATTTCCCCTACTAAACTACTAGGTACTAGGTTAAGCTTTTTCCTTTTTGGAAAAGAGTTTACTCATGCTTTTGATTAAGATTGATGGCTGTTGATCGCTAATTTTGTTATCGAACATAATTATTGTGTTCACAGTACGCAATAAAATACTCAAAAACACCGAATTTATCTCAAATATAATTTTCGTTAAACCTGCTTTTGCATTTGGTGATCATGGACACGCAATTAGATTTTAGAGTTTGGTGAAATATTTTTTTGTGAAATGGATAATATCAACCATTATAGATTTAAGCAAGACCACACCTTCTTCATTAAAAAATCACTCCTTAGCGATAAGCCGAAATATTTTTCGCGCAAGCATCATCTATTCTACTTATACATATTTCTGAATTATTTATAAAAGAATATTTGTATTGAAAGGCATGTTAGTAATTAATATTATGAATATTAGAAAAATTAATCAAACCGCGAGTTTGTTACACGTTCCAAAGATGCTCCTGAACATTTATTCTTAAACTAGAATTTATGGTGCAATAGGAACATAATACCATATTAGTCTGCTCAAATATAATATAATATTAATTTGGGAAAAAATAAATCCACTATGACTTCCCCCTCGGCAGGCAATGGCAAACCTCCGAGTGTATTTCTGCCATGAAAAAGCTCCTCATAAAAATATCTGCCGTTCGGAGACGGCTTGAAATTGTAGGTCCCTCCATTTGTGAAACATCATCAAGACACACGCCACAAATAGGAGGAGGAGCTCGGCCAAACACCCAAAAAGGGTATTAGCGCCAATTATATTGTATATATATAATCTAGCAGTTACCTTTCTTCTGATAAGTATAGTCTCGATCAGAGAAGCAATATTGGATTCGACGCCAGAATCTTCTAGAGCATCCGTTAAGGCACTTATTTAAATCTAATCTTTCAATGTCTACAAAACCTACCAAAACAAACTCTTTTTCTGCCGGGCTCTTTTAGACGAACCCGACATGCAAGTGTAAAACGGTTTCTGTAGGCGTGTTGCCTTTTATGTAGGCGTGTTGTGCCGTGGAGAACATCCTGATTGGTGTATCATCCCGTAAATACTCATCGACAATCTTCTCTGAATGTCAATAAATGTTTTATTTTAACATACACCAGGAAGCCAAATTGCTTTTCTATTAACTACAAATAAAATAACTGTATCCTAAGTAGGAAGTGGGAAATGAAAGATCTTGGTATTATTTTTGATACTAAACTTGCATTCACTAAACGTATTGATTATGTGATATCTAAAGCATTTGCTCGTTGGTTTCATCAGAAGAAATTCCACTGATTTTAAAGACTCTCAAACGTTGAGATCTCTCTATGTTGGCTTACTACGATCTCGCATAGAGTACTGTTCATTAATATGGAGCCCATACTATGAGGCTTTTTTTTGGCGCATGAGGTAGGGTTCAAAATGCCTTCGCACTTACAGCGACCGTCGTCTACTGCGTCCTATGGTGTGGCCACTAAAACGATCTCTCCTCTCCTTCTGGGGAGACACTCTTCCCGGAACTGCTTTCCATATTACTTCGGGAGGGCCCAGAACGGCATCCATAAAGGACCAATTCTATTCAACCACGTCTGGGTCCACCATATTTGTAGGCAGCTTTCATGCTATAGGCTCGTTTTCTTGTGTCTCTCTCTGTGCGGCTTCGATTTGTTGCACTGTGTCGAGGTTAATCTTTGCTTTCCGTAGTACGTTCTCGATGCACATATTTCTTTACCGCGTTCCAGCTGTTGTCCTCGCGTTCAAGCATTTTGCTGATTATGTTGCTCGGCGCAATGTCGCCAATCTGCTCCCTCAGGGCATTCCTTTCCGCGAGCCATCTATTATAACTAAAAAACGTTTAGCGCCATCGCTCACCTTTTTCCTTGACTATGGCCTTGAGACGGTTCCGAAACGAATAACAATCTGCCCGAATGTAACTTATAGGCAGTTTAGCCCACTCGCGGATAATGGTTTTTTTCAGCGCCTCGAGACTGGTGAATCTCTAAGTTCGGACCTTGCTCTCCAAAATCTCCATCAGATACGCGTCTGGTGAATTTGAGAGCTATTGTGTGGACGTTATGAAGCTCGGAACATTGTTTTTTGGCCATTCTTGGTTCACTTGAGCTTTGTGAGATAGTGCCGAGCCCTGTTGAAACGTCCATGGTCTGCCACCGATATGTTTGTCTGCCCACGTCTTCAAAGTAACCTCCAGAATACTTTCCCGAAAATATTTCGCATTTACCTCGCCAGACTCAATGAAAACGATTAAAGAGCCCCCATCTGCGGGTACAACGGCTCAAACCATTGCCTGTGGTGATTCCCCGATTATTCAAATTCTCGTATGAACGGTCGGTCAAATAAAGGTGCTCGAGCTCACGAACAATCGCTGGTTGTGATTTTCTAGTCAAATATAATGCAATCACACTATTACGTTTAAGTACATTACTGATTGTCTTATTCGCGTTTACACTCGGCAAAATGCTTTCGCGGGCTTGTAAACAATACTCTGGACTGTCATTTAGTCAACTAATAGACAGCTGATGCCCGTACATCTGTACATGCAATAAATCAGGAGTAAATACCCGAATGATCGAGTTCTTGCCTAACTTATGCTAAAACAATTATCTTTGCATATGCATATACAGAGATCTTACGTGGAGAATGGTTCCGAATGTTGAAGTCCACTCAAGTGAGGAAGGTCCCCTGATTGCCATTAAGGAGTGGCCAGGACGATTCTTCTGCATACGGTTCAAACAGCTTACAACTTCCGGGATTCGCCCAGGTATCTTTTGTATAGCTTCCGAACACCCGTTTTAGTCAAATTTAGTAATCCTTGCGCCTATCCTCATCAAGTCGATTCTCTCCTCAAAGCGGTAACTCCTGGATAGCTCAAGGATGGCCGTCTGAAACAAGAACAGCGGCAAAACCCAGCATTCGTCTGTTCCCGAGTTGGGCGGTATGCTGGTCGGCGTCTATACACCAAGTTAAGTGCGCCAACAATTATAAAGGGGCGATGTGAGCTTGCCCTACCGAGGAGAAATTTATTACGTGCAACAGGAACCAGCCTTGCTAAATAAGTCCTTGGTAAATAAGTATGCATTGGGTGTAGCATTAGTAGTCTGCACTGCTCCGGGCGAGCGTCAATTCGTCCGCGTATTCCGGGATTGACTAAGCGTGGTTCAGGCTCCAGGGAACTGGAGCACAAAAAATGTCTTCGAGGGTATACCCGTTCCTGAACATCTCGGCCCGTCCCCCTGTCACACGTTGCGCTGAACAATAGAAAAAAATATGGAACACAATGAAAAAAACAGCAACAAAAAAGAAAACATATTACAAGCGAATGCCGCGAAAATTCAAGATCCTTTCAAGAGATGGGACAAAATAGCAAAATCGCCAACACGCCCAATCAGACCAGTTATATGTGATGAGGCGATTATGGCAGAGTGTGAAGCATCAAGGATGTGTGATCCTTTTAACGGAAACAACATCAGCCCGCATACACCAATAGGCCAAGACGTCGGGACTGCAACCAACGTTACGGAGGCTAACGATACAAAAACGATACAAACAACAAGTTAGGGAATAAAATTGCCGAACTAATCGAATTGATGTCAGCACAGGGACACATGAACCAGGCAATGAGAGACCTGGTAAGTAAAATTTAGCAGTTACACAAAGAGGTGTCAATAAACACTGAAACACCAATACCGGAAATACAGGCCTCGAAGCTAGTGCAGACAGATTGCATGCCTCGTGTCAAGCAGGGAGAAAATGACAAAAATAGGAATGCTCAGCAAGCAAAGTAGTAGAGTGATTAGGCAGTCTACTTTTACAGCTAAAAAAGCTGTAGAAACCGAAGGGACAAAAAGCGAATAGCATACCGAAAGCCAAGCTACGACAAATGACTGGCAATACAATCTAGAGGCCTCGCAAGCTAGCACAAAAACGTCCTAACGCGCTAATTATCTCTTAAACAAAAGAGAAGTCATATGACGATATCTTAAAGGCTATTGAAGGCAAACCTGAGCTGAAAGAATTAGGGGAAAGCGTCAACAAAATAAGAAGAACGATGAAAGGGGAACTCCTGATCCATCTGAGGAATGGTGCTTGCAATCAAATTTAAAGAACAAATAGGAAATATAATGACAGATTTGGCGAGTGTGAAAAGCCTGAGTGAGTAAATCGCTATTGAATGCAGAGATCTGGAAGAGATGGCTACTAAAGATGAGATCCTACAGGCAGTGAAGGAACGATTCCCAGAAATTCATGAATTAACTGTTAGCATAGTTAAGTTCATGCGGGTGCTTCGAGATAACACGCAAATAGCGACATTAGTACTGCCCATCAAAGATGCGAGAAGCTTGTTACAATCTCGCAAACTAAAAGTTGGATGGGTGCGATGTCGAACACGAGAAGGGGCAACGCTACCGCGATGTTATCGCTGCCTGGAATTTGGTCACGTGGCGAAATTATGCCAAAAATAAACAGAGGTAAAAGGTGCCTAAGATGCTGGGCTGAAGGATATATAGCGAAAACAGGCATTGCAAATCCTAACTGTGTTGCGTGTAAAATAAAATAGGAATAATTAATAGTTAATATGAAAGTTACACTGATATAGCAAAATAATAATTGTCAACATTACTACCTACTACACTTGATGCATAAACAATAATGATGGTCGACAACTGTGTAGGGAGTGAGAGAAGTCTTATTGTGTGAGAGAAACAAGAGACCGGCTTCGTTCTCATTCCTACTCCGTGCTGTTTACTGGGTTAGAAGTGACACCTGTAGACAACTGGCGGGGATAACTAAGTTATCGACCGGGGATAAAAAATGATTAAATTACTAAAATGGCTATTACAAAATAGGGGTTGGTGATAAAAAGCTAAAAATTTAGAGTTGTATGTATTTTTAATGCGTCATAATAAAAAAAATTAAAAATTAAAAAGAAAGTCTAAAAATTAAAAAAAAATATTAAGGGTGGACAACCCTTATCACTAAGGGGTATGAAAAATAGAACATCTATTTCGATAGATGAATGAAAATAGAACAACATCGATTCTCAGACCTACTCAATATGCTGACAAATTTCATGAGAATCGGTCAAGCCGTTTCGGAGGAGTACGGGAACGAACATTGTGACACGAGAATTTTATACAATAATATTGAATCTAAGTCTATGGGGAGGCAATACCATATTAGGTCGATTTTAATTAACCCTATAACTGTTTAATTTTGTTTCGAAAAACTATTTCTGCCTGGTTGATTATTTTCCAGCAAAGTCGAGTATACTTAACATAAACAGAGGGAAATATTTCTGCCGGTACATGTAGACAATTATGACTAAAAATCAAACGTTCCATGTTGGTTTTGTTAACGAACCAAATTTTCAGGAATGAAAACAGATGCATTAAAGTATAAATGAATTTCAAGAAATCTAAATTACAAAACTAAAAATTTAAGTAAAGGCAAATGAAAGTGTTTAAGTCGTTATCAAAATACGAGGTGTGTTAAGAAAATAAGATGAATTTTCGAATTTCGCGGGCTACGTACATTCAATTTTCGATTATTATTTTATTTTATGTTGGTATACTCTTTTCGAAGATATGCTCACTATATAGCATATAGTTTGTTTGTGAGAGGCATAAATAAGACAAGTGTTTTGTGTGTTCGGTGATTTTCGTCTACCGAAAAAAATGGATCAAAGAAGTTGCATAAAATGTTGTGTGAAAAATGCTATTAAGTGTTTAAAAACACTTGAAATGTTGACAGTGGCAGTAGAGAGAGTACTCTGAGTCAAAAAAATGCTTACGAGTTCAAGCTGGACAAGATTTTACAGAAGGTCGAGAAGATGTGAATGACGACGCTCGCTTTGAACGCCACAGCACATTAAAAACCGATGAAAAAATGAAAGTGAAGAAAGTTGTTGCGGAGAATCGTCGAACAATAATTAGCGGTTGGCTCATGCTCTGCAATCTTTTCGTAATTTTTGGACATTAAGCGTGCAGCAGTGAAGTTCGTTTCAAAATTGCTGAATTTTGGCCAAAAACCAACGTCGCACGAGCATCGCTCAGGTATTGTTGAATGACTTCAACGATGATCCAGACTTGCTTAAAAGGGTCGTAACTGGTGACGAGTCATAGGTATATGGTTATGACATCGAAAGCAAAGCCCAATCGTCCCAGTGGAAGAGTCCAGGAGAACCAAGACCAAAAAAGCACGCCAAGTTCGACCAAATGTCAAGGTTTTGTTCACTGTTTTCTTCGATTACCAAGGCGTCTCTGGCGTCTGGCGCTCTTACCACAAGGTCACACGGTAAATAAAGAGTATTACCGTGAAGTTTGTGTGAAGCAATATGAAAAAAACGACCGGAGTTGTAGATAAAAACCGAATAGATGAGAGAGTTCAAAGACATACCAAAAAGTGCATTTCAGAACTGTTTCGAGGATTGGAAGAAACGCTGGCACAAGTGTATCATTATATATTTCAGGGGGATTACTTTGAAGGAGATAAAATAGAAATTGATAAATAAAAAATTCAAGTTCACCTAATTTTCGAAATACACCTCGCATACCCATATATCCAAAGTCGATATGGCAGTGCCTGATTTTCAAAATTTTAATTGCATTGTATTTATTTTTTTCGTGCATCATTCATAACAAATTTAAGCAATTTTGCATTATTTATAGTGAAGACATCACTTTTCCCGCTGGTTTGAAAATTCCGTTAAATGGGAGGGGCGTGCAATTATTGGCCGATTTCGCCCATTTTCAGTACCAAATTGCTTTGGACAAAGAAATATATTAATTTTTGCTTGAGGTATCGTTAGCAGAAGCGGATAGAAATGCAACAGACATGTCTAAATCGGCTCCTCTCATCACTCTAAGGATTTAGGTATATTTAGTATGTATAAGTTTATGTCTATATCTATCTGATTTCATTACGTAAGAGCACACAACCGTTATGTGAACAAAGTTATAACACACGAGTAGGAGGGTATAAAAATCTAAGTAAATCTACACTACCAACACTGCTACAACCTAAAACAAATAATAACAATTTTGAACAAACAATTTAAAAATATTGAAACTAAAATATCAATTTATTAAAAACTCAAAGTTACATACGTACTTGTATATGTATCTTTAAGTACCAATATATTGCAAAAAAATGTATACTGTAATATTAAAGGAACTCGACCTGACTGACTTCTATATCTATAAAAACGTAAACCAATACTACTTGACAATAGAATCAAACTATGATCTATCATCCGACCACTCATCAATATTGCTGACATTTCTCACCACACCTGACATCGAACACCGACTGGAATGCTTTTCGCGAAATACTACGACACGCTCTCAATCACAATGTTCCACTTAAAACTGAAAAGCAGATTGATAGTGCCGTTGCGCACTTTGCGGACTCAATGATAGATGTGGTATCTAAGTCGACGACATTAATCAAGACTAAAAATAAGAAAAATAACATCCCAAACTCCATAAAACAGGCAATAAAATCGAAAAGAACACTAAAGAAAGAGTGGTAAACAACAAGACATCCCGCAAGATAAAGCACGACTTAACAAGATGACAAAGGACATTAAAGAAATGCTTAAGCTCTTCGAGGACAAAAAAATACAGAACTTTTTGTCGAACCTAGATCCAATAAAAATCAGCAATTACTCACTCTGGCGGACAACCTCGAAGATCAAGAAAACAACGCCTCACCTGCATGCAATTTTAAACGAAAACAACACATGGGCAAAAAAGCCGCTAAACAAGGCTAGTGTGCTCGCCAGTCACTTCAAAAAGATATTCAAAAACCAAACGGACACTCAAATTATAATCTGCCTGCTACATCTGACACAGCCAAAAAACTAATAAAGAGAGTAACTCTGGACGAAATTCGACTCAAAATCAAGGCCATAAACAACAAAAAAATTGCAGAATATGACAAAATCAATGGAAAAATATTAAAAGAACTACATGACGATGGAATAATATACTCAAGAAACATCTTTAACTCATCCATTAGGCTAAAATATTTCCCCTTCCATGGAACGTTTCAGAAATAATAACATTGCCGAAACCAAATAAACCATCATCATATAGACCTATAAGCCTCTTACCAATTCTTTCAAAACTATTTGAAAACTTGATCCATGATCGTCTTGACCCCCTCATACAAGCGAAGAACATAATTCCCTCCCATCAGTTTGGATTCCGACGTAAGCACTCGACCATTCATCAAGTGCACCGAGTAACTATCAAAATTATTAATGAAATTTACAAGAAAACCTACTGTGTCGCTACTTATCTCGACGTAGCGAAGGCTTTTGACAGCGTATGGCACCCAGGACTACTATATAAGTTAAAACCAATATTCCTACTTGAACACTATCTATTACTGCGAAGTTACCTAAGCGACCGGTACTTCTATGTTAAACATCAGGAGGAGAGCTCGGAGGTATTAAAAAGTGATACCGGAGTACCACAAGGCATGTTGTATGACATTCCCTATCCAAATGACGACAGCATGATTGCTACTTTCGCCGACGACACAGTATTAATTACGTCTAAGAGGAATATACCATAAATGTCGCTTCATTGAAGCTACAAAATGTAATTGACACAATGTTGACTTGGTTTGCAAAATGGGGAATCCAAGTAAACACAGACAAAACGGTCCAAGTAATATATACCAACCGCAAACATGACCATCCTACTATAGCTATTAATAACACAGTCATCACTCAAAACACAAAAGCTAAATACCTGGGCATGATCATTGACGCAAAACTGGCATGGAAGGACCACATAATCCAAAAAAGGAACGAAGTGAAAAACAGATTCAGACAACTGTATTGGCTACTGAATGAGGACTCAAAACTATCAGTAGAGTAGAATGGGGTAAGATAGGTAATTTTTTTTTTTGGAGAGCTCTTGCTACGGTGTTTTTGCATTTATTTTGAAAAATAAGCAAGATTTTGAAAGGTTATTTATCTGCTAACATTTTGGTTATACTGACTTATGTTTGGCTAAATATTTTGGAAGCTGCATTCAATAACACAAAGGTACTTTTCTCGATATTTTCAAAATCGGGGGGCACGATAGCTCACTATATGTGAAGGGAAAAGAACAATGTACATGGCTTGGAAATTAACGTTTTAGCTTTTATTTATAGAGTATAAACACTGCACATGTTATAAAAGTTAGGAATTTTTCTTTAATTCATTTTTCTTCTCTTCTTTGGTAAATTTTTGGTGTTTTTGTATGAGCTTCTGCCTCTTTGCAGCCTCTCTTTCTTTTTTTCTTTCGGCGGCAAATTGTTTTTTTGCTTCCGCATCCGATTATTTCTGAGCTGCAGCTGCTTGCTCAGCGCGTAATGACTCTAGCATCACTGCATCTGTGAGAAGTGCAGCTTCACGTCGCTTCCGGCCTCGATTTGATGGTTTGCGTAGTGGAGCTTTAGGAAACGACCGGATGTCCTCAATCGGAATTAATAGGTCGAGATTCGATCGATCTGGCTCTTGATCGGCATTCGATAAAACAGGCTCTTCATGGGCATTCGATGGACCTGTCTCTTGATGAGCAATCGATGGACCAGCCTCTTGATCTGGTTCGTCCTCGTACGGACGATCAGTTACGAATGCTGGCGTGAAATCATCTTTCGAAAAAATGTCGCGATTAAATGGCCAAATGCCGGTTGATCTGAATCCAGCAATGATATTCATGCTGGAAGCACCTTACAACAAGGGTTCAGCCACCAGTTCAGCTATTCGGTCGATGGTAATAGGAATGCCGGAATGATTTAACATCCACGCCTTGCAGGAATGGTCAAAATAAGTTTTGAACGGCCCAAATACTCCTCTATCGAGAGGCTGCAAACGATGGCTGGTGTGCGGAGGTAGAGTTAATACTTCAATATTATTATTCTTACAAAAGTCTAATCCAGCCATTGTCATGTGAGATTCCTGGTTATCCATGATGAGCAAAGTTTTTTCAGTACAGGATCGAAACGCATAATTTTTGAAGTGCTTCAGCCATTTACGTCCTCTTCACTTCGTTTCGCCGTTTTTCGCACATAATTAGGCACCATTTTGCTGCAAAAACAATTAAAATTTATTTTATTCAATTAAAGTAGTGACCTATAATGCCCCCAAGCACATGTTTTATGTTAGTGTCATGAATTTTTCTGAATTTTACGTGTGTTTTTTTGAAAAACTTTCCTATAGCTCTTAAAAAATCACCCTTTATGCGTATGATATTATTTATAATAATATGACCATATTATACAATTATATTAAAACTAGCAAAACAATTTCTATGTTCCGCAACTATTTTTTGAGAACTTTATAATTTCAAGAAGATTTGTATTAGTTGATACTAAAACCCTTCAAGGAATGTACATATTTATTAAGCGAATAATCTGACTATGAGTTACTTATAGGCATGAGTGTATAGGCATTACTCTGTTTCGATGACTCTTCGGAAGTATTGCAATGAGCATGACAAGTAAAAAATACAAAACCTGGCACCTCCTGCGAAGGGTAGACACCTCTTTGCTGAATTGTTGCTTGAACCGACCAAACACATACTCTTACATACATACGTACATTGCATGCATTGTGATCACTTTTAAAGTCTGAAGCCACACATAATGGCTTAATTTTAAATCTGTTACACCCAATTCAACGCGCAGTTCACCATTGTCCGTACACTAATATTCATTAATATGTATGTATGTACATGCATATATGGATCGCACACATATCTCAAAGGTTGAAACGGTGCGAACTCATCGCATCGATTTTATCTCACAAATAAGAAGCGCCGTTCAACCAATTTAAGCCAAATTGCGTGTTTCAAACCAAATGGACGGTACGGTCAGTAAAAACTGGCGTACCGTGAAAAGATGAAAGAAAAAGTAAACTAAACATAAAATTCCTGAGCAATTTGTAAGGAGAGGCGTGAAGAACACCAACGAAGGCAACACCTTAATTAATGTTATTAAAATGGAACGAAACGCAAGAAAGGTACAAAGTATGAGGTAAATATACAGTTGGGATAAGGTTGGTGAAACTTTATAACTGAATTTGTGCGTATTTACTATATATATTGTACATATACATATATCTAGTATGTACATATGTATGTATAGGTCTATACGAATTTATATGTGCGTACACAAATGTACATATATTAGCGCGTACTATGTGTATACATATGTATGCATGAAGATACAAATATGTTTACTTTGGAATAAATCTATAGGTATGTATGCTGACGAACATATGCACACATATAGACAAAAATACAATTTAACATATTTATTGAAGTGGCATTAACACAAATGTAAGTAGGGATGTATGAAGAGGTGCTATATTTCATGCATATGCATACATATTCCCTTTGCGGGCTGTGAACTGAAAAGAAAGTAAGGAGGAAAGTGTATGAAAATGCTAAGAATAATCGTACTCAAAAATATTAGGTTAAAAGATTTGGACGAAGTATAAACCATCCATATCGACTACCGTACGAGTATTATCTGTTTACATGCCACAGGTAATACACAGATGCATATACATACATACGTCACTTGAGACAGGGGACACATAACATATGAGTTAGTCCAAAAAAAGAAAGGTCAACCCGAAGTAAACAAAATATCTGCGGCAAACGCAAAGTTATAGTAGCAAATAGTTTCCTCCATATCTCTTCTATGATATTTAGACTGAGCTGATTTACTTCTTTTTCTTCAAATTGCCCTAAAAGACATATACATACATATTTGAAGTCCGATTTTTCATATGCAAGTTAATATTAAACGTAAAATAAAGTTTGATTTTTGTTCAGTGAGGGAGAACTTTACAACCAATTGCCTTCTTAGTCCAACGTAGCCCTTGTTGGGAAGCGAGACTATCCGATAGATTTCAAAGCTGGCAATGGGGTAAGGCTGATGATTCTTCTGGGTAAGAAGTTACAGTCGCGGGACTATACTCAATTCTAACACTTGAGTTTACGTACGTTCACCCTGGAAACGTGAGCAACCTATGTGCGAGATGCGGCAACTAACAACGTGTGGGGCCATAAGTCACAGCAGTAAGAGACTGAGCTTTAGTGTGACCACTTTGAGACATTTGGTTTACGTGACTAGTTGCCTGATCTCCAATCGGGCGCACCTTAGATGGGGAATAGGGAAGCTCTGGCATCACACGAGTGTCCTTCCGAGTTGGGTTAGATTCAACACTCGTGTGATGACTCACAGTTGCCATAGAATCAGGGTGCCATCCGCGAACCAAACTGCCTGGGGAAGAGTTCCGAATCAAAAACATTATCGGGTAATGGGCAACGAAATGAATATTACTCCAAGTGGAACCCGCACAAGGGGCAACCCACCCGCTTCGGTGGCAGGGGGGGTGGGGTCTGGAGGCTCCAGCCATTACTAAAGTCTCTCAGCTATGCGGTGTGTTCAAAAAATTAGGTGAACTTGAATTTCTCTAAAAATATTTATTTGTTTATCAATTTCCATTTTATCTCCTTCAAAGTAATCTCCCTCAAATATATAATGATATGCTTGTGTCAACGTTTTTTCCAATTCTCGAAGCAGTTCTGATATGCACACTTTGATATGTCCTTGAGCTCTCTTAACTATCCGGTTTTATCTCCTCAATCGTCGTCCTTTCATGGGTCTTTTCAATCTTGGGTACATGAAAACTTCGCCGGCGTCCAAATCTGGTTAATACGGTGGCTGAGGCATGATAACGGTGTAGTTTTTGGCCAAATAATCTCTCACAAGCAAAGATGAGTGACCAGATGAATTATCATGATGCAAGAGCTATGAATTTTTTTTACAACTCCGGACGTTTTTTCGTATTGCTTCACACAAATTTCACGGTATTACTCTTTATTTACCGTATGACCTTATGGTAAGAGCGCCTGATGCTCTACGCCATGGTAATCGAAGAAAACAGTGAGCAAAACCTTGACATTTGATCGAACTTGGCGTGCTTTTTTGGAATTGGCTCTACTGGACTCTTCCATTGGGACGATTGGGCTTTGCTTTCGCTGTCTTAACCATATACCCATGACTCGTCACCAGTTACGACCCTTTTAAGCAAATCATGGTCATCGTTGACGTCATTCAACAATTCCTGAGTGATGCCCATGCGACGTTGTTTTTGGTCAAAATTCAGCATTGAGGCATCCAGAGCGATCGTCGTCATTCACATTCCACTGTCAACATTTCAAGTGTTTTTGAGCACTTAGTTCCATTTTTTACACATCCATTTTTTTCGATAGCAGAAAATCACAGAATACGCAAATCACTTGTCTTATTTATGCCTCTCACAAACAAACTAAACATGCTGTGTATATTAATCAAACCGTGCACATATCTTCGAGACGAATGTACCAACATGAAAAGGTAGATACTACTCGAAAATTGAATGTATGTTGCCCGCGAAATTAGAAAATTCATCTTATTTTTTAATACACGCTGTATATGAGTGAGAACGTATCCTGGAGGAGACGGGGTTGCTATCGCAATCGGCTCATCTTGGGAGACAGAGAGTCATTAGTTTCAGAGGGCTTCTGTTGTGAAGGCACTGCGGTAGTGGCACGACCTCCCAAGGAAGCCGTGAAATCGAAGAGGGTGGCAAGAAGGGAAAGGAGAAAGCGGTTCATGCAGACTCATGCGGTAGAAATCCATCATGTGGTTATGCCGGCCCTTCTGCATCTATGTCTTGTGATCTCGGTCGACGGAAGTGGCACATACAGATGCCACCGCGCCCTCGGTGGGCACTTGCGCTCCCAATCGTCTCGCTCTTGAAGTAAGTGGAGTAAGACGGTGGTTGAAAGTAGTACACCTCCCTTCCCTGTTGCTGCCAGCAAAGTCACGGTTAGCGGATAGGTTACTACAACCCACAAGCGAGCTTGGCAGGCTGAGGGAGGCTGCAAATGGACAAAACTGGTGTTACCTCTCATTGTGGATGTCCTCAAATTGTACCGTTAGTCAGTATGAATAGTAAAGAGAATGCAATTTATTACAACCAGCGCACCGACTATGAGAAGTATAACATGATCATCCAGTCGCATCTCCTTCATTTGAGGAACTTGCAACCATTAAGGCACCTTCACAAACTTGTGCAACCGCGCTAAACGATTAGAAGTCACAAAGTAAGGCATAGGATGATATATGTATTTTCAGCTGCTATGGTATCAGGTATAGCAGTTATAGGGGCGCTTGAACCTAAATGATTAAAGTTAATACCCCCGACGTATCTATTTGTCAAGCGCCAATAGAGCGTGTGGTTTGATAATAAATCCATAACTCTAGACTAAAACTACTTCACTACCACTGTGCCGTGCCAATAACTCCATGTGTAGAACCAGTTTCAACCATTTCCGTTTAATAGAACTCGTGGGGCGCAATGGGTAGTCAGTGATACACACAACTTATGAAGAAATTTGATCGCTTTTGCATGTAGCTGCGAGGCAAGTAATAAATAATGATTTGTCCTCCTCCTCGTGTAGAAGAGAGTTTCTGCTGCAGACTTTCGGACGAGGCGGGTTCCATTTGGTTGCAAAAGTGCTTGGAAAGGGCACACTTGAAGCAGTACGTGGTAAATAAGTGATGCTTGCCGCCGTGGACTTGGCTATTCAAAGTCATTCATGAAGTGCCGCAATATAAATTACGAAATAATAATCCGCTATATTTTAGCTGCAACCGTCGATATTACTAAGTTTGATGGGTGATTCTTTGAGCTGGAGCCTTGTACTTGTCAGGTTACTTCTTTTAACAACGCAGTATAAGTGGTGAATGTACGATATAAGAGACATTACCAACGGCTGATCGATTGCCAGCGACACACCTGACTTCTTGCTTTAAGTGCATTGGCTCTCACATCAGATATACTGGAAGCTCATTAAAGAGAAGAAACTTCGCATTATAGTATGCTCCTATGTAAGAATCCCCTTTTTCGTCGATGTAATTCTAGCAAGTTCTGTCGGCTCGACGGATGTCGTTTGGCCCAATTTTTTATAAATTGCACACTGATGCCAAATATGACATATTGCTAAATAATGTTGCCGCACTATTGACTTTAAATAAAATCTCTTTTTTACATTTTCGGTATCTACATTTAGTGTTCCTTTTTAGAATGAGCAAGTACGACCGAAAAATTTGTCTTTTATTAATTTTAACTTTAATTTTTCCTTTCGAACATTTGATGAAACACTTGACGCATTTGAGCTATAAACTTCATTTAAGTTAGCTTTTGCACGTTTTTAAACACCCAAGAGCTTAATTGAACGCGTAGTGATAATGGCTAAAAAACCCTACAGTGGCCATGTGCATCTGTTATCTATCCTTCGTCATATGCATCTATTATTTTCTAAATGCTAGCTGCAGCAACCGAAATGTATCCCAATCCTGCTGTGCTGCTACTTGCCGGGCAGCACAAGTTACCATTTCCTATTCAGCAAATATATGTATATTAACCTTGCGGCTGCAAAAGATACAGCTGTCGTGTACTTAATATTTTTCTTTTCAATATGTTACCTACAGCAGCCGAAGTCTGCTGCAGCCATGTCGGGTGCTGTCGCTACTGCTTATCCTTTTGTTCAAAGACAAAGCCAAGCATAATTTATAAATTTTAAGTCGCGCATGCAAGCAAAGTAACAGCAAATTTGTAATAAATAAATTAATAATTAGCGCGGATCCTTCTGTTAAGTGTTTGACCGAGCTCTTCCTCCAATCTGTGGCGCACGTCTTGATATTGTTCCACAAATGGAGGGACCTATGTATAGTTTTAAACCTACTCCGAATGGCAGAGAGTTTTTATAAGGAGCTTTTTCATGACCGAAATGCACCCGGAGCTTTGCCGTTGCCTACCGAGGAAACATCACTATTCGAAAAAAACCTTTTTTACATTTTGGTGTTTCATGTACGGAGATTTGAATGGTAGTTTCAATCCGAATGGTAGCCCAAAAATTTTTTTGTAGATAATTCAATTATGCTCTACGAAAAGTGATTGTTATAAAATCTTTCTGTCAAATCAGTCCTACTGTGCCTGGACAAATGGTAATTTTTGATTCTGTTGATTGAGGCGGCAGAGGAAAATGGTGATGTATTAAAAAATGTTTCGGCTGTAAACTGTTATTTATGTTATCTTATATTGCGTATAATCATCGTTCTTTACAATTATATGCAAATTTTAATTTGGGGAAAGCGTTATAAAGTTATTTAAGTTGGTTTAAAGAAATCGCATGAATTAAGGATTTTTTGACGTAGCCGGCTGCACGAACCAAAAATGCGTCGTTATCTTGCTCATGCGGCGTTACCTTGTTTGAACAGCATGTTATGTTATGTTATGTTATGTTATGTTGTGTTGTGTTTAGTTATATTTTGGTGTGTGTGCGTGTGTGCGTTATTATGTTTATATATATACCAATGATGTGTTTATACAAATTATTGTTGTTATGCTTATATAAAAATATATATAATAATGATTTTTATATATGTTATTATTATGCTTATCTACAATAATCTTCTGGCTGTCTGTTGTGATTGCAGCTTTTCGATGTCGAACATTCTTTGCGTAGGTAGATGTACTTATTCTGCTGCACAGAGGCGTGTGCGCAGTTTGGCTGCAACAAGGTAATGATCCGAGTCGATGTTGGGTCCTCGGATCGTACTTACATCCAATACACTAGAAGCGTGTCTTCCATCTATCGCAATCATCTATCTATCGTGTTTTTCGATCAGAAGACAGCCAGGTAACTTGGTGAATTTTGTTATCCTGGAATCTGGTGCAGCAGACTACCCTGCTTAGGGCCCCGGCGAAGTCGATCAGCCTCTGTCCGTTACCGGGTGTTTCATTGTGAAGGCTGAATTTTCCGACAGTGGGAACAAAAATTCCCTCCTTGCCCACCCTGGCGTTGAAGCACGATTTTTATGTCGTGGCGGGGGCAGCGCTCATAGGAACGTTCCAAGCGCTCATAGAAGGAATCTTTGGTCGCATCGTCCTTCTCGTCCGTTGGGGCGCGGGCGTAAATTAGCGAGATATTAAACAAATGGGCTTTGATGCGGATTATTGTGAGACGCTCGTTGACCGGAGTGAACGACAGTCCTTGGCGACGAAGTCTCTCTCCCACAACAAATCCGACACCGAATTTGTGCTCCTTTACATGTCAGCTGTAGGAGACGTCACAAGGTCCTATGTTTTTCTTGCCTTGTCCCGTTCATCGCATCTCTTGAATGGCAGTGATGTCAACCTTTACTCTCACGAGGACATCAACCAGCCGGGCAGAGGCACCTTCCCCATTACGGGACCGGACATTCCAGGTGCATGCCCTCAAATCGTACTCCTTAGTTAGTTTCAGTGGTCGTCATCAGTAAAAGTAGTTCTCATCCTAGGCTTTGTAATTCTTTTCATTGGGGGAGATGTTTAAGTGGCGGGTCCCAAACCCAGCGCACAACCAGCTATCTTTTGCCTTCTAACGTTAGCTCACCCCTGAACGGCTGTTCGGAAGCTACGCAAAGGATACCCGGGCTCATCCCGGACGTTGTGAGCTGCTTGAACCATATGCAGAAGAATCGTCCTGGCCACTTCCAAGTGAATGGCGATCAGTAGCTTTTCCCACTTGCATGGAACCATCCTTATTTTTAGTTAAATTATTAGACCAGATACTATTTGGCATATTATATGTATACCTATATATAATTGGCGCGTACACCCTTTCTGGGTGTTTGGCTGAGTTCCTCTTCCTATTTGTGGTGTGCGTCTTGATGTTGCTCCGCAAATGGAGGGACCTACAGTTTCAAGCCACTTCCGAACGGCAAATATTTTTGTGAGGAGCTTTTTCATGGCAGAAATACACTCGAAGGCTTGCCATTGCCTGCCGAAGGGCGACCGCTATTAGAAAAGCTTTTTCTTAATTTTTGTGTTTCACCGAGATTCGAACCTACGTTCTCTCTGTGATTTCCAAATGGACCAAACGCACCAAAACATTCGGCTACGCCGGCCGCAGATTGAAATCACCAAATATATTATATATAAATGATGGCTTGATAACTGATTGTGGATGTGTGCTCTATAAATATCAAAATTACTTCCTGGCGGGATATAAGATGCTAGTAAATAAAGGGTGGTTAAGTTTCAAGGGCCGGTGTTGATTTTGAATATAATACAAGTTTTTTAGGAAATTGTTGTCATTTCTCTTTTCTACGATAATACTGGTATAGTTCAATTACGTGTGGAACAAAATATAGTCCAAATTTTCGATGACGCTGAGGCATAATTGAGGTTCTATGCCGTTACTGTCACCCTTTAGCTCTTGAATTGTTGCTGGCTTACCGACGTACATCTTTTCTTTCAAATAACCCCAAAGAAAGAATTCCAACAGTGTCAAATCACATGATCTTGGCGGCTAATTAACATCGCCGCGACGTGAGATTATTCGGCCATCAAATGTTGCGCGAAAGAGCCATTGTTTCGTTAGCTGTGTGACAAGTGGCATCGTCCTGTTGAAACCACATATAGTTCACATCCATATCTTTCAATTCGCGCTATAAAAAGTGCGTAATCATCTCACGATAGCGAACACTATTCATATTAACTGCCTGACCGGCCTCATTTTAGAAAAAATACGGCCCAATGATGCCGTCGGCCCATAAACCGCACCAAACAGTCACTCTTTGTGGGTGCATTGGTTTTTCGGCAATCATTCTTGGATTATCATTCGCCCAAATGCGTCGATTCTGCTTATTGACGAATCCACTGAGGTGAAAATGTGCCTCATCACTGAAGATGATTTTCTTCGAAAATTGGTCAGTCAGTGTCATCATTTCCTGCCACCATTCTGACCATTGGCGACGCTTGAAATGGTCAAGAGTCTTTAGTTCTTGAGTCAATTGCACCTTGTAAGCGTGTAAGTGCAAGTCTTTATGCATAATGTTCATCAACGATGAGCGTGAGAGGTACAATTGTTGGGCACGACGACGAGTAGAGGTGGACGGTTCTTCAACCACACTATCGCGAACAGCAGCAATATTTTGGGCAGTAAGAGCTGTACGAGCATGCACTGATGTTTTCACATCCTACTGACATCCTACGGTTTGCTCAAACTTTTGCACAATTTTGCCGATTGTACACACATTTTGACGATTAAATTGAGCGAAAAAATCACGAAGTGCGCGCCATGCATTTTGATTTGAACGCCCGTTTTCATAATAAGCCAGAATAATTTTTACTCGTTGCACTTGATGTTTAGGTGTGGTTCACATTCAACATTGGCCCTTGAAATTTAACCACCCTTTGTAAGGAACAAATACTTGAATAACTCTTAATATATATAAATAACTGGTATATAATTGAATCATTATTGCTTAGCTAAAGTTGAAAAGCGCAAAAATACCGTCGAACTGCAAAATAATTCCCCCATCTCGAGAAAGACCCGTTGTGTTTACATCACGATCTTTGCGATCTTGTTGAAAAAATTCAAATAAAAAAATTCGCTATTGAAAAAGTTTGAATTCAGCCATGTTTCCACAAAGTTTATTTATATATATTAGTTGAAAATGTAAATAAGCTAATTACTGCACTAAGCGCATTTCCAAACAACAAATATTAGCTTAAAGTGTTAAACAATAACGAAATGAAAATACAAGCAAAATAACCGAATAACTACTCCTCAACCATAAACTTACTGAAGGACAAAAATACGCAATAGTATACCTTCAAGCCAAAGGATCAAAGAAGTTTCAAAGTTTGAACAAACAGCGAGGAAATCATCCAAGAACTTAATGAACTCGGCCATGAAGTGACACATATACACAACATACTTGTATATCAGGTACCAAAAAAACCACTACCATTGTTTTCAATTGAGCTAAAACTAAACCAAAATAATAATTATATATATTCCGTAATATCTTTGATTCATTGTATGTAGAATAAATTTTGGAACCCCACATCAAAAAAGCACGATACCACAATGCACAAATTGCCAAAAAAATAGCCGTACAAAAAATGCCAGTCTATTAAATACGCTAGAGAACACAAATAAAGTGACTGCAAACTAAGTATGGACAACAACAACACTTAATGTGCCCTATGCGGAGGAAATTGCACTGCAAAGTATGTATGGGGTCCAAAACACGATGCATTCAACGCTCTCCAGCAATATAGAGGACAATATGCAACCATCCATACAATCCACAAAAGACAAGCCATCGCAACCAACAACCGGGACACCTAACTTAATATTCGCCCAAGCAGCAGCTTTAAACACCACGCCACACTAGACACCACCTGAACTCACCAGAACAAATAACGAAATTAAAGATATGATGATGAAACAACTAATAGCACAAATGTCGAACATGATGTCCATAATCACATTCCTTGTTACGAAACTAAATGAACAGACAAAATAAATTAAACATCGCACTATGAAATGCATCGGAATCGACGCCTACAAAAAGACAACATTCAAGCTACGACGATTCAAATTGAAGATAATCCAGATTAATCTTTACAATACTCAGAACCTACTGCCCGCCGAAATACAACATCACGTCTAACCAATATTTTGACTACCTGAGAACTCTTGGCAGCCGGTTTATTGCTGGAGGCGACTACAATGCAAAAAACACAGCATGGGGATCAAGGCTGACAAATAAAAAAGGCAACGAATTACTCGACGCGATTAAAACATAAACCGATGCTACTTGACAATAGGATCAAACTATGATGTATCATCCGACCACTCATCAATATTGCTGACATTTCTCACCACACTTGACATCGAAATAAACCACGGAAAACCATATAATAAAACACCGACTAGAATGCTTTCCGCGAAATACTACGATATGCTCTTAACCACAATGTTCCACTTATAACTGAAAAGCAGATTGATAGTGTCGCTGCACACTTTGCGGTCTCAATTATGGAAGTGGTATCTAAGTCGACGACATTAAACAAGACTAAAAATAAGAAAAATTACATCCCACACCCCATAAAACAGGCAATAAAATCGAAAAGAACACTAAAGAAAGAGTGGTAAACAACAAGACATCCCGCACGTAAAGCACAACTTAACAATATGACAAAGGACATTAAGGAAATGCTTAAGGTCTTCAAGGTCAAAAAATGCAGAACGGTTGTCCAACCTAGAACCAACAAAATCAGCAAAGAAAACAACACCTCAACAACATACAATTTTAAACGGAAACAACACATAGACCAAAACGCCACTAGAAAAGGCTAGTGTGTTCGCCAGACACTTCAAAACGAGATTCTCAAATCAAAAGGATACTTAAAATTATATTCTGCCTGCTATATCTGACACAGCCAACAAACCAATCAAGTGAGTAACTCCGGACGAAATTCGACGTAAAATCAAGGCCATAAACAACAAAAAATCTGCAGAATATGACAAAATGGACAAATATTAAGAGAACTACATGAGGATGGAATAATATACATAAGAAACATCCTTGACTCATCCATTAGACTAAAACTTTTTCGCCTACCATGGAAAGTTTCAGAAATAATAACATTGCCGAAAACAAATAAGGACGCCAGTAAACCATCATCATATAGACATATAAGCTTCTTACCAATTCTTTCAAAGCTATTTGAAAACTTGATCCATGATCGTCTTGACCCCATAGTGGAAGCCTAACAATAAAGAGGGTCGCCTGTATGGAAGCAGGGGCGCCATCAACAAAATAGTGTTGTATGAAGTCCTTGTCTAGTCCTTATATGGAATCCTTGTCGCTGGAGAGGATGTCGTCGATTAAGAAGCTGGTCCATACAAAGGTCTGCCTTCATTGAAGAGAGTGGGGAAATAGTTTGGCTACTAAATCATCGGAGACTTGACTGCACAATTGTGCCTACTCATTTCACACGTATTCTGTATATCTTCCAATAAGTAAAGTAAAATGTGCATTGACTGCTCAGTTTTTGCCTACCTTTGTTGTAAATCAACTGCAGTCGTATTCCTTACTCCGTCAGCAAATGGTAGACCCTCTGAACATTGGTATTACTCAAGAATAATAGACTACAAGATTGCGCCTTCCGAATTTGCAGTGACATCATCACGTGAAATAAGCAAATAAAAAGAAGTGGAAAAGTAAGCGAAAGCAATGGAAACTGCCAAACACAAAATATTACAAACAAAAAGACTTTCTTGACACGGAAGAAGCTCTTATTAATATAATTGGGCAAATAAACTGGGAGAATAGAGAACGGAACTGTAAGGCGCATTCTTGAGATTTTCTCTACCCCGATGCACAAATGCAAAAGTATAGTGGGTGACCATGGGTGGCACGCTGAATTCCATACTAAACTTCTTCTCAGAAGTAGGATTGAAAGACATTAATTAAATCATGCAAGCAGACATAATACAATAGATACCACGGTTTCAGTGTTCCATCCCAACGTAAATATGGGAAGTACAGTTAGTGTTGTAATAAATGTCTATGGCTGGCGTTGTTATGCAGCAAATTCAGTTTGTCATGTCCACCATGCCATTCCGGCCACTTTTCTTTAAAAGCTCGATTCAAACGCACTAGCTGCATTCACCCAGTGATTGCTTCGGATGGTTTAAGGAGTTCATAATAGATGACACTCTTCTGATTCCACCAGATGCTCAACATAACCTTTGAAGTATCAATTTTTTTTTTCGCTGTCGATAGACCTGGTTCACGTAGCAGGCTCTAACATTTTCGATGCTTAGGGTTATTATAATTGATTCATTTTTCATCGCCAGTGGCAATGCAATGTAGAAATTCTTCACTTTTCTGCCGTTCAAGAAGCATCTCACACGTCACCAAATTTATCTCGATATTCCTCCCCTTCAATTGATGTGGCACCCAGTTATCTGCTATTTGGGCCATTCCCATCGCGTGCAAACGATTACCGACGGTTGATCTCTAAATATCCAACTCTTTGGACATATCATCAAGGGTTTGGCATGCGGCTTCATCCAATAATTGTTGTAGTTGAGTAACTGCGAACTTTTTCGGTGTCCCTTCGCGATCTTTATTACTCATGTCGCAATTGCCACTTTGGAAGGGTCGAAACCACTCTTGTATTTGATGGAGCGTGATTACCGTAAATATTGATAAATGTACGCTACGTTTCAGCTGCACTTTTCTTTAAAAGGTAATAATGAAGCATGACTTCCCTCAAATGCTATTTTTTTGGGACGAACGTAGACATTTTTGACGTCAGATATAAAAGGATCTATACGCCTCAAACGAATGTCAACTTTTGCGATCGAGACCTCACATGTGCACCCTCAAATTATTGAAACTTATTTCCATACCCAATATATTCAACTATATGCCATACTTTTCACTTAGCCCCAGGTCAAACGAGAAGAAAAAATCAGATATGTAGGAAATTTAGTTGCATGCCCTAATTAACCTCTCTCTAAGAACGGAAAAACATCACAATTTACTATAAAAGATTTTATATCTGTGTAAGTGGTGCAGTATACTCAAAAAAATAATCGAAAATTTGTTCAGGAAATGAGCATATTAGTGGGAGTTTCATCTTCAAGCGGCCTGAGCATTCATCTTAAATATTTTGATATGTGAAAGGTCAGTAATGAATGTAAATATGCAAGTATACAACTGCATATACACATGCATGAGAACGCTATTTATATATAGGTGTACTCTTACATATATAAGTATGTGCAATGTGCATTGTACATATTGTAGGTATGTATGTACATATATACTTGGCATTAATATTTCAACCGTAAAAGTATAAGCCTGCAAAGAATGGCATTGACTTTGAAAAAGAAGATGACTTTATAAAACTCTTTTTGACACATTTAAAGTGCAGTTCGGAAGATGAATGGTCATTATTTTCGACACCTAAATGCGGTAATTAGGGCTTTTCAACGTTAGCGGCTGTGCGAAGGTGCCTTTTTTGAAGGCAAAGACAAACGAGTGGAGTATGCATGCAAGTGAAGATATTCACAGTCCATAGCCGCATTGAGTGAAGTGACTTTATGGCAGACAGACTGAACCACATTGTGGAAGTTGGGTGGGTCAGCAATTTACTAATGGTGTTCCTTGGATTAGCTAAATTATTAAAAGATTATTACTACAAAGAAACTTAAAACAGATACCTTCGGAAGCATCAGCAATAAAATCACGTTGTCCTAAAAAAACCAAAATTCGCTTATATACTCGTACGTTTGCTGAATGTGCGTGCGTAACATGTCGATGCTAGTAGGAGATGTATTTTAGGAATATAATGTAGCCGAAAGAGTACAGATTCGTAATTGATGAAATACCAAGATTTAGCGGCCATATTAAGATTGATGAACTATTTGTTTTAGTTACATCACGTTAAACGAGTGGATCTTCTAGAAAAGAAAAAAAACAATACGTAAAAAAGTTGCATATTATCATATGACAAACATGAATGTGGCATTCCTGTTGACGAGCCGTGTTTCATGGTATCCTGAAAAAAAAAAAACCCAATAAAGTGGAACTGTTAAGCTCTAAAGGTTAGTACTAAGTTCACAGCCGTGAATAGCAACATGCATTTTCTTTGCCGTGAAATGTTGCTGGCAACATTGATTGTCATATGAGAAGAAACATTAAAAAGAAAATTGTACAAGTGCAAACAAACAAATTTATGAGTATCGTCCTAGAAGCAACTGGAAAATTGTTTGTAAGAAAAGTGTTTTAAACATAATAATATAACTAATTGCATTCGTTTTAACAGGTTTTACTAAATTTATAAGCAATTTGATACTTTTGCAAGCTTCCTGCACAACCGCCAGCGGCTTCTGTAGCAAGTGTCCAAATAAAATATTTATTTGCTTGTGAAACACTTCAACGGCATGTTGAGTCTGTTTACCTTATAACCATTGTAAAATAAATTTTAAAAAAGTATTAAAAAATAAAAATTGAATTCGCACATTTATCTGGTTGTTTTTTAAATTTAAAGCAAAATGTAAAATCAAAATCGAAATAAGTTTTAATTCATTAATGTTTTCTTTCATTTGGCTTATTTTTAGTATTATATAAAATACATAAAATGCACAACAGGTAGTAAATAAATAAAAAATCAATTAAATTTAATTCAGTTCAATTAAATGAAATAAATTAAATAAATATATATTAAATTCTGTTAAATTGGAATTAAATAAAAAATAAATTAAATTTCCTTATTACCTCTTTGGTGCTTACGGGAGGTATGGCCATTTGCGTGAATTTTGCGGCCAACATATTCCCCGTGCTTTTCGACATTTGCCCCAGAACTGACTCCAAGTGCTGCAAAAGAGACTTAAACCTGTCATTCTGAACCATCTCGGCTTGTCTTATAGTCGGGGTGATCAAAACTGGCTTTAGAACTATCCATGCTTGAAAATGTTCTATAACATTCAAATTAATATACATATGTAGGTATATGTGTAATGGTGCAAACAAAATATAAAGAAGATTTACTTACACCCTTTGCGAAGACGTTTTGCTTAAAAATGTCTCTTCGCAGTACTCGAACTCAGGCACTTTACTCTCAAAGTTGAGATCCTCCACATCACATGCACTCTACAATTTTTTTTTGCTTTACTAGCATAGCACCGCTTACAGTCTATGAGGCTCCTCCAAGCTGCTTTGCAAGATTCCTCTGAAATGTTGACAAATACTAAATTACTCAGATATTGCAACCAGGTTTACCGACAATTTGTAGCAAACGCTGGATAGTGCGTTTCGGCTGCTGTGATCCTTTCGCTTATCCCAAATGCAGGAAAATTCTTTAACAGTCACAAGTAATTTCTTTATCTCTTCATTATTCAATTGTATTTTCATCTTTTTTGTGGTAACTGCTGTGTTCTCCACTATACACAAAATAAAGAAATGGTTGATTTAAGTTTTTAAAGTTGATATTTTGAAGTGAAAACTTCTTTAGAATCGTTGGGAGTGATTTGAGACTCGATGAAACGAAAAAGCGACACTCTTGGCTACGAAGCGTTATATGTTGATATACGTATATGTGTGTGGCTGCGTACTGCTGAGCCACGCTAGTATAGTGAGTATTGTTGTATGTATACTACACTGCCTATTACTTGCTTTGGTGTTTATTTTAAGAGTCATATGTATGTATGTTTGTATGTATGCTAGTACTTATGTGTGCGCGCCTGCGTATTACGGAGCCACGGTGAGCGAGAAGGCATTATGTATACCTATACTACACTACCTAATACTTGCTTAGACCAAGCGTCCTACGAATGTTTGTGTGTATGTTAGTACGTCTGTGTAATATACGCGTTACGACGCTCATAATAGCAACCGCGTGTGCTGTATTGCGTCCGTATTTTTATATTCGTAAATATTTTCATTTTTAAATATTTACCGCAATTGCAGGCGGTGTTGCAATATACCACAATCAAAATGACGGTGCTCGTATTGTAACTCAACAGATAGATCTGAATGCACAGCAACTAGAATCACTGTCTGTTTAGCTCTCTAAAGTGGGAGAAATATGTGCATGCGAAACCAGATTGAGCAATGGAAAAACAGTTTTAATTGTGGCAATTTATATTTCACCGAATCAATCATTAAATAGCATCACGGAATTCATTCACGAAAATTTAATAAAGTACACACCAGAAGTATCGCGGATACTTAGAAAAGATTACTATAAAGTTCCAATGATTTTGGCGATTTTAACGTAAATTTTGCATTGGACGCAGCGGATCCTTTAATTGACTTTCTTAATAACATACAACATTCAATTTAAAAATGTGTAACAATCGCACTGAATCGACAACACGATCAAAAACCACAATTGAGACGGTATTTCAAAGATATGTTGACAACATCGAAACCAAAGCATTTGTATCATATTTTAGCTACCATAAGCCACTCGTATCATTTGTTGAAATTGAAAACATTGAGGATGAATAATAATAAAATGAAGAAAATAAAATATGAACTTTATAGCAATATTATAATGAACCTCCCGCTCCTAATGCTGCTTTCGTCTGATTCTCTCTCAGTTTGTTTTACGGAAGGTTTCACTTCTATCGCTTCTAACCGTTAGATTGGTATTTTTTAAGTAAACTTATTTCTTCCAACGATTTGTGAAATTTTAAAATTCTAGACAGTTTGTCAATTTTAAGGAACTGTCAGTGTTCGCTAAGCTTTAAATGACACGCGCATTTTAAATTGGTGTGAAAAAATGTTGCTGGCATCATGTTGTGCGGTGTTTTCACGGCGTGAACTGAGTGCTACTTTGCCGCAAAATTCACTTGAAATGCCACGGTAAGGCCATTTGTATGGATTTTGATAGCCATTTTACGTGAAACGCGAACTTAGTACTATGCCTTTTGGGCCGAAGTGTTACATGCAGCTGCGCTCGTCACGCTGAAGTAACAGCAAACAGCTGTTAGCGGATACCGAAACCACAAGTGAATGCCACTAAACTAAATTGTGTAAATATGAATACTTACAATACCCCAGATATGGTGGAAATACAGAAAAAAATGAAGAAACTACAAATTGAAAACGAAGACTTAATAAAGAAAATAAACAATTTCGAAAATATGTTTGCACTATTAGTAAACGAGATAACTGCGCTCAAAAATGACAACGAAAAAATTAAATCATCCAAAAAATCTACAAAAAAACAAGTATATGAAATCGATGAGGACGAACTTGCCAAAGCAACGAACTGAACACTCAAAAAGAAAAGCCCAAGTAAAACACGAAAGGCCGATTCTTCGCCAGAAGTGGCTAATCAAAGCGGATCTTCAGATCCTAATGTAAAATAAAAAAAAACTATCGCTATTAAAATAGCTAGGCCATCTCCAATTATTACCAATGGAGCAAATGACTTTAAAAAATTGCATGCCCAACTTATCGCAACTATAAAAACAGTTCTTTGTAAAGATTATAAATAGTGGTACATATAAAGTAATGACCTTTGATGCTCTGGATTATTTAGTTGAGTTAGCAATTTTGTGACAGCTAACTAACGATAATATGAATTAGTTCAGTTACGAACAAACCAAGACAAAAAAATAATAGTAAAAAACCTCACATGAGTGATTCTAGAATCAATTTTAAATAATATTAAAAATCAGGGTCTAAATGCAGTTAGTGCAATCTTAAAAAAAAGTTCAAAAAGCCGCTTGATATGTTTCTTTTGACATTTAATCCATCTGAAGATAAGAAACAAATTCATGGAATAAAAACAATTCTTACACAATTGTTAAGATCGAACTAATAAAATCTTCGAATTTATTTCCTCAGTGCAAACATTGTCCGTCATTTGGACACCCAAAACATGTCTGTGGAAAACCCCCCGATGCCTGAAATGCTTAGGTAAACATTCGACTACTGATTACCAAAAGCGCTAGCCGTCAAACCAAAATACTGTAATTGCGGCGAGCCACACACAGCTAACTATCCCTGCCGCATCATTGAAAAAGATGAGATCCAGGAAATGTTTCTACTAAAGCAGTAATCTAGACACAAATAGCACCCTCTCGAAATTTCACCCCAGAAAATTCAGATGCATTGTTATTAATCTTATCAAAACTAAACTAACATGAATAGCTCTTCAAAGCTTTTAAACTACACTTCGTTCAAACTTATTTCACTAAACAAACGCATTTGAATTTCAAAAACTGCTCCCTGTACCATAGCATATATTTAATTGGCGCGTATATCCTTTTTGGGTGTTTTGCCGAGCTTCTCCCCCAATTTATGGTGTGCGTCTTGATATTTTTCCATAAATGGAGGGACCTACAGTTTTAAGCCGATTCTGAATGGCAGATATTTTTTATCAGGAGCTTTTTTATGCCAGAAATACCCTCGGAGGTTCGCCACTGCCTGCCGAGGGCCGACCGCTATTAGAAATACCTTTTTCTTCATTTTGGTATTTCCCAGAGATTCGAACCTACGAACTCCGGAATGGTAATCACGCACCAACCCACGCACGGCGGCCATAGCATACATCCTGAAAATTGCGCAAGGGGTGGAAGTGATGTTTTAATAAAAAAGAGGTTGTCTGTAAAGTCGGTTTACTGACGATAGCTTAACGTGATAACGTCATAAGAAAATACTGATTGGATGGTTGCATTTTCAAAAGAAAATTTTAATTTTATTTGTTTGATAGATATTTTGTACGGATATAGAGAATGAGTTAACATTAACATAACATAATATACTTTAACATAACATAACATAACATAACATAACATAACACAACACAACACAACACAACACAACACAACACAACACAACATAACATAACATAACATAACATAACATAACATAACATAACATAACATAGCATAGCATAACATAACATAACATAACATAACATAACATAACATAACATAACATAACATAACATAACATAACATAACATAACATAACATAACATAAAATAACATAACATAACATAACATAACATAACATAACATAACATAACATAACATAACATAACATAACATAACATAACATAACATAACATAACATAACATAACATAACATAACATAATATAACATAACATAACATAACATAACATAACATAACATAACATAACATAACATAACATAACATAACATAACATAACATAACATAACATAACATAACATAACATAACATAACATAACATAACATAACATAACATAACATAACATAACATAACATAACATAACATAACATAACATAACATAACATAACATAACATAACATAACATAACATAACATAACATAACATAACATAACATAACATAACATACCATAACATAACATAACATTACATTACATTACATTACATAACATAACATAACATAACAAATTACCCCGTATTAAAGCACTTATCAACAGCTTTCATTTGATACCCATATTGTACATACACAACCAAAGGTTACCCGGGTCCACGTTTTGACCTATATCTCGAGACCCCAGTCACGGAGCGGCATGAAAAATACTCTGTACTAAAGCATTCACCAACAGCTTCAATTTGATATCCATATTGTACAAACACATTCTAGGGTCCACGTTTTGGTCTCTATCTCGAGACTCTAGTCACGGAGCAGCATGAAAAATACTCTGGACTAAAGCATTCACCAACAGCTTCCATTTGATACCCATATTGTACATACACATCCGAAGGTTACCCGGGTCCACGTTTTGACCTATATCTCGAGCCCTATTTCCAAAATAAAATATAATCCATGTTACTCGTGGATGATGTAGCTTTCGAATGGTGAAAGAATTTTTAAAATCGGTCTAGTAGTTTTGAGCCTATTCATTACAAACAAACAAAGTTTTCCTCTTTATAATATTAGTATAGACAACATATCTTATAAGGTATATGGTAAATATTACCATACATTTTTTCCTTCATATATAATAAAAAAATTAATAATTATAACATTAAAACAACAGGTATTATTAACAAACTTGGTTTTATTTTAAATTCTTCAAGTGAATCAAATTAATAATAATCAATAAGAAGGCATATGCAAATACAAATACGTGAATTTATATATGTACATTTGCGCATATACATACATACATATATACGCTCACTTAAGTAGGAGAGAGCAAGATATCGAACGTTGCCGTTCGTTTGCTTTGTTTGCTTTGTCGTTCGTTCCGCCCTTTCGCTTGCAGTTCATTCAATGCAATGAGCAAGGTAACGGCAATGAGCAAGGTAACACTAATATGAGCAAGGTAACACTAATGAGCAAGGTAACACTAATATGAGCAAGGTAACGGCAATGAGCAAGGTAACTACATATGAACAGTAATGAGCAAGGTAACTACATATGAACAGTAATGAGCAAGGTAACTACATATGAACGGCAATGAGCAAGGTAACTACATATGAACAGTAATGAGCAAGGTAACTACATATGAACAGTAATGAGCAAGGTAACTACATATGAACAGTAATGAGCAAGGTAACGACACATTTTTTCGTGCGTGCAGCCTGTTAAATCGAATTATAAGACGTTATCACGTCAAAAAAAACAATTAAACATCATTTAGGTGAAGAAATTTTAACAAAGGAATTAAAAGCTACCCTTACTGTTGAAACTTTAAAACAGGTACTAACTTTAATTGCTCTTAAATCATTTTCAAGGTCGCTTTATGATTGGTGGCAACTTTAACGTGAAGCACACAGCATGGGGCTCAAAAAGGACGAGAATTTTATAAAGCTTTGTAGCATGCAGGCTGTAATTCAACTTCAACTGGTAAACTGATTCACTGGCCATAGGATTTAATTGATTTAGTCGCCTACAAAAACATTCAGACAGCCCATTTATCTATTACTGAAAGTTTTCACTTGAGCTCGGATCACTCGCTATTGGTTTAAAAATGATGCATTCAATCAATGTCTGTCTGGGCTCACAGCTGGTAAAAGCACAAAATATTTCTTGTGCAAAGTGAATAAATTTTTCAATAGACCTATTCAACACAGCGCTCCTGTTAAAATGGACCAGGGAAATTGCGCTAAGATAAGCGAGCAAAAAGCGAAGACATTTGCTGGGAATTTGGCAAAAAATGTTTAGCCTAATGAAGTAGAACTTATTGAAAGCTGAATGTTGAATATATTTATTATTTCAGTTTCATCAGAAGACGTTGCTATAGAAAATAACAAAATGTAGCTTAAAAAGTTCCCTCGATTTGACTTAAATATCTAATATTCCGAAATAATAGAAAAACAGTTCTCGCTCTAACATGCTAAGCAGAGAACGTAAATTCATAAAGAAGGTTCAGGAACGAATGAGCAGGTTAAATGTCAAATGCTTACAAAACGCGGCTAAGAAATTTTTATTATTTCAACACGGCCTTGGAAAAGTTAACATAAGAGAGTTAACATAGCGGAACGTAGTCAACAGAATTAAATATAGCGTTTGCATTGAAATGTAAAATTGGTTGAAATGTAAAATTGATTTGGTGTTAGGCAAAATAAAATAACAGCAGACTTGCACATTTTTCTTTCATGCTTATTTGCCGCCGGCATTTCGCATGCGCAAATGGATTAATTCTAGTGAGATAAATAAATTAATTCTAAGTATATGCATGCATGAATGTGAAATTTGAAGTATCTAATTAACTAAATTGTATTGATATTAAGTGTATTATCAAAATTATTTCCAAATATCCACATAAAATATTAACTTTCAAGGGTTACTATTCAACAACATGCTGCACTCTTTAAATTATTAGATTATATAACATCTACCATCCAAATTTATGGGGGCAGAAAAAAATCTTGACCTGCCTCATAACACAGGTCATATGCATATCTACGTACAAACAATTCAACAGCAAATAGGCAAACATATTCCTAGTATGTGCAAAAAAACTCATCTAAACAGTATGCGTTTACATTAACATTTGTTTGTATGCATAAATGAATACATACCCTACAAGACAGCTGACTATCATATAAACACTCATATTATCATCATCACTATCCTCATCCAACTCCACATTTTTGTTCTAGACAAGGGAAAGTTCTGATAGTTTCCCCTTGTCGGTGTGATATTCTATCTCTCTTTTACCAATAGTAATTTCTTATAACTTAAAAATATATCTACTATGCTCTAAAGGCAAGGCAACTTCTCATTTTTGTTCTCAACAAGTAATCAGCACTGATAGGCCAAACTACTCATTTTCGTCATCAAAAAGTAATCAGCACTAACTCCTCAATAACCTCTCATTTTCGTTAAAAAGTAATAAGCCTGGACACCCAAAACATGTCTGTGGAAAACCCCCCGATGCCTGAAATGCTTAGGTAAACATTCGACTACTGATTACCAAAAGCGCTAGCCGTCAAACCAAAATACTGTAATTGCGGCGAGCCACACACAGCTAACTATCCCTGCCGCATCATTGAAAAAGATGAGATCCAGGAAATGTTTCTACTAAAGCAGTAATCTAGACACAAATAGCACCCTCTCGAAATTTCACCCCAGAAAATTCAGATGCATTGTTATTAATCTTATCAAAACTAAACTAACATGAATAGCTCTTCAAAGCTTTTAAACTACACTTCGTTCAAACTTATTTCACTAAACAAACGCATTTGAATTTCAAAAACTGCTCCCTGTACCATAGCATATATTTAATTGGCGCGTATATCCTTTTTGGGTGTTTTGCCGAGCTTCTCCCCCAATTTATGGTGTGCGTCTTGATATTTTTCCATAAATGGAGGGACCTACAGTTTTAAGCCGATTCTGAATGGCAGATATTTTTTATCAGGAGCTTTTTTATGCCAGAAATACCCTCGGAGGTTCGCCACTGCCTGCCGAGGGCCGACCGCTATTAGAAATACCTTTTTCTTCATTTTGGTATTTCCCAGAGATTCGAACCTACGAACTCCGGAATGGTAATCACGCACCAACCCACGCACGGCGGCCATAGCATACATCCTGAAAATTGCGCAAGGGGTGGAAGTGATGTTTTAATAAAAAAAAACAATTAAACATCATTTAGGTGAAGAAATTTTAACAAAGGAATTAAAAGCTACCCTTACTGTTGAAACTTTAAAACAGGTACTAACTTTAATTGCTCTTAAATCATTTTCAAGGTCGCTTTATGATTGGTGGCAACTTTAACGTGAAGCACACAGCATGGGGCTCAAAAAGGACGAGAATTTTATAAAGCTTTGTAGCGTGCAGGCTGTAATTCAACTTCAACTGGTAAACTGATTCACTGGCCATAGGATTTAATTGATTTAGTCGCCTACAAAAACATTCAGACAGCCCATTTATCTATTACTGAAAGTTTTCACTTGAGCTCGGATCACTCGCTATTGGTTTAAAAATGATGCATTCAATCAATGTCTGTCTGGGCTCACAGCTGGTAAAAGCACAAAATATTTCTTGTGCAAAGTGAATAAATTTTTCAATAGACCTATTCAACACAGCGCTCCTGTTAAAATGGACCAGGGAAATTGCGCTAAGATAAGCGAGCAAAAAGCGAAGACATTTGCTGGGAATTTGGCAAAAAATGTTTAGCCTAATGAAGTAGAACTTATTGAAAGCTGAATGTTGAATATATTTATTATTTCAGTTTCATCAGAAGACGTTGCTATAGAAAATAACAAAATGTAGCTTAAAAAGTTCCCTCGATTTGACTTAAATATCTAATATTCCGAAATAATAGAAAAACAGTTCTCGCTCTAACATGCTAAGCAGAGAACGTAAATTCATAAAGAAGGTTCAGGAACGAATGAGCAGGTTAAATGTCAAATGCTTACAAAACGCGGCTAAGAAATTTTTATTATTTCAACACGGCCTTGGAAAAGTTAACATAAGAGAGTTAACATAGCGGAACGTAGTCAACAGAATTAAATATAGCGTTTGCATTGAAATGTAAAATTGGTTGAAATGTAAAATTGATTTGGTGTTAGGCAAAATAAAATAACAGCAGACTTGCACATTTTTCTTTCATGCTTATTTGCCGCCGGCATTTCGCATGCGCAAATGGATTAATTCTAGTGAGATAAATAAATTAATTCTAAGTATATGCATGCATGAATGTGAAATTTGAAGTATCTAATTAACTAAATTGTATTGATATTAAGTGTATTATCAAAATTATTTCCAAATATCCACATAAAATATTAACTTTCAAGGGTTACTATTCAACAACATGCTGCACTCTTTAAATTATTAGATTATATAACATCTACCATCCAAATTTATGGGGGCAGAAAAAAATCTTGACCTGCCTCATAACACAGGTCATATGCATATCTACGTACAAACAATTCAACAGCAAATAGGCAAACATATTCCTAGTATGTGCAAAAAAACTCATCTAAACAGTATGCGTTTACATTAACATTTGTTTGTATGCATAAATGAATACATACCCTACAAGACAGCTGACTATCATATAAACACTCATATTATCATCATCACTATCCTCATCCAACTCCACATTTTTGTTCTAGACAAGGGAAAGTTCTGATAGTTTCCCCTTGTCGGTGTGATATTCTATTCTCTTTTACCAATAGTAATTTCTTATAACTTAAAAATATATCTACTATGCTCTAAAGGCAAGGCAACTTCTCATTTTTGTTCTCAACAAGTAATCAGCACTGATAGGCCAAACTACTCATTTTCGTCATCAAAAAGTAATCAGCACTAACTCCTCAATAACCTCTCATTTTCGTTAAAAAGTAATAAGCCTGAGGAGTTTCGTTAAAATGTTTTATTTAGAGATTATAAAATTTATATTTTTTTGTTTTCATTAAAGAACATTTACAAACCAATTCGGTGTTTCATCTACGGAGATTCGAAATCACGAATTTTCAAGTTTTAGCCCAGCATCTACTCATTCGGCTATTGCGACTATACAACAAATGCAACTAAATTTCACACTAGTACTTTTTTCAGAGCACCACATTATTTCGTTAATATAAGTATGTATATAAACATGCATACATACAATTTCGCGCAATTTTCATAAAAAAACCAAAAAGAACAAATCCAATATGTAAACATGCATACAAATTATATGGACATATCAAATGAACAAATCCATTCTGTACGCAAGCAAATGTAAGCTACTTCCATTAAGCAACTAGATAGTATTCAGAGGGCGGCAAGCCTCAGTATTACTGGGGCGCTCAAAACAACGCCAACTTCGGCTCTAAGCGTTATGTTGCATCTACTACCAATTGACCTATATTGTAGACAACTGGCCGCCAAAGCGGCTCTAAGACTGAGGGAATCATCGATGCTCAAGACAAACAATTGGGGACACTCGCGCATACTTGGGATGTTTCCAGGTATTCCTAATACCACCGACTTTTGTGACTCGGTGAATACATACCTAGACAGGCCTTATACAGTCCATTTTCCATCCAGAGAGGACTGGGTGAATGGGTTAACAAACAACGAAAACGGGGTTAGTATATATACGGACGGCTCAAAACTCAATGATCAAGTGGGAGGTGGTGTTTATTCGGAAACTATTTTCGCCAATTTATCCTTTCGCTTGCCTGATCATTGTAGCGTATTCCAGGCCGAAATCCTGGCAATCTCAGAAAGCCTTTTAATGCTAAATAAAAGCGTAGTCACTGTTAGAGATATCTTCATTTATTCCGATAGTCAGGCAGCTCTGAAATCGCTTCTATCAAGCAAACACTCGTCTAAGACAGTAAAGGAGTGTTACAAATTATTAACAAGACTTGCACAGTACTTTTCTATTAATCTACTCTGGGTGCCGGGACACAGTAACATTATAGGTAACTGTAAGGCAGATGAGTTAGCTAGATTAGGCTCCTCGCTCCAAATTAGTCAGGACAGGCTTGACATACCTATGCCCTTGGCAACATGTAAACTTTTGATAGACAGATACACCATCAGTGCTGCTAACTCCAACTGGAGGCAGTTAAACACCTGCGCTATAAGTAGGCTAGCGTGGCCCGAATGGAACATGGGTCGCACTAAGAGTCTACTTAAGTTAGGCAGGAGGGATCTAAGGATTGTAGTAGGTGTCCTATCTGGGCACTGTCTAATAGGAAGACATGCCAGTAGATTAGGGGCACCATCTAATGACTACTGTAGAAGCTGTCAAGATATAGAGGAGGTAGAGACAATCGAACACCTACTATGTGGGTGCAAGGCTCTGTGTAGTAGGCGGTGGAGATTGCTCGGTTTCCCTTTTCTGGACAGCATTGCAGAGGTTGCAAATCTCAAACTATCTAGTATAGCTAGCTTTTTAAAGGCCACACATTGGTTTAGAGAGGACCAAGTTGAGTAGGATAGGACAGTTCCGGTGGTATCACAAGGGGCCTCTAACTGGCCTAGGTGCGTCGTAGGACAGCCACTTCACCTAACCTAACCTAAATGTAAGCTAATGTAAACTATGTACATTTTTTCACACTTGCGTATCATGAGAGGGAGAGTCATTTCTCTCCAGCAGCCATATTAATTAATTTGCTATTGTTAACTTGTGGTGAAGTAATTTCTGAGTAGAATTTCTTACCCGTGTTTTGTTATAGCCCAAAATGAGGAACGGGCCGGGACTGCGCCTTCTCCATGAATTTACGTTCTCTGACGCTACTGGCACAGACTGTATAAGCCCAACATTTAAAATCAAGGTAACTTTAATGTTCGTGGCTTTAATTTAAAAAGAAGAATTTAAACAGAATACATTATAAAACGGTCTCACATTTTGTTGCGTGCGTTTTAGAAAATTTAAAACTTTATACAAATTTGGTGAAAATTGTTGCTTTTTTATAAGTTGATTGTTGCTATTTTCTGCATTTTACTACACGCTCATGCGTGCAACAGAGAACGTTTATGATAGAGAGAAGTCTCACGAGCTACGAATAGTGTGAATTGTCAAAAATGAAGTGTAACTGCAAAGACTTTTTCACCACCTGATTACAGTGAATTCTGAATTAGTACATTGGCTCTGCACAGTTTTTGACCTACGAAACTTTATACAACTTATATTTTATTACAGGGAATTATATATGTGCGTATACATTTTCTATATAGCACAAAGCTTTGAAATTTTAAATAAATAAAAGAAACATATTTTCATATCATCAATTGCATCTTGAATTCTTATGGTAATACATTCATATGCACTGACGCGAACATGAACTACCTCACTCGGAATCGCCTTATCATATCTACTTACAATAATTAGGGAGTAAATATCCAAATGCTCGAATTTCTGCCTAACATATGCTAAAACAATTATATTTTGCATATGCATGTACATATTTATATGTGCGTATACACACTTCATGCCCTAGCCTATGTGCGTGCATATTTGTATTCTGAACTCCCACCAAAACAATGCTTATTGGTATGCACATTCATATTCATGTACATATATATAACCTGTATGTATACTTTTGTCAAGTGTAGACATGTAGTCAGACAGCTCGTCAAAAGTGCCGAAATAGAAGTGCGGGCGAGTTCAATAACATAGTGTACAGAGTGAACAAGTGGATAAAACAGAGAGAGTAGTAGCAAAACAATTAATTTAAACAACTACGTTGAGTACGGCTCAGTGTGGTGAGTTTTCACACTGAAGTGGTGTGCGAACAATGGAAAATGTTAATCCGTTTACGTATTGCTCTAAAACCCCAAGATCACCTGAACGCCCAACCTCACCACGCGCGTTCAAGTCGGCTACTGACAGCATAAGAGTGTACGAATGATTGAACCATCCAACAGGTAATGAACAACCAATGGCTAGCAATTCCCCTGTTGAGCAAAGGCAAGCGCTGAGTGCATCGCTCTTGCTGCCTGCGTTCGTCTCTCCTGCTAACGGTGACGCTCTTAGCATGCTGGGCTCCAAGATTGAAGAGATAGCAGAAATGATGGTGCTGCAAAGACACGTAAATCAACAGGTGAGAGGTGTTGGCTAATCAAACTCTGAAGTGCTCAAAAATGGTAAAGGAGATAAGGAAGAAATCAGCAACAAATAGCGAAGCCAAATTAAGTGTCAACACTAAAGCCAATGGGAAGAGATCAAGGGCTCAATATAGCGGGAATTCCACGACTGAGAATTTCCCACAACCAATAGGAAAGCGTACGAGAAGCATTTCCCTTAGGGTGCAAGCGTCACATTTGGCAGCCACAATGACAGGCAGCCAAAAACAAATAAATCGATACCCAATGATACTGAAGGGTGAGTGGAAGTACGCCGAGCTAAGCGTCGCACAACACCTGCGCAATCATCGGCAGCGGCAGAAAGCAGAAGCGGTACCTTCTCGGAGATAGTGCGTCAAGGGGGTGAAAAGCTGCGAATTAGGGTCAGACCAGATGCTTTCATAATCGTAAACAAAGGCGAGGGGTCTTATTCAGATATTGTGCGTGCAATCAAATCGGAGCCAAGCCTTTCACAGCTCGGCGATAATGTTTCAAAGATTAGGAAAACACAAAAAGGGAAATGTTTTTCCTACTAAAAACGAGGGGCGAGGGTTACAACGCACAGTACCAAGGCTTGCTAGAAAAAATTCTGGGCACTAAAGCCGAAGTCAGAGTCCTGACGCATGAACTAACAATAGAGTGCAGAGAGTATTTAGATACAAGGGAAGGTGTAGTACAAGCTATAGTAGACCAATTTAATATACCAAACATCAGCGTAGCGGCAGTGAAAACCTTGCGTTAAGCGTACGGAAACACAAAAATAGCGACATTAAGCCTTCCGGTAAGCACCGCAAATTTGCTCCTTTCTAAAGGAAAACTGAAAGCTGGCTGGGTGGGTTGCCGTCTGCGGAAGGTAATACAACCTGCACGATGTTTCCGTTACTTAGATTTTGGCCATCTAGCGAAAAGCTGTACAGATTGCGGTTGTACAGAATACAACAACATACAAAATAGTCAATACTGGAATATGGTATTCTACAGAAATATTTGCTAATAGTTGGTGAATCTTGAATTTTTGTCAAGTCGAGTGCCCGCGGCTCCGTATATATGTTTGCACCCATATATGCATGTAAATATGTCTTCTAAATGCTCGAAAGCCGCAAGAGCGCATGAGCGTACCGTAAGATGCAGAAAACAGCAACAAGTAGCTTATGAAAAGTTCTGCCACCGACATCTCGATGTTAGAGAAAATTTTGAGACAATTATTTTTTGTTTCCTGGTAGTAGGTAAATAATTCATTAGTATGTTATTTCATGTATGTAGTTCCCCAACTGACATAAAAGTTGGAAACTAACTCAGAAGTCACAGTGCGGCTTATTTGAAGGTTATTGAAGCGTCTGAGAGCTGTGAAGCGCTGTTCATAACAACAGGGACCACCGCCGCAAATTGTTGGACTAATATTTTTCAGTCTACATGCATTTTTTATTTCTAAAATGTATTAAATACTTTTCCTCTTGGAACATTAAAATTCTAAAATATCGAATAATAATGTACTTCTTCTTCTTCCTCTTAATTCGCGTGATAACCACTTACGCGATTTTGGCAGGGCTTAACAAAGCCAGTCGTTTTTTTTTCTCCTGCTAACCGGCGCCAGTTGGCAACACCAAGTGAAGCCAAGTCCTTCTCCACCTGATCTTTCCAACGCAAAGGAGGCCCTTCTCTTCCTCTGCTACCACCAGCTGGTACCGCATCGAATACTTTCAGAGCTGCAGCGTTTGTTTCCATTCGGACGTCATGACCCAGCCAACGTAGCCGCTGGATCTTTACTCGCTGCACTGTGTCTATGTCGTCGTAAAGCTTATCATTCCTTCGCCGGCGATACTCGCCGTAACAAATGTGCAAAAGTCCGAAAATCTTGCGCAGAATATTTCTCTCGAACACTCCAAGATAGCCCTCATCGGATGTTGTCATCGTCCACGCTTCTGCGCCATACGTTAGGACGGGCATGATGAGAGCCTTGTAGAGTGTTAGTTTTGTTCGTCGAGAGAGGACTTTACTGCTCAGTTGCCTACTTAGTCTAAAGTAGCACTTGTTGGCAAGAGAGATTCTACGCTGGATTTCCTGACTGACAACCTCGAAATCATAACTGTCAACAGTACCGTGGGTGCCGATACGCGAGTGTACCCACTGTTTGTTTTATGACAGGAGGTACTTCGTTTTGTCCTTGTTCTCCACCAGCCCCATTCGCTTTGCCCCTTTATCGAGTTTGGCGAAGGCAGAACTAACAGCGCGGTTGTTAAGGCCGATAATGTCAATATCATCGGAATACGCGAACAATTGTACGTTTTTATAAAAAATTGTGCCTGAGCGATTAAGTTCTGCGGTTCACACGATAATTTCCGGCATCAGGTTAAAGAAGTCACATGACAGCGAGTCACCCTGTCTGAAACCTTGTTTAGTATCAAACGGTTCGGTTGAGCAACGTCATCCTGATACCAAATTCAGACATCGCGGCATACAGGAAACTCCTTTTCGTTATGTGTCGATTCTCCTTTCATGCGTTTTGTTCAAGACTTGGCTTATTGTAAATATTTGGTCGGTGGTACACTTTCCAGGCCTAAAGCCACACTGATAAGGCCCAATCAGTTGGTTGACGGTGGGCTTCAGCCTTTCACACAATACGCTCGTTAGAACCTTATAAGCGATATTTAGAAGACTAATCCCGTGGTATTTGGCACAGATGGCAGGATCGCCCTTCTTATGGATTGGGCAGAGCACACTTAAATTCCCATCGGCAGCCATGCTTTCATCCGACCATATAGGCTGATGCATGCACCTTAGCAGCTCCTCGCAGCCATGTTTGAATGGCTCAGCCGGCAGACCGTCGGCGCCCGCGGCTTTGTTGTTCTTTAGCCGCGTTATAGATATTCTCACCTCGTCATGGTCGGGTAGCGGACGACAACTTCGTCGGCAACCAAAAGGGTAACGGGATCTTCACATTCTCTGTGATATGCGCAGCTATCACTATTTAACAGGTTCGAGAAGTGTTCCCTCCATAATTTAAGATTTCTCTGTATGTCAGTCACCCGATCGTCGTCTCTGTTCTTACAGGAAAACGCCCCGGTCTTAAAACCTTCTGTAAGCCGCCGAACTTTCTGGTAGAATTTTCGGACGTTGTTCCTGTTCACCAGCATCTCAAGCTCCTCGCACTCACGTATTTCGCCTCTCGTTTCTTCTTTCTGATAATACGTCTCTTTTCCTTTCTTAGTTCTCTGTAACGATCCCACGTGGCTCGCGTTGCGCCCGATCGCAGCGTGGCTCTATATGCGGCATCCTTTCGTTCTGCGGCAGCATGACATTCCTCGTCGTACCAACTGTTTTTTCGGGCTCGCCGGAATCCGATTTCTTCTTCGGCGGTGGTACGTAGAGAACGAGAAATGTTGCTCCATTGTGCGAGCATGCCGGATTGTTGGGAAGTACTCCCTGAGAGCAGGAGTGAGAGTCGAATGGCGAATCTTCTGGATGTCTGTTGTGATTGCAGCTTTTCGATGTCGAACATTCTTTGCGTAGGTAGATGTACGTTTTCTGCTGCCACGGGGCGTGTGCGCAGTTTGACTGCAAAAAGGTAGTGATCCGAGTCAATGTTGGGTCTTCGGATCGTACTTACATCTAATACACTAGAAGCGTGTCTTCCATCTATCACAACATGCTCAGTCTGGTTTCGCGTTTTTCGATCAGGAGACAGCCAGGTCGATTGGTGAATTTTTTATGCTGGGATCTGGTGCTGCAGACTACCATGGTTTGGGTCCCGCAAAAGTCGATCAGCCGTCCGTTACCGGATGTTCCGTTGTGCAGGCTGAATTTTCCGACTGTGGGACCAAAAATTCGCTCCTTGCCCTCCCTGGTGTTCAAGTCGCCAAGCACGATTTTTATGTCGTGCCGGGGGCTGCGCTCATAGGAACGTTCCAAGCGCTCATAGAAGAAATTTTTGGTCCCATAGTCCTTTGCTTCCGTCGGAGCGTGGACCCAAATTAGCGAGATGTTAAAAAATCGTGCTTTGGCGCGGATTATTGCGAGACGCTCGTCCACCGGAGTGAACGACAATGCTGGGCGACGAAGTCTCTCTCCCACAACAAATCCAACATCGAATTTGCGCTCCTTTACATGTCAGCTGTAGTAGACGTCACAAGGTCCTATGGTTTTCTTGCCTTGCCCCGTCCATCGCATCTCTTGAATGGCAGTGATGTCAACCTTTACTCTCACGAGGACATCAACCAGCCGGGCAGAGGCACCTCCCCTTTTAAGGAATCGGACATTCCAGCAGCATGCCCTCAAATCATATTCCTTATTTCGTTTGCAGGGGTCGCCATCAGTATAGGGAGGTCTCATCCTAGGCTTTGTTAATCTTTTCATTAGGGGGGATGTTTAAGTGTCGGGTCCCAAACCCAGCGCACAACCAGCTATCCTGGAATGCTTCGCCTTCTCACGTTATCTCACTCCCGAACGGGTGTTCGGAAGCTACCCAGAGGATACGTGGGCTAATTCCGGGCGTTGGGAGCTGCTTGAACCATATGCAGAAGAATCGTCCTGGCCACTCCCAAGTGAATGGTGATCAGTAACTTTCCCCTTTTGCGTTGATTTCCACATATGGAACCATCCTAACTTACTAAATTACTAATTTACAGTGACTCTTGAAACATACCAAAAAAATAATATTTCTTCGGAAATACACAATTTGTATGTGTATACTACAAAGCGTCAATCATACAATAAACGAATAACAATCATAATGAACGAAAATATAAATACTAATAAATCCGAAATAGTTCATGAATTCGCTCAATACTGGTCAAAGGAAGCGCTCGATAATAAAGTATCTCCAACATTCCAGCAATACAACCGCGCAAATTTGCTAAATCTCGTTTAATCAACGATCGCGTTCTCCTATTCGCACTTATCTCCAAAGCAATTCAAAAGAAGATAAATAAATTAACACCCTGGGTAAACAGAATAATAAATATAGCAAGGCAATTAGGTATTCCAGTGGACTTTATAGCCCAAATTGACAAAAGCGCCTCAAAGGAAACCAGGTTACAATAAACACTAAACTGACCTCCTTTAAAGAAGATGAAACTCTTCCAATAATGTTCTGAAATAAATTGAACGAAATTACTCAGGAAATTTGGGTCAGAAATTAAATCTGCAACTAGCAACAATAATACATACGAAAAATCAAAAATATTCTTTCGTCCCTATTGCAGTTTAAGCTTTGCTGCCGAGCTAATACGCATATTTGAAGTTGTCAAATACCCTATGATTAAAAAGTACCGTGAATTTGATGTTGACTGTTTTCTTCGATTGCCAAGGCGTAGTGCACCATAAGTACCTTCCATCGGGCCAGGCAGTCAATAAAGAATATTTTTTGTCCGTTTTGAAGCGTAAAAGCACCCTCAATGTCGAGGAAGTCTCCCACTGCGAACTCTTTCTGCTATTGGGACACTTCTACATCTTTAACAAATTTTTCGTTTGCACGAAAAGTGCTGTAAATGTGTGATCGAATACCTGCTGGGTTACGAAAACGGGATACGATACACTGCTGGGTTGCTCAGAGCGAGATGTGGTTAAACAATGACGCTGACTACAACCGCAGCATGAAAAAGAAAGCGAAGGCAGAATAGATGCAATGTGCAAGAGCTGCGAAATCCCTGCAATGTAGGCAGCGATCAAGACGATATGTCGCGATTTCGACAGCCGGTGTCATCATACACCATAATAATACAAAACAAGCAAGAGGAAGAGAAATTAAATGTTAGGGAATAGTATGTTAATATTGTGATTTGAAGATTTAAATTAAATAAGCCAATGAAAATTAAATGCGGCGTGTTAAATAGTCAAAGCACGAATTATAAAAATACCTCCAAATGCAGTTCTACGCGTTTTTATGTGGATGACGCCGTTGCAACAAAGTGTGTGTGTGCATAATTTCTTGTCTGTGGTAGTTTCACAAACAAGTAATTTCAATTCTCTTTGTTTGCATATTCTTTAGCGGTGACGTCGCTTTCTTGTGCAGCGACGGTAAATCAGTAACCAAAAAGTACAATTGCAGGAAGACTTGGTGTACGTGCACTTAGCGAAGAAATGTCCTGGACGCTTGTAGTTGATTTCAATACTGTCAGCGGATTATGCGAAGACCGTAAAGATTGTTCCACAAGCTTAAGATAGCGGTCGGTATGTAAACTGTGATCACTGAACAACCTCACAGTAAACAGTAAACAGTGCATTGTGAACTATTGTATTATTTTACATTTTAGTGCAAATATGTAAGTAAATAACTAAATTTATATAAATAACAAAATCCGCAGCTTACTCTGTTGCACAAATACTGGGCTATTGTTGCCGACAAGTTGTCAATTCCGGCGTTACATAAATTGTGCAAGATATCCGAACGCCTTCACTTGGAGGTGGGCTCTAGCAAACAATTATGAAATTATCGCAAATAATTTACTTCACTATCTAAACATAATAAGTAAATACATTGTTGGTACATCAATTAAAAAATATGGAAAAATATGAATGGAATTAAAATATTAGTTAGATTTACTAAAAACAGAAATCAAAACGTTAAAATGATTAATATGACTCCCCCACAAAATCATACTAACGTAAACTATGAAACGAGAGATGGATTGGATCCTGAAAAAAAGCCAAGCAAGAAAAGAAAGGCTGAAATATCACCTGAAATGCAGGCTTGTAATTTAAAAGTTAATTCAAAAGCATCCTTCGAGCTGAACGGGAAGAAAATCCGAAAGAGATCCAGAAGAAGTAATAACATATCTTCTAAAGAAGGGACTTAAAGCCGTCAGCGCAGTGAATAAATTAAAATGGAAAACTAAGGACTATAAAACTATATAATTGGCGCGTACTCCCTTTTTGGGGGTTTGGCCGAGCTCCTCCTCCTATTTGTGGCGTGCGTGTTGATATTGTTCCACAAATGGAGGGACCTACAGTTTCAAGCCAATCCAAACGGCAGATATTTTTATGAGGAGCTTTTTTCATAGCAGAAATTCAATCGGAGGTTACCATTACCTGCCGAAGGGTGACCGCTATTAGAAAAGTGTTTTTCTTAATTTTGGCGTTTCACCGAGATTCGACCCTACGTTCTCTCTGTGAATTCCAAATGGTAGTCTTGCACCAACCCATTCGGCTACGGCGGCCGCCGTATGGACACACGCAAAATTATTGTGGCAAACATCCAAGGTTTGTCAAATGCTCAGGGAAGCATAAAACGATTGAATGCCCAAAAGTCTGAACAACAACAACCAAAATACTTCAATTGTGGCGAGGCCCATCCTGCGAGCTACGGAAGATACGTGACCAACGAACTGGCTCAAAAATAAATTAAATAAAAAAATACTCAAGACAAAAATACAAATAAAAAGTTTATAGAAAGCTGCTCAAATAACCGTACCCGCAAACTAATTTCACACACCAATACTACATTACTTAAAAACCAACATTTTCACAGGTAGTAAAAGAAAACTTACTCGGAATACGCTAGCACCTAACAACAAATAATACAAAAAATAACGGCACAACACGAGAATAAGATTGCACATTTTATCGACCTATCTTGCTCCTACAAATTATATAAAAACTGATGGAAAAGCTTTTAGCCAAACGCCTCAACATAAATATTGATCACAGAAATATTATACCAAAACACTCTACCACTGATCAAGTGCACATACTCGTAATTACTCGCATCATTGAAAACGTCTTTGAGGAAAAAGGGTATGCTCTGCTGTCTTTCTGGACGTGTCTAAAGCCTTTGATAAAGTTTGCCATGGTGGGCTCCTCAACAAAATAAATGCGCCTCTGATAAAACAATATTATATACATATATACCGCTTACACCCTTTTTGGGATTCTTGACAAAGTCGATGACTGGTGCATGAGACAAGGTCTTTCCGTTAATCCGAACAAAACCACCATACTCTTGTTTACGAGAAAACGGAAATTAGATGGACTCAGTCTTCCAACACTGAAAGGTGTGACACTTGGCCTTTCCAACGAAGTTAAATATCTAGGAGTAATCTTGAATAAGAAGCTGACTTGGGAGACACACGTTTCACTGAAGGTGAATCGTGCATTGAAGATTTTTCAGCAATGCCGTAGAGCCTTTGGCAAAACCTGGGGTCTGAAACCTGCTGTGGTCCTATGGATATACACAGCACTTATCAGACCAATCATCACTTACGCTTCTGTGGTCTGGTGGCGACGGAGCATGGTTAAGTCCACAATCCGGGAACTATACAGGCTGCAAAGAAGTGTATGTTTATGCATCACGAGTGCCATGAGTACAACCTCTGGTGATGCCCTAAATGCTATGCTTGATTTGCTCCTCCTGGATCTTAAGGTACAACAGGAAGCAATAACAGCAATGTGTAGACTCCATAAATATGGTTTCTGGCACGAATATGGAACTTCGGGGCATAGAGAAATCTTTAAGTTGCTATCGGAGCAGTATCCACTGTTTTTGGCACCTAAAGATGACTTGATACCCACAGTTTCATTTCGAGGGAAATGTGATGTCAGTAATCTAGAATGCATGCAGGGAGGTTTGACGGATATTTTCTTTACCGATGGGTCCAATAATGAAATAGGGTCTGGAGCCGGATGGTACTTAAACGATAGTAATAAGTATCACTATGCTATGGGGGAAATGGCTACTGTTTTCCAAACAGAAGTTTTTGCCATCCTGAAAGTGACCGAATGGATAATCGAGAGGAGATGAAGCGGGAAACAGATTGGAGTCTTCAGTGATAGTCAGGCTGCATTGAAGGTCCTGGAGAACGCGAAGCAAACCTCAATAATTGTTCAACAAAGTAAGAGGAAGCTTAATTCTGTCGCAAGACAAAACAGGCTCGTACTTATATGGGTTCCGGGACACTCTGGTGTTCAAGGAAACGAAATTGCCGACGAATTGGCCAACCGTGGATCAGAGGTGCTCCCACAGGCACGAGAGCCAATAATCGGAATCAGTTCCGCAGGAATCAAGAATTGGATCAGCGATTATGTAGGCAATCTACATAAAGAGCGATGGTCCTGTCTAGAACGCTGCAGAGCTGCAAAGTGTTTTGTGATAAGTCCGAACAGAAAACTGGCAAACTTTCTACTAAAACTTAGAAGGAAAGACATTCGGTTGATGGTCGGCATCATTACAGGACACAACCCATGGGGTCAGCATATGACCACCATTGGAATCATCGAGGACCCCATATGCCTGTCATGCTTGGAGGAGGCGGATAGCACTGAGCACTTTCTCTGTGAGTGTCCTGCCTTTGCTAGAGCAAGGCTACGAGTATTGGGTTCCGGTGTCATGAGAATAAGTAATGTTCATTCTCTAAAACTGGAGGATATTTACAGATTTGCCAAATAATCTGGAAAATTCTCACAGGACTAACTGTCTCTATCTCTGTCTCTATTCTTTCCTATCTCTTTCTCTGATACTTTTCTCCGTCCCTCCTTGACTATCTCCCCCTTTCCAGAGCTTTAAATACAATGGGCTCTTTAGCCTGAGTGTTTTAGGAGCCACCAAATCTCCTGGTGCTCCTTGGCTCGACCTTTTCAAATTTCAAGTTCAAAGATGTTTGACCCTACATTACGCCGATAAACGTGACTTAGGCACACTGGAATACCAAATGACCTCTCTTATCCAAGGAAGAAACACTATTCAAATTTTGTATCAGCAAGTCTATTCGCACCTATCTTTTATACTAAACAAAATTGGCTGTATGGAAATGGGACAAGAGTCTTTGCGACTTTTAACTCAGACATATCGAGACAAAGCTCTCGATACTTTTATAAGAGGCTTAAACGGAGACCTACCGAGACTCCTAGGCATTCGTGAACCTTCAGATCTTCCACAAGCACTACATCTTTGCTTGAAGTAGGAAAACCAACAGTATAGATCGGAATACTCGAATAAACACCAAAACCACAAACATCGTCAACAGCAACCACTTCCTTAAATGCGTACCTTGAACACACAAAATTATACCGCCTTTAGATTATTTTTTGTGGGACTATGTTAAAGTTCATGTCTATTCAGACAAGCCTACTTGAGTTAACGCATTAGAAGACAACATTAAAGCATTTATATGTGAGATACCGGCCGAAACATTGGAAAGAGTATGCCAAAATTGGACTAAGCGGATGGACCATTTGAAGCGCAGTCGCGGTGAACATTTGCATGAAATAATCTTCAAACATTAAATTATATGGACTGGACTAAAAATTTCATGCATTTTTCTGAATTTTACGTGTGTTTCTTTGAAAAACTTTCCTATAGCTCTTAAAAAATCACCCTTTACGTATACAGTTTCCTTTAGCTCCTGTTAGGGCGTAAGGCCAGAACGAAATCATTGAAATGATTTCGATTGTGAGCAAATTGTTTTAAGGAATTTCAAGTAGAGTTTGAGTTTAATAGATCCATATTCACCATGCATCGCCAGAAGGTCTTTGGTCTTTCACGGTTCCTTGTACCTTGCGGATTCCACCACAGAGCCCTGCAAACTTTCACGGCATCTTTGCGCAAAGTGTGGCCTATCCAGCCAAATCATCTGCGTTTAATGATGAGCTCGATGGGAAATTAGTTGGTCAAAATAAGCAAATGCTGGTTTGGAATAACACGAGGCCACCGGATTCTCAAGATTTTTATAAAACTAAACGAAACAAAATCAGTTCAAATAGACTTGACACAGAAGAAGATCAAATATCTACCACTACACATAAACGGTGCGAAAATCCCGCACCACAACACCGCCAAATATCATAATTAGTTATGACACAAGATACCAAGCTTAGATTGAGTGCTCACGTAAAAAAGAAAAAAGAAGGCAACCAATAAGCCTTATCCTTATACAATAAAATTCTTTTATATAAGCAGGTGCTTAAACCAATTTGGATCTATGGGATCCAGCTATGGGGCTGCTCAAGCTCCACCAATATAAAATCAATACAAAGATTCCAAAATATAGTATTGCGATGCACTGTCAATGCACCTTGGTACGTTCACAACTCCAATACCAAACGCGCCCGTGGTATCGAATCAGTTGCAACTTCGATCAACAGAAACGCTGAGTCTCATATGGAAAGATTGCGCCATCATGTAAATAGCGAAGCCTAATTGACCCCGGTAAATGGGGAAAAAGGCTGAAATGACAAAAACCGCACCATCTCACGCAGAATCTCACTCCTCCTTTCCACTAGTGTTTTTTTTTTTTTTTTTTTTTTGTGATTTTCATTTATGTCGGGATTAGAGAACAACAACAAATTTTCATCATCGAAAATCACTTTATTGTTTTTCAAAATTCTCCATGCAGATCATACACTTTTGCATGCGTTTGAACCAATTGTCGAAGCACTTTTGCCACTCTGAATGAGGTACGTCCAAAACATGCATTCTGAATGCCGCAACCGCTTCTTCAGGTGTCGAAAAAGGTTGACCTATCAGTTCGTTTCTTACTTTCGGGCTCATACGCGTAAATCCATGATTCATTACCTGTCACGACGTCATAGACGTGTTTCGAAGCCCCGCTATCGTATTTTTTGAGCATTTTTGAGCGATTGACAAATTGTGTGGGATTCAACGCGAACAAATTGTTTTGACAGTCAAATGTTTATGCAATATTTAATGTATGGTGGTCCCACTAATGCCTTAGATTATCTCAATCTCAAGGTAGGTCACATAGCGATCTTGCAATATCAGTTCGCGCACAGCATCAATGGTTTTCGGAACAACAACTGATTTGGACGACCTTCACGAAATTCGTCGTGGAGTGAATTACGACCATCGATAAACACTGGTCCTTGATGGAGCTTCATCGCCAAAAAATGAATTAAGTTCATCCATGCAACGTGCTGAGGTAATCCACGTCGAAAGTTGTAAAAAATAATCGCACGAAAATGTTCACGATTTAATTCCATTTTTGGACCGAGATGAATCTTTTAAGTTACTGTAAACAACACAAATAGCGCTGGTATTTCAAAACGTTCTGAGTACGTAAAAGCCAAAAAATGTCAAAATTTGCGATAAAGCTGTCAGTTGCCAGATTGCAACACCAGGGTTGCCAAATCCCGACATAATTTTATTTATTTTAGTAATGTTCAATCCCCCTTGTTGCAATTTATGAAAGTGCAACTATGGAAGTGCAATTCAATCCTGTCAATCCTGTTGCTGATTCTGGAGAGGCTGGAACAGCTCATTTACGTCTCAGTGCTCAGACGATTTCTTTTACGAAGAGAAGTAATATGGTTAATTCGGATACAAATCTGAAAAGTACCATTGCTCTAACGGCTGTAGAGAAAGCGTCTATTCCGGGAGGCCAATTGGTGGGATCAAATGTAGATATGACGCAGCTAACCCCTTCCTGTCATGCCACCACATCCGAGAAAACCAAATTGGTTCCCCTCCTGGCACCAGTTTCGGGGACTTTTGGGACTATGGTTAATCCGAGTTAGCGCTCAGAGCCAGATACAGGAGTAAAGCTGTCCAAAGAGCAGAGAAAGCGACAAAGGCAGAGGAACGCAAAGACGGCGAGACAAGTGGGAGCTATGGCTACGACAAACGAAGCTATGCCAACTACGACTCAAATGGAGCTGCGGCTCTTCTCCTTTCGGCCCCCTGTAGCCGAAGCTGTCAAGAGGAACAGATCTGGTGATGACCCATCGGAGCTGGTCAACTTGGGAGGTGAGGCAATGGCGGTTGGTAAAAGGAAGAAGAAAAGGAGGAAGGACAACAAACCTGTGACTGCAGGAGGAGTCTCTTGCAGCAATCAAGTTCCTGGTAGTAGTACCAACAAACCCAGAAAAAGGAGTGCTGCAGAAGCTAAAGGTGTAGGACCGAGCGCAAAACCGAGTCCGCCTGGTGATTCACTACCGTCTGCCGAAGGTAAATATGCTGCAGGAGCGGTATGATAGTAGAAATCTGTGGCGATGGATAGGTCAATGCTCATAAAAACAATTGGACTTTGTCGAGAGCCTAGTTTTGAAAGCTAAAGAAGTCGAAAGATGCTCCGAGACTTGAGCGAATGAGAGTCGAGGACGGTATCTTCAAGGTACAATGCTCAAACTCTCAATCTCTCGAATCGTTGACTGAAACTGACGCTGCGAAGCCAGCATTTGAAGCGTGTGCGTTTGTCATCCATCAAACGAACAAAATTCAAACACAGATGAAGTTTGACCATGCTGATCCCTGGGCCCGTAAGGCAGACGCATCCGATCATTTTCAAGCTCCATACCTTGAACAAAGGAGTGGATATGACGCACTGAAGATCGTGCCAATATACTAAGGTAGAATGGGTTCCAAATATGAAAACGTTTCCCACCTGGTTCCTGGTGTGGACTCAGAATCGTTGAAGGTCATACGGTCTAGGTATGGGATGCGCCCATATCTGAATTTTGGAAGGGTACTCGTTACTGTTTTCGATTCAGATATGGACAATGTGTAACATTAAATTATGACTGTCCCTATGACACTAAACATTTCATTTACGCAGATTAACTTGCAGCACAGCATAGCGGCTACGGGACTTTTATGTCGCAGCCATGCCAAACTGCACACAAATTTTCACATTATATTAATTCAAGAACCATGGGTGTCCAAAAGGCAAATACAGGACTTGGGAGATATAAAGTAGTAGACCCCTTTGACCCCCTAGCCCCCTGAAACTTTATAAAGAGGAAGAGATTCGCCCGTGTATTATTATGCCAAAAACCGGTCGATTGAATTTAGTTAAGACAATTTTTTCGTCAAGTCTTAGTTGCAGCCGAGATAGGGTATTGATTAGGGTATTTCCCCTGCGACTCTATTTCGCCTCCCCCTATGAGGGAGGTTATGGAAGTCGTAAGATACGGTGGATCCATGGGTTTAGGACTTATTGTGGGGTGTGATGCAAATTCACAGAACACACTCTGGGTTAGCACGAAATGTAACTCCGGCGAGCATAAACTCATGAATTTTATTCTGTCATTTCGTTTAGTTATATAGAACCACTTTCATAACCATCAGGAGACAAGAAATGATTTATATGACATTATCTAACTACAAAATATCAGATCATATCACTGACTGGACTGACAGATTCCCTGTCGGACCGTCGTTATATGAAGTTTAGACTTGCGGCCGAAACAACCTCGTCGCCAGCAGACCGAAATCCTCGAACAACGGATTGGGTACGATGTGTGCGCGGAACGTTGGAGAAGAGAGGGTAAGGCTCTTAAAGCTCAGTTGAAAGCGGACTGGACTGCCTATGGTGAACTGAGGAAGAAATATATGAAGAAAATTAGATCATCTAAATAGGACTCTTATAGAACCTTCTGCAGTGAACTGGAGGATCGGAAAGCGAGGCATGCAAGGTTGTTCAATGGGACCGGACGTCTAAGCTCTACTCATTGCTTAAACCTGATTGTACTTATATTGACTAAAAGTCAGAAGAAACAATGTTCTCTTTGCAAGTGTTGTTGGCCAAAGTTACGTCGATCAATCCGTGCATGCCAGTATAAGTACTATCAGACATGATTGGTTCATTTCATGACCGATAGTTAACGAGGAAACGATAAGGTTCGCCTTCGCATCATTCGAAAACTTTAAGTCCCCAGGACCCAATGGGACTTACTCAAACATTCTCAAGCGTTTCAGAAAACAACTAATGAAGGTTCTGAAAAGAATCTTTGCGGCATGCCTTGCGTACGCTTATGTTCCCCAATCGTGGAATTTGGTGAAATTTGTCTTTGTCCCAAAGCCAGGCAAAGACAACTAAGTTTCAGACCTATAAGCCTTACATCGTTTACGCTTAAAAGTCTGGAACGTATGGTCGAGAAGCACATTAGGGCTCTAAGTTGCAACCCTCTCAATGTCAGACAACACGCTAACCAAAGTGGAAAATCTACATGGGTGTGTCATCATAATCGAAAAATTGTTGAAAACAAGAGACTACACTCTTGGTGTGTTTGTGGACATTGAAGGAACTTTTGACAATGTTAGTTTTGATTCTATTGTGCTCTTCTAGAGCAGAAGATCTAGATCTTCGAGTAGAAGATATCATTGTCAGATGGATTCACTCTATGCTATCAAAGATGATGAAGGAAACGATGAAGGAGTCAAGGTTGAGGTTAAGAAGAGCTGTCCCCAAAGCAGTGCAATCTATCCCATACTTTGGTGCTTTGTTGTGGTCTCCTTTCTTAAAAATGTGCAGATGATGTGTGCGTATGAATCTCAGTACGGTCACTTGTAGCTATATGCAATAAAATGCAAGTACCCCTATACAAGATTCATCATTTGTGCGAATTGTATGGTCTTTCGGTGAATCGTATAAAAAGGACCTTGGTACTTTTCGCTAGGAAACGCAATATGGAAGGCCTGTTACTACCCACCTTGAAAGGAGTGGCTCTACAACTGTCTTCTAAGGGCAAATACTTAAATGTAATCCTTAGGGGCGGCCGCCGTAGCCAAATAGGTTGGTGCTTGACTACCATTCGGAATTCAGATGGAGGTCAAAATCTCGGTGAAACAGTTTTTTCTAATAGAGGTCACCCAGTAGCAGGCAATGTCAAACCTCCGAGTGTATTTCTGCCATGAAAAAGCTCCTTATAAAAATATCTGCCGTTCGGAGTCAGCCTGAAACTGTAGGTCCCTCCATTTGTGGAACAACATCAATGAACACGCCACAAATAGGATATACGCGCCCACCACACCCAAGAAGGGTATACGCGCCAATTATATGTACAGGGTTTGAATGAAAATTAATGAGCCTTCCCGCGCGGAGCGTCTGCCTAGCGATCAACTGAATCGGCTGGTGGGGAAAATGGTCGTCGGACCTTCCCCTTCCACTAGAAACCGGTCAAAGTTCGCTGGCAACAGCGGTGCAGTCAACATCGCTCCGCACGTGAAAGCTGTTTTAAAAGTGTGTTAGGATTTTGCAGTGGCGAAAATGCAGCGATCGTTGGAGAAAAGTTACTTGATCAAATTTTGCGTAAAGCTAAACAAAACGAGTACCGAAACCATTGGGCTACCTCTGCATTGGCCAAGATGGGGGTTCCGGTGCTTCCCCACCCTCCCTACAGCCCATACCTGTCCCCTCCGGACTTCTTCTTGTTCCCGCGCCTGAAAAGAAAGCTGAAGGGGAGGCGTTTCGACCCCACCGAGGCGATCCAAAAAACTGTGACAGCCAAATTGAACGCGATTCCGGCAGATGAGTTTAAAAAATGTTTCCTGCAGTGGAAGAACCGCTACCAGCGGTGTACTGACGCTCAAGGGTTAATTTTCAAGAATATTAGTTATATAAGCCAAAACATTTAATAAAACTGCTTAAAAAAAAATAAGGCTCATTACTTTTCAATCAAAACCTGCATATACTATATGGTATATAATTAGGGAGTCTGAAAGGATTTTGGAGATCAAAGTGAGGAGAAAAGACAGCCGCCATTTCTTTCCACCATTTTGGAACTTTATGTAAAGAAATTGTATGGACGGTATGTGGTGGAGAATGTGACATTTAACTTCGCCAAAAATACTGGTTTGTTTAATTATGGGCAACATAACTCAACATCACTACAGAATTCCCTCTAAGCGATATGATAATCGGACTAGTCCTTCGATCTTCGATTTGCCTTGTCCAAAAGTCTCCTGGTCCCGGGTCCTCTCTTGAATGGATTTGAGATTTTTATGTTTAAGGATTGTATTCAAACTTCCAAAGTCATGCCAAACTTTGACCAGTTCGCTAACTGACGGCAAGGGGACGAATCTGGTCGTACTAGAAGTAAATCCAAGTAAGACAGACGTGGCACTATTTACAAGGAAGTACAAGATTCCAAACTGGTCACCTCCGAGGCTTGGAGAAGTTGAGTTGACACTAAAATCATCGACCAAATACCTAGGCATTCTTGTGGATAGCAAACTGTCATGGAGGTTAAATGTCTAAGAAAGAGCAAAAAATCCTTCAACGTCTTATACACATGCAAAAAAATGTTCGGGGCTTATCTCCTTGACTCACACATTGGATATATGTACTTGGTTGTCATTAGACCAATAGCGCTCTATGGTTCACTAGTATGGTGGACGCCGTGCGATAGTGACTTACGTTAAAAGATTGGAAAGCTAAGGATTACAGGAATATGCGTAACAGGCGCTATGAGCACAAGTCGAACAACGGATATAGAAAGAATTCTCAACTAGCATCCAATCAAACTAGTAGTTAGAAAACGATCTGCTCTAAGACTAAAAATGTCAGAACAGATGCTTTCTGATCACAGAGGCTTTCAGGTCTCAGGAACATTCTGGATTCACACGGCAGGTCCGACTACATAATTCCATAAGTCAAATTCATAAAGGTTTAGAACTACATACACTTACATTCATACACTTTCTTTACATATGGTTCCAAAATGACTGTCTTTTGTACACAATTTGATCTCCAAAATCCTTTCAGACTCCGTAATTATATAAAGGGTGGCTAAATTTCAGGGGCCGATGTTGAATATAAACCACACCGAAACGTCAAGTTTTTTCCACACTTTATGTAACATTTTTCAATTTCAGGCTAACTCAATTGGAAGCATTTAAAGATACATAATCGAGCAATGCGTTAAAGTTATTTAGGCTTATTATGAAAGCGGGCGTTGAAATCAAAATGCATATCGCGCACTTCGTGATTTTTTCGGTCAATTTGATCGTCCAAATGTGCGTACAATCGGAGAAATTGTGCAAAAGTTTGAGCAAACCGGGTCTGTAGGAGATGAGGAAACACCAGTGCATGCTCGTACAGCTCGTACTGCAGAAAAAATTGCTGCTGTTCGCGATAGTGTGGTTGAAGAGCCGTCCACCTCAACTCGTCGTCGTGCCCAACAATTGCACCCCTCACGCTCGTCGTTGACGAACATTATGCATAAAGACTTGCATTTACACGCTTACAAGGTGCAATTGACTCAAGATCTAAAGCCTCTTGACCATTTCAAGCGTCGTCAATGGTCAGAATGGTGGCAGGAAATGGCAACAGTGAATGACCAATTTTCGAAGAAAATCATCTTCATTGATGAGGCACATTTTCACCTAATCCAAGAATGATTGCCGAAAAACCAATGCACCCACAAGAGTGACTGCTTGGTGCGGTTTATGGGCCGGCGGCATCATTGGGCCGTATTTTTTCTAAAATGAGGCCAGTCAAGCAGTTACTGTGAATAGCGTTCGCTATCGTGAGATGATAACGAACTTTTTATGGCCCGAATTGGAAGATATGGGTGTGGACGATATGTGGTTTCAACAGGACGATGCCACTTGTCACACAGCTAACGAAACAATGGCTCTTTTGCGCGAAAAATTTGATGGCCGAATAATCTCACGTCGCGGCGATGTCAATTGGCCGCCAAGATCATGTGATTTGACATTGTTGGACCTCTTACTTTGGGGCTATTTGAAAGAAAAGATGTACGTCGATAAGCCAGCAACAATTCAAGAGCTAAAGGATGAGATAATTCGGCACATTAATGGCACAGAACCTAAATTATGCTTCAGCGAAAATTTGGACCATCGGATGGAGGAGTGCCGCCGAGGCCGCGGCGGCCATTTGGCCGATATTTTGTTCCATACGTAGTTGAACTATACCAATATTATCATAATAAAGAGAAATGACACTAATTTCCTAAAAACAATGTATTTTATTTAAAATCAACACCGGCCCTTGAAACTGAACCACCCTTTACATATATATATAATTAGCGCTTACACCCGTTTTGGGTCCCAACGTTTTTTTCAATCTTCGAATCACTTCAAAAAATCATTCTTTTTCTTATCTTGTGCAGCTCCTCCTTCGATGCCGTCTTTATCTCATCCATCGTAGCGTGGCGTCGTCCTATCATGGGCCTGTTCAGTTTCGGGAACAGGGAAAAGTCCCAGGGGGCCAGATCTGGGGAACTCGGTGGCTGTGGCATCCTTAGTGTGTTGTTTTGGCCCAAAAAGTCGCGCACAAGCAACGATGTGTGAGCAGGGGCGTTATCGTGATGCAATAGCCAATTTTTGTTTTTCCACAAATCCGGACGTTTCTGGCGGATAAACCCACGATTCGTCACCAGTTATGACACTCTGGAGCAAATTTTGGTCGTCGCGGACAGAGTCTCATTAGCAATGTTCATGCGATGCTGCTTTTGGTCGAAATTGAGCAGTTTTGGTATGAATTTTGCGGCGACCCGTCTCATGCCCAAATCATTGAAAAAAATCGAATGGCACTAGCCAATCGATATGTCTAGGTCCCCAGCAACTTCTCTAACGGTGATTCGACGATTCGCCAATACCATTTTCTTCACTTCATCAATTTTTTCGTCTGTTGTTGAAGTGCTCGGGCGTTCACATCTTCTCGGCCTTCTAAGAACATTTTGTACCACCGATAAACGTTGTTTTGTTCCAAAGTAGCTTCTCCGTATGACACAGTCAACATTCGGAATGCATCCGCACTTCATTTCGTTTTTCACACAATATTTGATACGGGTTTTTTGATCCAACTTTTTGAATAGGTAAAAACCGAAGACGAGCCGAAACACGTGCAAGCAAAGCAACTGTCAATAATTAACTGAACATTCAAAATGATTCAAAATGGCCGAGCTCGTCGGAATGAGAGAGAGACACGAGAGTGTGCACACTAATGTACTAGTTAACGCTTAAAATGAACCACAAAGCTATCTTGACATGCTCCAGAATTAGAAGTTAATGATTTCGAGCAAACACCATCCATGACAATCATGCAGAGCTATGTAAATGTAAATACTACTGGAGGTTCACTGAAGAAAGTTTGAAGGAAACCTCAAACAAGTAAGTTTTCCTACTAAAATCTTGTTCGAAATCTTGTCGAACTCTTTCGAAGAATCTATACATTGTGATTTAAATTGACAATTTGAATAACATTGCGGAACGTTATAGCAATCTTCAGTGAAAACTGAAAGATGAGACACAGTAAATATTGTTTTGATTTGAACAAATCAAATGTTTCATTGTATAGGAAAGTTTGTCTTTTACGATATATTCACTTATATATATACATAGGTATATATACCATACATATATAATACATTCACTTAGCTTAAGATAATTTGGAAATTTGTATATAGTTTTTATATAATTTTTGCTATTAGAGCTTTTCTAAATAAGCTAGCTAAGCGGTCTATGTGGGTATTCCCTTATCCTCAAACAAGCTCAGGATTAGATCGATTTACAACCGGCAACGCAACATTAGACGGACCACTTAGCGCATTTGTCAGATAACTAGACAGGTCTGGCCTAAAAGGAATGAGAAATCGGTGCAACATGAATCTGACTGACCTTCTATTAGTATCATATAATATAATTGTTGATACCCGCACCGACCACTGCCTAATGGGAACACATGGAAACGTGTGGGGTTTGCCTCATATAACTTTTGTCGAGGAGGAGGTGATGAGCGTTGAACACTTCCACTGGAACTGTCTTGTTAGAGTGCAATATTTGTGTCTAAACTCTTACTTCGTTTATCCCGAGGGCGGAGTGATTTCACCACATTGGGAATTAGAGGGGAAATTGAGTCCAATCCAGTTGCATTACTATGGCTTGCAGGCCTATGTATACGCCCTCTGTCCCCTTATAAGAGATGCTCGTAATTATGGGCCGATTTTGCCCATTTTCAATACTATCCGAACTACCTTGGCCAAACAAGTGATACTCGTATGTGTACTAAATTTCATTGAAATGTGTATATTCACTTTTGTTCGAGTTATGGCTTGCAGGGAGAGACGGACGGTCGGAGGAGCAGACAGGACTAAATCCATTCCTCTCGTCCCGTGAGCATTTTGGTGTATATATGCCTATATTAATCTCGATTCCTTTACGCTGTTACATACAACCGTTATGTGAACAAAAGTGTACGTGGACATATTAAATAATATGTAAATTAAACAGGATAAATTAATTGTGCGTAACTACTATTGATAGAAACGATTTTTTCTACAATAATAGCGGTCGAAAGGCTATGTCAAACCTCAGAGTGTATTAAATTAGTTACTAAAAAGGATATTTCTGTTATTTATAGTCTTCCTAAAAGGTGTATTTTCAGGGGAAATTTTTGATTTTCTTAGTACTTATCTACTCGTCTAACAGTTTGAGATATACAAGCATATTTCATTCCTAAGATAATTGTTTTTTAGCTGAATAAATATTAACAATACCTTTCACTTTTAGCTACCATGGCATACATATTATTAAATTGCTGATATTTTTTTTAAATAACCAATTTACACAAATGCTGTAATTCTCAATTATTTAGTATTTTAACAATTATGTTTCTTAATGCACCAACATACCAACAACCATGTACATTGGTATGTGTGTTTGTGCGTATTATGAAATATTCTTCAACAGATTTACGAATATACGAGTATGGTTGTACTGGCAATGAAAGCATTGCAAGAGTGGTTGCTTAAGTTTGAAATTCCACTCGAGCATTCATTTTTTTCTGCACGTGGATTGCCAGATTTCGTCAGTATGTGCAAAAATACGACCCGAATGTTTGATGTATCAAATAATTTATGATCAAAGATAGCTGTTTTATATGAACTCCAATTTCTATTTCACTTTTGAACGCCTACTTACAAATAGATGTACCAGAAGTGTGCTTCTAAAATAACTTTTGATTAAAGCATTTTATTGGTTTCTCGCAGAAAAAGCTGCTATCACACAATATGCTCATACATACTATTACTTAAAGGTTTAGAAAAAATAATAGTAAGAAATCATGATTCCTCTTTGTAATGTCTTATGGAAAGTGCAGGAAGATGTTTTCCGAAATAATATTTCATAAATTAAATCGAATTTCGTTAAACGAATCTGGCATCCCTTCGCTGACTACTTCTAAAAGTTACAGTGCGCATGCGTTTGCTGTCTTCAGCGTTTGTATTTCTATTTATGAGAACGATAAGTTAGAAACCGCTCGAAACTATTTTTTAATTAAATTTTTCTACCGATTTCCTCCTTTCTTTCTTAACGTCAAGCATCCAAAACCTCTGTCCTACCCATCAGCCCCTCAAGCTAGCATTTCAGAATTCCTCTTGATTTGAAAGTTTATAATTTGTGGAATTTCCTTAAACATGTATGTAATTTTGTTTTACGAATATTTGCACTCCCCTTTTTGTGTGTATGTATGTAGTTATATATTATGGCATTAATTTGTAATTAGTTTTCTTATGGAGCAACATTTTTCGGCATGAATTTTAAGTGAGAACGTGTTTACGTGTTTCAGTATCTATAAATAACATTGAGTTAACAAGTTGGGCTAATTTCAGCCTATACTATACATACCATATACCGCTACATAAAAATAAAAATCGGTTTCATCCCATTTTGTACTACTGCACTTAATACTTGAACAATCCACTTTATATTTTCTATATACCGATTAGGTTTGACACGTACCCATAGCTACATAAAAGTCGACTTGACATAAGTTAGCGCATATTGTAATTTAAAGTATTCTTTATCGTATTCCTAGTCGAGTTATGTCATAGCCCGCTTTTTCGCTGAGAGTCGACTTTGAGTTTAGAGCAACGGAAACTGTTACTAAACCATATAGCAAACTGTCAAAATAATTAAATAAAAAATAAATAATTGGCGCGTACACTTCTGTTAGGTATTTGGCCGAGCTCCTCCTCCTATTTGTGGTGTGCGTCTTGATGTTGTTCCACAAATGGAGGGACCTACAGTTTCAAGCCGACTCCGAACGGCAGATATTTTTATGAGGAGCTTTTTCATGGCAGAAATACACTCGGAGGTTTGCCATTACCTGCCGAGGGGCGACCGCTATTAGAAAAATGTTTTTATTAATTTTGCTTTCACCGAGATTCAAACCAACGACCTCTCTGTGAACTCCGAATGGTAATCACGCACCAACCCAATCGGCCGAATTAGAAGAGTATATTATGCTCAATAGATGTGTTCTTTGGTAAAACTTAAATTTAGTGAAAAAGCTAACTGTTTTATGCTATATGTTGAACGGGATTTTAGCATCGTCCCATTGCCTAGGAGTCCAAAAGTTTATAAAAACAGAGCAAATCCATTTGAATTAGACGACAGTGGGTTCTATTCTCGTATCGGTTTGACAAAGCCAATATGAAATTCATTATTCGCGTTTAAATGGAAAATCAAAGAAATAATATAGGTACTCTTAGATTCATAGGAAGAAGTGCCCATCAAAGTGGAGTTGATATCTTAATAGAGCGTAATTAATAGTTCTAAATAAAATTAAACTAACAGCACTGCTTTATAGCAAATCTGCATGGTGTACACCAGAAAGCTATTGGAAGGATAATAAAACAAATTTCCAAATGGATTGCAATGTTACTACCACACTTTGCTTGATTCCGAAGCAGAAATTAACTGAACTGAGTAAAAAACAAATTTCACCAATAAGCTTAGATTCCTACCGTGTTCGTAGCTGTCAACTGCACTCGTGCGTGAATTAAATGTCCTTCAAAGAGCGTGAGTCCAACTTCGGAAGGTTCAATTTAAACAGCAAGGTATACTATTCTCTAATTTTCAAGTAACTAGCCAAAAAGACGCCATAGTTTTATAAGCAAAAGTTTTACATAGGTATATAGACATTCTGTCAAAAAAAATATCGGGTCTACGAGTGGTATTAGATTTTTGCTGTGGGCCGAGAAGTCGTGAAAGATTTGTCCCGATCTGGTCGCCCATTAACGTCTTCAACGGATGAAAACGTCGCTAAAGTCAAGGGAATGGTGCTGGAAAACCATCATGTAAGTTTGAGTGAGGTAGCTCGTGATCTCAGCGTGTCTCACGAATCAATTCTTTCAAAAAATTCATCGGTTCAAGTGAACTCGGAGCCAACGTTTATCGAGCGTATCATAACAGGTGATGAGACGTGAATATATGAGCTTGACATGCATCACGACAGTACCAGAAGTTTAATATCTGGGAATAGTGATAGAAAGGAGGTTATCTTTTAAAAATCACTTTGAGTATGCGACCAAAAAAGCAACAGTAACTGTAGCAGCCTTATCGGGAATAATGCTAAACGCCCCCGCGGTCCAAAACAACGGCGACGCCAACTTCTAGCAGGCGTGGTGAAGAACCAACTATTATATGGTGCTCCTGTTTGGCACATGGCTATGCAACATCCTTCCTACTTTCGCGGTATAAAGGCAGCATATCACTTATGTGCGCTTCGAGTCTGTTTCGCCTTTAAAACGGTTTCAGAAGAAGCAGCGCAGGTTATCGCTGGAATGTATCCAATAGAGATACTGGCAAGCGAAGCTGCAGTATTGGCTGACAGTGAAACGCAACGCATCGTAGCACGGGAAACCAGTACCCAAACTTGGCAGCAAAAATGGGACAATACAACGAAGGGTCGCTGGACGCATCGCTGCATTCCAGACGTGCGAAACTGGATTGAAAGTAACTACGGAGAAGTGGATTTTTATCCGACGCAATTTTTAACCGGGCATGGAAGCGTCAAGGCATACCTCCATCGGTTCAGACATGACACTTGCGATTACTGCGGGGTAAAAGCAATAAAAGACGTTCACCACGTATTCTTCGAATGTAAGCGTTTTTATGGCTCGAAGCTTCGGCGCATATTTGGAGGAAACTGCGACCCAGATACATTCGTGCAATCCGTACTTCAAAGCAGGAAAAATGGACGGCAGCATGCGATGCCATAGCAGAGACCATGAAAAAACTAAGGACCCTCGAAAGACTACGGCGAAGGACCGGCGACTAATTTGCCCTTCCAAAAAAAAAAAAACAGTTTCAAGCAGACTCCGAACGGCAGATATTTTATGAGGGCAGAAATACACTCGGAGGCTTGCCATTACCTGCCGAGGGGCGACCGCTATAAGAAAAATGTTTTTCTTAATTTTGGTGTTTCACGGAGATTCGAACCTACGTTCTCTCTGTGAATTCCGAATGGTAATCACGCACTAACCCATTCGGCTACAGCAGCCGCCATTAGTCAGATTACCCAACAAAATAAAACTAGCAGGTCACCCAAATTAATCCATACTTTTGTAAATGGCATACCGACCCCTAGAGATGGCCTTCACCCCAAGAAGATTCTCCCGTCTATTTGGTGGAATATGACCGGTATTGTTTATTATGAACTTCTGGAACCAAATCAGACAATAACTGCTGATTATTATTTCCATCAGCTATCAAAGCCGAATGAGGCACTTAACAAAAATCGACCGTATTTAGTGAATAGACGCAAAGTTTTGTTTCACCACGACAACGCAAGACCTCATTCCGCAAGGCAAACATTAGACAAACTGAACGAGCTCGGATGGGAGCTAATGCCGCATCCACCATACTCTCCGGATATTTCACCTTGTGAGTATCACCTTTTAAGTGCACTTCAATCCCATATGAGTAACAAGAACTACTCCTCAACAGAAGCAATGAAAAGGGATATCGAAGGGTATTTTGACTCCAAGGACAGGGAATCAAAAATTTGCCTAAACGTTGGGAAGACATTGTAAATAATGAAGGAAAATATATTATTGATTAATAAATACTTTAGACATCTTTTTTATAAATTTCAAAACCACCTTTAAAAAACGCGCGAACTTATGGACTGACCTTATATTATCATAGACTTAGAATTGAAAAATCTGTGCGTCTTCCCAATACCAGGCGGAAGTACAGGCAATATGCGAAGCTTGTAGGCTAATAGTCGCAGGCTTCCCTTTTAAACATAACGTTATGGTCCACCTACAACCTGAAACAGATGTCAACGCTGACAAGCATAAAACGACGGCACACCTGGAGACTAACGGAAGTCATAATTGGCCTTTGGTCTGCTGGAAAACAAGCAAACAAAATGGGCATCCAACTGTGGCACACACTGTCACAGTTGTAAACAACTGGATAAAATGGAAAAAATCTTCCATTTCCTCTGTGAGTGCCCTACCCTATAGAATGACAGAATGTTACCCCTGGGTCAACCCCTGTTCGATAGTCTCGAACAACTATCTGGCTTAGATGTCGACAACCTAATAAGGTTCTTGACTCGCACAGACTGGATATAGTCATGCCGTAAATAAGCGTTAAACAAGTTGGTAACGAGGATGTGGCAACAAAATGGTGCGAAAGCGCTACTTGGATTCTGGATGAATCACCACTTCACCAACCAACCAGTGAAAACTGAAACAATGGGAGTATTTCGTGTATACAGAACTTTAAAAATGCCAACATGGAAAAACTCTGAGCATCGCAGAGGTTTGTCAGGTATATTAAAAAATCCTCCTTAAGAGTACGGAATAGTCTACAACACCACAGAATAATGACTAAGTGCCTTAACACGGTGTCGCCCTACCGTTGCGGATCCCCCCTTCCGATCCTACTCGTCGGACCAAATAGCAAATGGATTTTAAAACAAGGAAATGAAAAGAAGAAGAAGAAAAAGGAAAAAACGAAGAGTGTGCTGGGCACGATCTCTGAGGACGATCTTCTGGCCTCCAGCCCGGACATGATCGTCGAGCCAAGTACGACGAGCGGTGCACGTCACATCCCCCCTCTTCTCAGGCCAAGCCGACTTCAGGTAGCCTCCAAGACGAACTCTGGTGAGGTGGTCAAGGCAGCTTCGGGAAAGGTTTCCATGGGGGCCTTAGCAAAGGCTGCCAAGGTGTCCCCTGGTAATTACGCTCCGGTGGCCACTGTGAAGATCACCAAGAAGAAAAATAAGAAATCACCCGGTACCCTGCTTAAGCTGCGTTGCCTGAGAGCGAAACCCATCCTGGCAAAGATTCCCACGAATGAACAGGCCGGTAAAGGGCACTGGCGGGGCATCGAGGATCGTGCTAAGTGGGAGGCCGTGATTAAAGAGTACGAGGCCGCGACCGCTAAGGTTAACCAGCCACAACAACAACCACTTCAACGGCATAAATCTGCAAAGAGCTCGACTAAGCGTAACCGTTCACAGGATGTGAGCGAACGTAAAGCCAAGAAGAGCAACAAGCGCGGCAGCCGCGGCCGCGAGGGCGGCTTACAGTGAGGTGGCCGGGGATCATCTCCAAGTTGCCCTCGTGAACGCAAAAACCAATAGTGGGAGGGTGGTGTTGAGCCTTTGGGATGCTATTGAGGGACGGCTTTCTAGTACGGTCGTCAGACACCTCATAGATAATAAAGGACCAGCATCTCTCTTTGACTCGGGTGAAATCTGTCAAGGTTGTCGGGTAGTAAAATGTTCCCATCAGTTCTCGAAGGAGTCTCTTCTACGGTTACAACGCCTTGGAAGAACCTTCGCTAAAGCTCATCCCTGCTTCAGAAATTCCAAGGCCACCACGAGCTCCAATTTGGTTGCCGAAAACGGAGCTTGAGAGTTCGGAAATTGTCAGCGTTTCAAGCTGCAAAATCCTGAGGTACCGATGAATTACTGGTCTGTCATCAAGGCAGAAGAACCTCAGCAACACAGCTCCGCCGTTTTACTGCTGGTTAGCAACGAATCCCTGGAGGCACTCGGAAAACAGCAGTTTAAACTTCGCTTTAGCCTCAGGTTGGCCAAAGTGCAGGTCTTCCCCGCCTCTGTTACCCTGGATGACGACTTGGAGAAAGTATGGAATGACACAAAGAAACTACTCGACGATCTGCGGTTGTCTGAGACGAACGCAGATTCTGAACAAAGGGAGCAGTCGTAAAGATAAGCAACACTTTTATCAGTTTGTTAAAAGTAGTCCAAACTAAACTTCATCACTCTAAACTAGCCACCGATAACCTACCGGTCACCCTCCGTAAGGAGGACATCGATGTCTGCCTGAGACAAGAGCCTTGAATCTGGCAGCAAAAAATCATGGGGCTGAGGGAAAGATCCTATGCAGTATTTTATGTTCAAATGATGGTACGCTTAGAGCCTGTATCCTAGTTAGGAACACAATTAATGCCTTTTTGCTATTTAATTTCAGTTTTCCGGATGTGACGGTGGTCAGGGTGGAACCATCCAGTGGCAATTTCATCTGCTTGTTGTCTGTCTACATGACCCATGACAGATCGTTGCCTCCAGAGGAGATGCAGCTTTTGGTGGATACTCTCCTTACATACACCATTTGAGGCAGCAGGGAGATCACTGAATAAAGTGAGTCTCTCTTTGATTTTATAATTAGCCGTAATTTACTCATTTGGAACAAGGCCAACACCCCAACCTTTGTTTTCCCGGCATCGGAAACATCAAGACGCTGTGAGGAAGTTCTTGATATTTCTCTCTCCACAAACTCTTCTGCCGCTAGGGTTAAAAATTGGACGGTTACACAAAATAACTCTTCTCGGATCACATGCTGATCATTTTGGAAATCTATTTCGTTCGGTAAACCTTGTCACCCCGTGAGAACCCTAAAATAACTGATAGGTCTCTTTTTTATAGGGTTTCCAGCAGGAGTAAGGTTTCGACTTCTACTAGGGAACAACTGGACATGCAAGTTGGGCACTTAGAAAGGTCCTATAAACTGCCTTTAAAGCGGAATGTCCAATATTATTTAGCAAAAAAGACTCCTCCATGGTGGAGCAAGACGCTGACCGACTTGAAAGAGAAGGTTAGGAGAGTCTTGAATAAATTCTATCAAATTAGAAACTTTCAAGCTTACCGAGTAATTTTGAAAGAATATGAGAAGGCCATTACAGAGGCGAAGTATCCCCCTTTATTTTGAAGGTCTTCGGAAGAGTGATCGGTTCTCATTTTAATTTTGACATATGGTTGCCTAGATTAGTGTGTAGCTCTTCAGAAGGGCTGCAAAACCACTAAGTTGGAGAGAGCGCAGAAAACTGCAAGTGTGGGCATCAGTCGGGCATGTGTGGGCATCACTCGGGCATGTGGAACATGCCCCGCCGCTGCCCTCAACGTCGTTCTGCACTTACTTCCCCTGGTGCCTTCCTGTAGGAAATAGTGGCATCTCGAAACAGATCTCCCCTTCCTTCTCTGTACTTCGTACAGATGTCTCCATCCGCAAACTGGGTTTTGAGGGTTGTGCTATGGATATCTTTCCGAGCAGGCTAGATTGGAAGGAGTGGAGAGTCCTTTAAACTGCCGGAAACGAGCAGCGTCTTTCAAGCAGAGGTCTTCGCGATCCTGCAAGCATGCAAAATACCTAAGGATCGCGGTTGGCAGGGAGACATTTATATGTTTTCTTCTGGTCAACTCCTGTAAGGAGGAAGTCAAACGTCTCGAGCGTTCAGGAAACATTTCCCTTATCTGGGTTCCTGAATTAAAGAGGAACATGAAATTGCCGATGAGCTTGCCAGGAGGGGGTCAACAGAAGGTACCCCCTTGATCGTTGCTAAAGGTAAACTGCACAATTTCTTTCTCAAAAAAGCGCAAGACAGATGGAGGTTTATCTCATCGTGTGCTATCTCAATACCGCTATGGACTCAATACGACAGAAACAGAACGCATAAGGTGATGGGAATACCCCGCCACTCAATCTCCGAACTCATTGCGGTGTTCACTGGTCACTGGGTGATCGGAACTCATGCGGAGAAGCTTGTACTTCCGTACAACCCCTATTGGAGAAGCTGTGGGCATCCTGCAGAGAAAGATACTGTTGAACACTTTCTTTGCAAATATCCGGCTCTGGCGGCTATGCGCTTGAGATTCCTTAGCGTGCCTTTTGGGGAAGGCCTGAAGAAATTCTCCAGCCTGGATCCCTTTTCTCTCATCCGCTACATTAATAGCACTGGAGGCTGTAGATGGTTTCTCTTTCCTAAATTGTTCGGAGGTTGTGGCCCACATTAGGGTAGATTCACACTATGGTGCCGATCACGGTTCGTTCTCGGTCTAGTCTCGGTTCGGTAAAATCTTTCGACATCTACATTTGTGTTCTTACATCGGTCCAGTCCCGATTCATCGTTCGTCACGTGAACACGTAAAACAGATCTTGTGCATCACGCTCACGATCACGCTCCAGCAAAATATTCTTCGAACTTGATCGATGCTGGAGTGTGACTGTACCGAAACTTGAACAGCACGGATAGTGTGAATACAGTCATTGTTTTTCGTTTGTGAATATTTTACCGGACCGAGACTGGACCGAGAGCGGACCGTGATCGGCATCATAGTGTGAATCCGGCCTTATGGTATCAAAATGGCACGTAAGTGCTACTTGTATTATACCCGTGGTACTCTTGCCATATAGCCTACCTACCTATGTATGTTCCACAGTTGTGGTGATCGTTAGCTATTGAAGGATGCACCACTACATTGGCAGGCCACAACTCAAGCAATATTTACCAGTGCGATTAACCTTATTATTATTAAGCTTATTCGAAATTAAATTTGAAACAGGAGAAAGATGCAGCAATTTGTAACGTTCATCTACTTTAATTTGTTTTTCCCCCCTTTTCGTTTTCAACACTTTTTCCCAGTAAGTATTCGTAATTAAAAATTTACATTCAAATATAATCTCCAAACTTAATTCCGTTTTTTAGAAACTGTTTCCTGGGCTGGGCGTTACTAATTATTATTAAATATTGAAATCTCAAAGAATATTTCCTCTGGCAACTGTTTTTCCTAGACCAGTGATACCTAAGTTCGAGGTGATTACTCTGTTCGATAGCATATCAACATTGTTGAACGCTCTTTCGTCATCGAACAAAGCCACCATAGGGAAGAGATTTCTCTATTTTTCCAACAACTTCGTGCAGTGTTGTTTCTACAAACTATCCCTTCTGGTAAGCATGATGTACATTCTTGAAGTTCTCGTTATTAAGAGTGCTCTTAATATGTAGATCAATTATACTTTCTTACGTTTTGAGTTAAGGCGAAGAGAGACTTATTGTTGTGAAATCTTTCGCAGTATTACGGCCTGGATTCCCTACTTTGTGAATATAGACCACACTAACCTCCCTCTATGAGTTGGGGATATACCCTGAAGGTTGGGATTCCCGAAAGAGTTTAACTAATCATATTTTAATAGATCCTACTGACTGCAGTAACATCATTGGCATAATTCCGCCCGGTCCTCCTGACTTGTATGGTTGAAAGGAGTTTACTTCCCACATTACCTTAGTCTCTCTTGCTAGTTCATCCATCTGAACTCCAGAAAGGCTAGAACTTTGTACATTGTTCGTTCCATCTTGGCATTCAGGGTGTATACGTTTAAGAGCGTTTATAAAATACAAGTGTAGTTTGCTTGAATTTAGTTAATAGCATAAAAAAAGTACAAAAATTTTCAAGTCGACAATCGACAAGTAATTCAGCCAACTCAAATATTTAGCTACAATACATTTTTGAGTGCTAAGTTATCGTTATCGTTACGTTGATAACGTTGTACGGTAACGGACGTGTTTTTCGGACCTCCCGCGTTAACTAAGTTTTATTGGTAATACAGGGTGGGCCAAATAAGACCTACTAATGTATGCCAAATAAGACCTAGCGGTATGCGCAGTTGCTCCATCTTCTTGAAAGCATAAATTAGGATACTGCTCCGCCATTGTTTTCAATCAATGTTCTGTAAGAAGCTCCTGAAATCGATTCCGGCGTTTCATCCGCATTTTCGAAGAAATATGGACCGAGAACTCTAGCGGCCGCCGTAGCCGAATGGGTTGGTGCGTGATTACCATTCGGAATTCACAGAGAGAATCATGGTTCGATTCTCGGTGAAACACCAAAAGTAAGAAAAACATTTTTCTAATAGCGGTCGCCCCTCGGCAGGCAATGGCAAACCTCCGAGTGTATTTCTGCCATCAAAAAGCTCCACATAAAAAAAAAATACCAGTCTAACGGTTAGACGCGATAGAAGTGAAACCTTCCGTAAAACAAACTGAGAGAGAATGAGACGAAAGCAGCATTAGGAGCGGGATAATTATAGGTTCATTATAATATTGCTATAAAGTTCATATTTTATTTTCTTCATTTTATTGTTATTCATCCTCAATGTTTTCAATTTCAACAAATGATACGAGTGGCTTATGATAGCTAAAATATGATATGTTGTCAACATATCTTTGAAATACTTGTTTTTGATCGTGTTGTCGATTCAGTTCGATTGTTACACATTTTTAAATTGTATGTTGTATTGAGAAAATCAATTAAAGGAACCGCTGTGCTCAATGCAAAATTTACGTTAAAATCGCCACTATGGCCTAGCCTATGTACGTACATACATATTTGTGTTCTGAACTTCCAGCAAAACAATGCTTATTAATATACACATATGCATCTACATACAACCGCACACACAGGCCACTCACTTTATTCCCGTAAATGCGTATGTCGTCCAAAGCTAAAATTCTATGCCTAGCGACTACAAGAACAAAATGCATTAATAGGCGCAGGCGTAGCGGCCATCATCCTAGTTGCCATAGCGCTGAACAGTCGCGGCAGCGCAGAACAGTTTCAACTATTGTACTGTGCAACAAAAACTCATCATCAAAAAATTGATTTATAAATTCGAGCTCATAGTTCTAAGAGCAAGTACTTTCATTCATAAAACGAGCCGCCCATATGCTAATTTTCTCGACAATTCGATAATAGTCAATATTGGAATATTTCGCGTAGAATTATTTGCCAATATTCAATTTTTGTCAAGTCGAGTGCCCGCGGCTCCGTAAATTTGTTTGCACCCATATATGTATGTAAATATATGTTTCTAAATGCTCGACAACCGCAGCTGCCTGTTCAAGGTTACTGTACATTAGGCCGGGTCGATTTGTGGGAAGGCAAAAAAATCGCCCATTGCTCTGTGAAAATCATATTCTAGGGATCAGAATAAGAAATTTTGCCGAAGGAACCATACCTCTAAAACGATTTCTGATGTCACCCCCCCCCCTCTCATATCGCCTAACCAGCACGGCTTTGTTAAGGGCAGATCTACTGTTACGAGTTTAGGGTTATTTGCAAATTTTGTCTTAAACCAATTTGAAACAGGCCAACAATGCGATGTTATATTCACCGATGTTTCGAAAGCGTTTGATCGAGTCAGCCAAAGTATCCTACTTAAAAACTGGGTTCAATTGGTCTTCATCCTAGCTTACTCAAGTGGCTTGCATCTTATCTAATAGATAGTTCGTATAAATAACATAAAATCTGATGCCATCAAAGTTACCTCAGGCGTACCTCAAGGTAGCCATCTTGGGCCACTATTGATCTTAATGTTGTTCTTAATGACATTCCAGACGTTTTCGAGACATCACGTTGTCTGATGTATGCAGATGACCTGAAAATTTACAGTTGGATAGAGGACGTAACTGACTGCATAAAACTTTAAGAAGGCTTTACAAGATTGGAAACTTGGTGTAATGATAACTCCTTACCTCTTAATGCTGGTAAACGCCAGCACATGTTATTCAGTAGACGCAAAGTTACGATTAATTTCAATTACAAGATGGGCACCACCACTCTCAAAAAAATATATGAAAAGAAAGCCTTGGGGTCATATTTACGTCGAACATGCCGTTTTCTAAACATATAGACTTTATGATTGCCAAGTCTAGATCTATGCTTAGCTTTGTAATAAGGAATTCAAGGGAGTTTCAGGATATTTCTACGTTGAGGAATTTGTATTTTTCTCTTGTGAGATCAAACCTCGAACATTGCAGCATTATTTGGGATCCATTATTTATGGGTTCGTCTTTAAGAATTGAGAAGGTTCAAAACCACTTCAATAGATTTGCTATTCATTCACTTCGTTGGTCTTCCAGTTTGCCTGCATATAGATGTCTTTTGTTAGCATTGCCATCTTTAGAAATGCGGAGAAAAATTTTAGCGGTAATATTTATAAGGCACATAGTTACGAACCATATCAAATGTCACTTCTTGCTGGACCTAATACTTTTTAATTGTCCCCCCTCGTAACCTTAGACTCAGTAATATGTTCCATTTACCTTATCACTAGACCAATTTTAGTCGAAATGAACCGCTTGCACTTTGTATAAGGCAATCTAACCAAGTATGCAAAAATTTAGATATATTCTCTGTCTGTCTTCGTTGGCGAAAGCGATAACTTAGCAATGGGTCGTAACAGTTCTCCTTCGGACTGTCAAGAACACGTCCAAGTTTCCATTTAGTGGGTGATGTATTGTTGTCGTGGATAATCACCACATCGTCCCGTTTCAAGTTTTTCGTTGGACGAAACCACTTCGTGCGTTGCTGAAGATTCCCGAGATATTCATCTCGCCATCGCTTCCAGAAATGTTGCATTATTTATGTTATTATTAGCCATCGTTGATGAAGCGTTCCTTTAAAAACCTCTAAGACAGGCTCCGGTAGACCTTTTAATGGTTCGCCGATCATAAAATGGCCTGGAGTTAGCACTTCAAACTCGTTATCGTCAGAGGGTATCCAACAAATAGGTCGAGAATTTACGCAGGCCGACACTGTTGCAAATTCTTCAAACGTCAGAAGAGTAGAGTCTAAGACGCGTTTGAGGTGGTATTTAATACGCTTTATACCAGCCTCCCAATAGCCACCCATATGCGGGGCTTGGTGGAATAAAGTGCCAAGTAGTTTGTGCATCAACGAAGTAAGACGTCGGCTCCCTGTCACCAATACAGCGTTCGAATGCAGCACGCAACTCTCTTTCGGCACCGACAAAATTGGTGCCATTGTCGAAATAGATGTGTTTGCAATAACCTCTTCGATTGGTAAAGCGCTTGAAGCCGGCAATAAAACTTATTGCAGAGAGATCTCCTGCGAACTCCAAGTGCATCGCGCCCATTCTCATGTATATAAAAGAACATACGTACGCTCTCGTTGCCTTCGCACCCCTTCCATGTGTGAATTTTATGCCAGCAAAGTCAACTGCACTTTGAAGAAATTCTCGTGCACTTGTAACACGACTAGACGGTAGGTCAGACATTTGTTGTTTCCTCCTGCTTGCGATTCAATCGTTTACATCGTACGCAGGGGCGATATATCCTTCGAACGAGGTTTCGGATGCCAGGGATCCAGAATCAATTGCTGTTTGTATCGTTTGTGGTCCGGCGTGCAACATAGCCACGTGGAATTCAGCGGCGATAACTAACGAGTTCCTGGGCAATATCATCGGATGTTTGATATCGTTTGAGCACGATGCATTTTTAATACGGTCTCCTACTCTAATGTCTTCTGTATCCAGAAATGGTTGAAGGCGAATTAGACTGCTGCGTATGGGTATTGGCTTCTTCGACCTGCAACTAGAAATTCCTTGAACAAAAACGTTATATTCGGAATGCTTTACCAATACGAACTCAGCCTTGAAAATATCCGTGCCTTTTAACGGTCCCAATAGCCGTGGGGCTGCAATCAATTGGTAAACGGATATGTGCGCATTGTTGACAAACCCAAGCAAATAAGCGGTATCTCGTTTGAGTTTATTGTAGAGCAAAATCTTGCAAATGCCACTTCCCTGCGGTTCGTGTTAAATGCGAAATGGCCTCGCTTTGGTTGGAAGGTGCCACCACAAAGGGTGAGCAAGTAGTGCGAAGGCGTGATACCCCCTGAGGCACAATCTGCATAACCCAGCAGATGCAACGTGCCTTTACTGTGTTGGTGGTAATAATTTTTGTACGTCAGCGATACGATTCGCCACAAACGCTGGCCAGCGGCTTGGAATTCCTTGCAAACATGCTAACGTAACCAGAGAGTGGGTCCATACATATAGCCTTTCGAACTTGTAACCAAAGCTTGATTGGATCTTCTGAACTAACTTCGCACCCAGATGAGCCCTGTGTGCGGTAGAAGGTAATGAGGTAGTTTGCAGGTGTGCGATCCTTGTTTTTGCGGCGATTAACACAACGTTGACATTGTTATTGGAAGTTAGAGCTCGCCAATAAACAGCAGCTGCATAACCTGCTTACGATGCGTCCGAGAAGACGTGGAATTCAGTATCTGCCATGGAACAGCTGCCAGGCCAGCAATTAGTTTAAGCGATGAAAGTGTACCCAGCTCACGTCTATGTATCCACCATTCAACATCTACGTCAAGTGGTACCAGCTCACCCCAGTTCATCGTTTTTATCAGCTAAAAAATGTGACACCTATGTGCATGCGTGTGGTATCTGCCCTCTCAATGGTTGGAGGCTCGTCGCCCAACACCAGAGTTTAAGACCACTTTGGGAAAGTACGTGTGAAATGTCCCGATGAATCCCTGATAGATCCTGTAGTGAGTCTGAGCCAGTCATATATATCGCCTGAATCTAATGCTGCGCGATGTAGCGACTTCACGGCGAGGTGCGAAGCGGAGCCCACCTCATAAGTCACCCTCAGTAGGCGGTAATCATGTAGAATTTCTGACGAATGCTCACGCCTAACAATACGCTGTAGTCAGCATCCTGCTTAGAAACGTAGACCTTCTTTTTCTTAATTGGCGCGATAATTGGAGCGTTTGTATCCATTTCGACGACATGACCCAGCCAACGTAGCCCGTGGATCTTGTCCATGTCTATATCGTCGTAAAACGTCCAACGTGCAAAGCTCCAAAAATCTTCCGCAGAATCTTTCTCTCAAACACTCCATGGATCGCTTCATCGGATATTGTCATCGTCCACGCTTCTGCGCCACACGTTAGGACGGGCATGATCAGAGCCTTGTAGAGTGTTAGTCTTGATCGTCGAGAGAGGACTTTACTGCTCATTTGCCTACTTAGTCCAAAGTAGCACTTGTTGGCAAGAGAGATTCTACGTTGGATGTCAAGGCTGACATTGTTATCGGCGTTAATGCCGGTTCCTAAATAGACAAAGTCTTTTACAACCTCGAAAACATAACTCTCAGCAGTGACGTGGGTGCCTATACGCGAGTGGGCCGACTGTTTGTTTGATGGCAAGAGGTACTTCGTTTTGTCCTCGTTCACCACCAGACCCATGCGCTTTTCCTCTTTATCCAGTTTGGAGAAGGCAGAACTAACAGCGCGGTTGTTAAGGCCGATGATGTCAATACCAATTGTACGCTCTTATAAAAAATTGTTCCTGAGCGATTAAGTTCTGAAACATCGTCTGGTATCAAAGGGCTCGGAGAGGTCCTTCCCAATTCTGACGGCGCTGTTGGTGTGAGCAACGTCATCTTGCATAGCCGTATTAGCTTTGCGGGGATACCAAATTCAGACATGGCGGCATACAGTAACTCCTTTCCGTACTGTCGAATGCAGCTTTGAAGTCGACAAAAAGATGGTGTGTATCGATTCTCCTTTCATGGGCCTTTCCAAGATTTGGCGTATTGTGAATATTTGGTCGATGGTAGACTTTCCAGGTCTAAAGCCATACTAATAAGATTCAATCAGTTGGTTGACGGTGGGCTTCAGCCTTTCACACAATACGCTCGCTAGAACCTTATAGGCGCTATTTAGAAAACTAATCCCGTGGTAAATGGCACAGATTGCAGGATCCCCTTCTCATGTATTGGGCAGAGCACACTTAAATTCCAATCGGCAGGCATGCTTTCATCCGACAATATTTTGCATAAAAGCTGATGCAGGCACCTTACCAGCTCCTCGCCGCCATGTTTGAATGGCTCAGCCGGCAGTCCGTCAGCAACCACGGCTTTGATGTTCTTTAGCCGCGTTATCGCTATTCTCACCTCCTCATTGTCGGGTAGCGCAACAGCAATTCCGTCGTCAACGATTGGGGGCGCAGCTATCACTGTTTAATAGGTTCGAAAAGGGTTCCTTCCATAATTTAAGTACTCTCTGGATATCAGTCACCAGATCGCCGTCTTTTTTTACAGGAAAACGCCCCGTCTTAAAAACTTCTGTAAGCCGCCGAACTTTCTGGTAGAATTTTCGGGCGTTGTTCCTATTGGCCAGTATCTCAAGCTCCTCGCTCTCACGTATTTCGGCCTCTCGTTTCTTCTGTCGGATAATACGTCTTTCTTCGTTTCTAAGTTGCCGGTCGCGATTTCACATGGCTCGCGTTGCGCCCGATCGCAGCGTGGCTCTATAGGCAGCATCTTTTCTTTCTGCGGCTGCATGAAATTCCTCGTCGTACCAACTGGCTTGCCGGAATCCGATTTCTTTTTCAGCGGCGGTGCGTAGAGAACGAGAAATGTTGCTCGTGCGTACCGGATTGTTGGGCAGTACTTTTTGAGAGCAGGAGTGAGAGTCGAGTGGCGAATCTTCTCTCGCTGTGTGTTTTGATTGCCACTTTTCGATGTCGAACATGCTTTGCGTAGTTAGATGAACGCTTTTCGCTGCACAGAGGGGTGTGCGCAGTTTGGCTGCAACGAGGTCGATGTTGGGTCTTCGGATCGTACGTACATCTAATACACTAGAAGCGTGTCTTCCATCTATCAAACATGCTCGATCTGGTTTCGTGTTTTTCTATCAGGAGACAGCCAGGTAGCTCGGTGTATTTTCTTATGCTGGAATCTGGTGATGCAGACTACCATGTTTCGGGTCCCGGCGAAGTCGATCAGCCTCTGTCCGTTACCGGATGTTTCGTTGTGCAGGCTGAATTTTCTGACTGTGGGACCAAAAATTCCCTCCTTGTCCACCCTAGCGTTGACGTCGCCAAACACGATTTTTAGGTCGTGCCGGGGGCAGCGCTCATAGGAACGTTCCAGGTACTCGTAGGAGGAATATTTGGTCGCATCGTCCTTCCTTTTCATCGGGGCGTGGGCGTGAAAACAGGATTTAATGTTGACTATTGCGAGACGCTTGTCCACCGGAGTGAACGACAGTGCTTGGCGACGAAGTCTCTCTCGCACAACAAATCCGACATCGAATCTGCGTTCTTTACATGGCAGCTGTAGTAGCCTTTACTCTCACGAGGACATCAACCAGCCGGGCAGAGACATCTTCCTTTGATTGGTGTTATCGTTAACAGGTGTAGGCTATTGTGTGTTGAGACTAGCGTAGAGTGGCGTGTGATGACGACGCTGGCATATGGGACACGATGATTGACTGCGACTGTTAGACTGTTAGCGATAACGTGTCCATAACTCAGGCAGTTCAAGCACGCACCTTGAACCTTGATTGCGTTAAGCTTATCCTTCGAGTCAAATTGGCCAAACTTTGAGGAGGTGAAAATTTTATGATCACCGTTGCAGTACGTACACACAATTGCTTTAGGAGAACCAACAGTGGAGTTGAGTGGAGAACACTCTTTGCGGCTGCCCTTGCATTACCCGAAATTACTGGTACCATCTCCAAGGAGCGTGCTCGAGTTTCGAGGAAGTCCCGAGGTGCGGCAAATGTTGGCAGATCGACTGCCGCAAGCTATAATTCCCATTGTTTACGGGTTTCGTAACTTAATTTTGAAACAGTTAAGTGGATAAGCCAGTCATCCCAGAACTCAACTGGTCGACCGAGTGCCCATAGCGCTCCAACGTGCTGCAAAGTTTGGTTAACTACTTCGCCCTGCATTGGCATTGACAAGCGTTAGAAATGCGCCCTGAAATGTGATCCATTCGGTGGGAACGACACTAAATGATGACAGCTGCAGCTTTGTAAGCGGCTTTAGCGCGCGCGTAATTTGAATGGCTTGAGGAGAAGGCACGTTAGGTGGCGCAGTAAGGCGTTTGAAATTCGCCTTAGCGATAGTGTACGATTCCTCACCTTGAATACGTGATTGCTCTTCTATCTCAGAGTTTTCATCCCCACAAGACAATTCAACTTGTTGAGCTGCAAAAAAGTGGAGCCAGTGTTTCTCCAACAATTCCATGTGCGTCGAAATAACTTCTACAACTACTGAAAGTTCGTCGGTTTTGCTTGCTTTTAAATAGCGTTTAATGCGGAATCGCGGACTTAAAGCGACGACATTTTGCGGGTGCGGTAAAATTGTTATTTTAAATAACGCGGTGTGCATGCAATTAAAATATCGCGGTATCCGGCTCGACGGACCAAATGTACATATTTAAAAGCGTTTGTAAAATGCACGTGTCGTTTGCTCGAATTTATTTAATAGAATAAAAAAAGAATTAGAAAATTTTCCAAATTGACAATCGATAAGGAATTCAGCCAACTCAAACATTTATATTTTTACATGCTTATTGCAAGGGCAGATCGGTGGAATCTGCCCTGCACACAATTATGAAAGAGATTGAGGAGTCTCTTTCTCAGAAGGAGCTTGCGGTGGCCGCCTTCCTCGACATCGAGGGGGCTTTTAACAACGTCCTCCCGGAGGCAATCACCAGGTCTCTGGGTAAACTGGGGGTCGAAGCCGACCTGATCAGATTTATCTATAAAATGCTTAGCGACAGAACTGTCGCGGAAGAATGGGGCGGCATCTCCATTCATCGGCAGGTGAGTAGGGGCACTCTGCAAGCCTTTCCTCTGGGTTGTTGTCGTAAATGACTTGCTGGAGGAGCTGGTGAAAGGGGGCTGCAGGATGGTTGCCTACGCGATGACGTCGCATTAATCGTTAGAGTAAAATTTGTGGATACTCTGTACAACCTGATGCAGGGATATCTTAACGTAGTTCTGCTTTCTGACAAGGTGAAGTACCCAGGTCTAATCCTTGACAGTAAGCTAACGTGGAAGCCCAACATTGAGGAGAAGGTAAGAAAGGCAACAATCGCCTTGTATGGGTGCAAGGGCGCTATTGGCAAAAGATGGGGCCTCTCGCCCAGAGTTGTATTCTGGCTCTTTAATACCATAATGAAGCCAATCTTGTTATATGGAATCATAGTATGGTGGAACTCACTAGAGAAGACGACATTGGTGAAGAAACTGGAGAGAGTTCAGAGGTCGACACTCATTGGAATCAGTGGGGCGCTTCGAACGACTCCTACTCTGGCGCTCAACGCAATGTTAAATGTGGTACCCGTAGACATCGCAGGCAGAATTACCGCTTCGCGTACCGCAATCAGACTGAGGGGCTGGAGCTGTAAGCTTAATCTCACTTATGGGCACTCAAGCATCCTCAGAAACTTCGGTTTCATCCTTCTGTCAACGGATCAGTGCATACCCTCGTTTTGTCCAACCGGAACCTTCTCCACTTATATTCCGTCAAGGGAAGAGTGGACGGAGGGCTACACTTGGGGGCAGGGCCTGGTGAACTTGTTCACGGATGGATCGAAGTTGGAAGGAAAGGTTGGCGGAGGAGTCTTTTGGGAGGAGCTCCCCATCAGATTCAAACTCAGGCTACCGGACCACTGCAGTATGTTCCAGGCAGAGGTAGCCGCAATCAAGGAGGCAGCTGAGTGGCTGCTCAAATGCGTATTAACGGTGAAGAAAGTAAATATTTACTCCGACATCCAAGCGGCAATAAGGGCCCTCGCGTCTATGAAGGTGCATTTGGTCAAGGAATGCTTGCCCTCGCTTTCGTCTGCGTCCGAATTCTTTAACATCAGCCTCATCTGGGTTCCTGGTCACACCGACGAATTGGGTTCCCCCTGACTACTTGCGGTCTGCTTCTGGAAAGATGGGCATCGCACCAACTCAGCGAGCGCTGGGCAAGTACACAAGCGTGTAAGGTCGCGAAATCCTTCTGGCCACGTGTGGACCGGCGGCGCTCGGGCGAGCTTCTGAGGCTGACAAAATATCAGCTCTCTAATCTCGTGGGTTCTCTCACAGGACACAATGGGCGAGGAATGCATGCTGTGAGACTTGGAATCACCTCGAGTCCTTTTTGCGGTGGATGTATGGAGGATGAGGTGGAATCATCTCAGCACCTTCTCCTTAGCTGCCCTGCTCTGGCAGGGCTAAGATCTAGACATCTTGGCTCCTACGTCTTTGCCACGCCTGCAGATATAGCCGGCGCTGACATTAAAAATCTGATGAATTTCATCAGCAGCATAAAGCGGCCGACGCAAACATAGTCATCGTTCGTAATCCGCACGTTCCTAACCATCCCAGCACCACCTCTCCCCGCCTTCTCACTGCATCCCATCGGTCTTTCTCTCCCGCCCCACCCCTCCATAATGGCATCACAAAGGACGAATCTTTCTTCGTCCAAGTGTGCCCATTCCCTGGGCAACCATATCAACCTAACCTAACCTTTAAGTGCTAAATACACAGTTATCTCTTACGCGCGAACACAGGGAAATGTGTTTGCATGAAATATTCAAGTATTTTCTGCCTGTTTCTGTGAAGCTGGCATCCGGTCTTTGCAAACAGATTGGTTTGCAGGGCTCCCGTTTCTCCCTTTGTTACTTTGCTTTGTTATCTACGCATTTCATATATTAGCAATAGTAAAGTGGCTAGTATGAAGCCTTTGCCTATTGCTAATACCGTTGTGCCTGTAGCTTTTGGCAAGAACACTGCAGCGAACGTTAATGTACATTTAGATAAGTCTCAATGACGAAGACGCATGGAATTTTGAGGAGTACTCGTTTTGCGCGTGGTTCACCATACACATCTTTGTCACCAAAAGTTAACGGAAATATATTCAACTGGTCAAATTAAACAGCAGTTAACGCTGTAGGCTAGCTACAGATACTTTATCATCAAAAACAACTCTGCTAAGTTCAATAGGGACTTAGAAAGAGCAAATCATCCAAAAATATATTCATATATTATGTCTGCCTAAGGCAGCTTCTGTTAAAACTTTGTTGAACCAAATCACATCCTTCATAGAGAATTGATTCAATATTTGGCTCTTTGGGCTTCATCTAAAGGCTGAACTTACAGTAACCTCCAAATATGCCGCACTCTGATTTCAGTGTTAGTTTCTAACTTTTCAGCTATATACATATGTTTTAATGCACTTTTTATCAATTAGAGAACTACATACGTAAAGTAATATACTAACTAACTATTTACCTACTATCAGAGAATATAAAAAACAAAGTTGGTACGACGAGGAATGTCATGCTGTCGCAGAACGAAAAGATGCTGCCTATAGAGCTACGCTGCGATCGGGCGCAACACCAGCCATGTGAAATCGCGACCGGGAACTTAGAAACGAAGAGAGACGTATTATCCGAAAGAAGAAACGAGAGGCCGAAATACGTGAGTCCGAGGAGTTTGAGACGCTGGCCAATAGGAACAACGCCCGAAAATTCTACAAGTAAGTTCGGCGGCCGCCGTAGCCGAATGGGTTGGTGCGAGACTACCATTCGGAATTCAGAGAGAGGACGTCGGTTCGAATCTCGGTGAAAGATCAAAATTAAGAAAACGTTTTTTGTGACTGACATCCGAAAATACTTAAATTATGGAGGGAACACTTCTCGAACCTGTTAAATAGCGATAGCTGCGCATTTCAGGGAGAATGTGAAGATCCCGATACCCCAATCGCTGACGACGGAATTGTTGTTCCGCTACCCGACCATGACGAGGTGAGAATAGCGATAACGCGGCTAAAGAACATCAAAGCCGCGGGCGCTGACGGAGTGCCGGCTGTGCCATTCAAACATGGCGGCGAGGAGCTGGTAAGGTGCCTGCATCAGCTTTTATGCAAAATATTGTCGGATGAAAGCATGCCTGCCGATTGGAATTTAAGTGTGCTCTGCCCAATCCATAAAAAGGGGATCCTGCAATCTGTGCCATTTACCACGGGACTAGTCTTATAAATAATGCCTATAAGGTTCTAGCGAGCGTATTGTGTGAAAGGCTGAAGCCCTTGCCCTGAAGTCCTCTGTCGACGAACAAAACTAACACTTTACAAAGCTCTTATCATGCTCGTATTAACGTATGGCGCAGCGACGCTTGGAGTGTTTGAGAGAAAGATTCTGCGGAAGATTTTTGGAGCTTTGCACGTTGGCAACGGCGAGTATCGCAGGCGATGGAACGATAAGTTGTTTGCGCTTTACGACGACAGACAGACATAGTGCAGCAAATAAATATCCAGCGGCTACGTTCCGGCTATGAAAATATTCGATGCGGTACCAGCTGGTGGTGGCAAAGGAAGAGGGTGGCCTCTTTTGCGTTGGAAAAATCAGGTGGCTTCACTTGGTGTGTCCAACTGGCGCGAGTTAGCACGAGAAAGAAACCAGTGGCGCTTGGTTAAACTCGGCCAAAATCGCGTTAGCTGTTATCGCGCCAATTAGAAGAAGAAGAAGAAGAAAAAGAAGAGAACGTAAAATAATTGTTTTGAAATTTTCTCCTGGTATCAAAATGTCCGACGCAGAACATTTTTATAAGCTACTTGTTGCTGTTTTCTACATTTTGTTGTACGCTCATGCGAGGACTTGACGAACAAGCAGCTGTGGTTGTCGAGAACTTAGAAGACATATTTAAATACATATAATGATGCATACACATGTACGGAGCCGCGGCCACTCGACTTGACAAAAATTCAAGATTCAACAAATATTGGCAAATATTTCAGTAGGAAATATTCTAGAATTGACTATTTAGATTTGATTTCTTCAATCTTAGAAGTAAACTTTTGTCATCGTTGAGAAAAATTGACATGTGGGTGGCTCGTTTTATGAATGCAAGTATTTTTCGTATAGAAATATGAGCTCGAACTTATCAATTATTTTTTTTATTTTCCTGTGCAATAGTTGAAACTGTTGATAACTAGAATCATGTCCGCTACGGCTGCACCTATGAATGCATTTTGTTCTTGTAGTCGCTAGGCATAGAATTGTAGCTTGCTTTGGACGACATACGCATTTACAGGAATATTTAAGCTGTTCAGCACCATGGCAACTAGAATGATGGCCGCTACGCCTGAGCGTATTAATGCATTTTGTTCTTGTAGTCGCTAGGCATAGAATTGTAGCTTGCTTTGGACGACATACGCATTTACAGGAATATTTAAGCTGTTCAGCACCATGGCAACTAGAATGATGGCCGCTACGCCTGAGCGTATTAATGCATTTTGTTCTTGTAGTCGCTAGGCATAGAATTTTAGCTTGCTTTGGACGACATACGCATTTACAGGAATATTTAAGCTGTTCAGCACCATGGCAACTAGAATGATGGCCGCTACGCCTGAGCGTATTAATGCATTTTGTTCTTGTAGTCGCTAGGCATAGAATTTTACCTTGCCTTGGACGACATACGCATTTACAGGAATATTCAAGCTGTTCAGCACCATGGCAACTAGAATGATGGCCGCTACGCCTGCGCGTATTAATGCATTTTGTTCTTGTAGTGGCTAGGCGTAGAATTTTAGCTTGCTTTGGACGACATACGCATTTACAGGAATATTTAAGCTGTTCAGCACCATGGCAACTAGAATGATGGCCGCTACGCCTGAGCGTATTAATGCATTTTGTTCTTGTAGTCGCTAGGCATAGAATTTTAGCTTGCTTTGGACGACATACGCATTTACAGGAATATTTAAGCTGTTCAGCACCATGGCAACTAGAATGATGGCCGCTACGCCTGCGCGTATTAATGCATTTTGTTCTTGTAGTGGCTAGGCATAGAATTTTAGCTTGCTTTGGACGACATACGCATTTACAGGAATATTTAAGCTGTTCAGCACCATGGCAACTAGAATGATGGCCGCTACGCCTGCGCGTATTAATGCATTTTGTTCTTGTAGTCGCTAGGCATAGAATTTTAGCTTGCTTTGGACGACATACGCATTTACAGGAATATTTAAGCTGTTCAGCACCATGGCAACTAGAATGATGGCCGCTACGCCTGCGCGTATTAATGCATTTTGTTCTTGTAGTGGCTAGGCATAGAATTTTAGCTTGCTTTGGACGACATACGCATTTACAGGAATATTTAAGCTGTTCAGCACCATGGCAACTAGAATGATGGCCGCTACGCCTGCGCGTATTAATGCATTTTGTTCTTGTAGTCGCTAGGCATAGAATTTTAGCTTGCTTTGGACGACATACGCATTTACAGGAATATTTAAGCTGGTCAGCACCATGGCAACTAGAATGATGGCCGCTACGTCTGCGCCCATTAATGCATTTTGTTCTTGTAGTGGCTAGGCATAGAATTTTAGCTTGCTTTGGACGACATACGCATTTACAGGAATATTTAAGCTGTTCAGCACCATGGCAACTAGAATGATGGCCGCTACGCCTGTGCCCATTAATGCATTTTGTTCTTGTAGTCGCTAGGCATAGAATTTTAGCTTGCTTTGGACGACATACGCATTTACAGGAATATTTAAGCTGTTCAGCACCATGGCAACTAGAATGATGGCCGCTACGTCTGCGCCCATTAATGCATTTTGTTCTTGTAGTGGCTAGGCATAGAATTTTAGCTTGCTTTGGACGACATACGCATTTACAAGAATATTTAAGCTGTTCAGCACCATGGCAACTAGAATGATGGCCGCTACGCCTGAGCGTATTAATGCATTTTGTTCTTGTAGTCGCTAGGCATAGAATTTTAGCTTGCTTTGGACGACATACGCATTTACAGGAATATTTAAGCTGTTCAGCACCATGGCAACTAGAATGATGGCCGCTACGCCTGAGCGTATTAATGCATTTTGTTCTTGTAGTGGCTAGGCATAGAATTTTAGCTTGCTTTGGACGACATACGCATTTACAGGAATATTTAAGCTGTTCAGCACCATGGCAACTAGAATGATGGCCGCTACGCCTGCGCCTATTAATGCATTTTGTTCTTGTAGTCGCTAGGCATAGAATTTTAGCTTGCTTTGGACGACATACGCATTTACAGGAATATTTAAGCTGTTCAGCACCATGGCAACTAGAATGATGGCCGCTACGCCTGCGCCTATTAATGCATTTTGTTCTTGTAGTCGCTAGGCATAGAATTTTAGCTTGCTTTGGACGACATACGCATTTACAGGAATATTTAAGCTGTTCAGCACCATGGCAACTAGAATGATGGCCGCTACGCCTGCGCCTATTAATGCATTTTGTTCTTGTAGTCGCTAGGCATAGAATTTTAGCTTGCTTTGGACGACATACGCATTTACAGGAATATTTAAGCTGTTCAGCACCATGGCAACTAGAATGATGGCCGCTACGCCTGCGCCTATTAATGCATTTTGTTCTTGTAGTCGCTAGGCATAGAATTTTAGCTTGCTTTGGACGACATACGCATTTACAGGAATATTTAAGCTGTTCAGCACCATGGCAACTAGAATGATGGCCGCTACGCCTGCGCCTATTAATGCATTTTGTTCTTGTAGTCGCTAGGCATAGAATTTTAGCTTGCTTTGGACGACATACGCATTTACAGGAATATTTAAGCTGTTCAGCACCATGGCAACTAGAATGATGGCCGCTACGCCTGCGCCTATTAATGCATTTTGTTCTTGTAGTCGCTAGGCATAGAATTTTAGCTTGCTTTGGACGACATACGCATTTACAGGAATATTTAAGCTGTTCAGCACCATGGCAACTAGAATGATGGCCGCTACGCCTGCGCCTATTAATGCATTTTGTTCTTGTAGTCGCTAGGCATAGAATTTTAGCTTGCTTTGGACGACATACGCATTTACAGGAATATTTAAGCTGTTCAGCACCATGGCAACTAGAATGATGGCCGCTACGCCTGCGCCTATTAATGCATTTTGTTCTTGTAGTCGCTAGGCATAGAATTTTAGCTTGCTTTGGACGACATACGCATTTACAGGAATATTTAAGCTGTTCAGCACCATGGCAACTAGAATGATGGCCGCTACGCCTGCGCGTATTAATGCATTTTGTTCTTGTAGTCGCTAGGCATAGAATTTTAGCTTGCTTTGGACGACATACGCATTTACAGGAATATTTAAGCTGTTCAGCACCATGGCAACTAGAATGATGGCCGCTACGTCTGCGCCCATTAATGCATTTTGTTCTTGTAGTGGCTAGGCATAGAATTTTAGCTTGCTTTGGACGACATACGCATTTACAGGAATATTTAAGCTGTTCAGCACCATGGCAACTAGAATGATGGCCGCTACGCCTGCGCGTATTAATGCATTTTGTTCTTGTAGTCGCTAGGCATAGAATTTTAGCTTGCTTTGGACGACATACGCATTTACAGGAATATTTAAGCTGTTCAGCACCATGGCAACTAGAATGATGACCGCTACGCCTGAGCGTATTAATGCATTTTGTTCTTGTAGTGGCTAGGCATAGAATTCTAGCTTGCTTTGGACGACATACGCATTTACAGGAATATTTAAGCTGTTCAGCACCATGGCAACTAGAATGATGGCCGCTACGCCTGCGCCTATTCATGCATTTTGTTCTTGTAGTCGCTAGGCATAGAATTTTAGCTTGCTTTGGACGACATACGCATTTACAGGAATATTTAAGCTGTTCAGCACCATGACAACTAGAATGATGACCGCTACGCCTGCGCCTATTAATGCATTTTGTTCTTGTAGTCGCTAGGCTTAGAGTTTTAGCTTGCTTTGGACGACATACGCATTTACAGGAATATTTAAGCTGTTCAGCACCATGGCAACTAGAATGATGGCCGCTACGCCTGAGCGTATTAATGCATTTTGTTCTTGTAGTGGCTAGGCATAGAATTTTAGCTTGCTTTGGACGACATACGCATTTACAGGAATATTTAAGCTGTTCAGCACCATGGCAACTAGAATGATGGCCGCTACGCCTGAGCGTATTAATGCATTTTGTTCTTGTAGTGGCTAGGCATAGAATTTTAGCTTGCTTTGGACGACATACGCATTTACAGGAATATTTAAGCTGTTCAGCACCATGGCAACTAGAATGATGGCCGCTACGCCTGCGCCTATTCATGCATTTTGTTCTTGTACTCGCTAGGCATAGAATTTTAGCTTGCTTTGGACGACATACGCCTTTACAGGAATATTTAAGCTGTTCAGCACCATGGCAACTAGAATGATGACCGCTACGCCTGCGCCTATTAATGCATTTTGTTCTTGTAGTCGCTAGGCTTAGAGTTTTAGCTTGCTTTGGACGACATACGCATTTACAGGAATATTTAAGCTGTTCAGCACCATGGCAACTAGAATGATGGCCGCTACGCCTGAGCGTATTAATGCATTTTGTTCTTGTAGTGGCTAGGCATAGAATTTTAGCTTGCTTTGGACGACATACGCATTTACAGGAATATTTAAGCTGTTCAGCACCATGGCAACTAGAATGATGGCCGCATACGCCTGAGCGTATTAATGCATTTTGTTCTTGTAGTCGCTAGGCATAGAATTGTAGCTTGCTTTGGACGACATACGCATTTACAGGAATATTTAAGCTGTTCAGCACCATGGCAACTAGAATGATGGCCGCTACGCCTGTGCCCATTAATGCATTTTGTTCTTGTAGTCGCTAGGCATAGAATTTTAGCTTGCCTTGGACGACATACGCATTTACAGGAATATTTAAGCTGGTCAGCACCATGGCAACTAGAATGATGGCCGCTACGTCTGCGCCCATTAATGCATTTTGTTCTTGTAGTGGCTAGGCATAGAATTTTAGCTTGCTTTGGACGACATACGCATTTACAAGAATATTTAAGCTGTTCAGCACCATGGCAACTAGAATGATGGCCGCTACGCCTGCGCGTATTAATGCATTTTGTTCTTGTAGTCGCTAGGCATAGAATTTTAGCTTGCTTTGGACGACATACGCATTTACAAGAATATTTAAGCTGTTCAGCACCATGGCAACTAGAATGATGGCCGCTACGCCTGCGCGTATTAATGCATTTTGTTCTTGTAGTCGCTAGGCATAGAATTTTAGCTTGCTTTGGACGACATACGCACTTACAGAAATATTGAAGCGGGTCAGCACCATGGCAACTAGAATGATGGCCGCTACGCCTGAGCGTATTAATGCATTTTGTTCTTGTAGCCGCTAGGCATAGAATTGTAGCTTGCTTTGGACGACATACGCATTTACAGGAATATTTAAGCTGTTCAGCACCATGGCAACTAGAATTATGGCCGCTACGCCTGCGCGTATTAATGCATTTTGTTCTTGTAGTCGCTAGGCATAGAAGTTTAGCTTGCTTTGGACGACATA